>QEWY01000901.1:234651-266532 GCA_006503575.1 Baylisascaris schroederi | reverse complement strand
TATGCTACCAATTTCGTAAGTTGTCGACAAATAATTAATAAACAAAGTAATACATTTGTATTCTGACTTTTCACTGCTTAAATAAGCCTTGTACTAATAATTCGTTTTTTTCTGAACCTATGGATTAAAATATGAAATCCACAGGTGTGAAATGTGTGCAAATTTTTCCCTTTCTTAAATATATAAAACTTCTTCCACAGTTGATGAGCTAGCGTGAGCAAGAGTATAGCAATTCATCCTACAGTATAGACTATATCCACTACGAAAGTACAGTGGTCGTCGAGCTAAAATTAAAAATTACCTAATAGGTGTACAGACTTACATATGTACACGCAGACATTACGTTTTTGCAAAGCAAATTAAACTAGGAAATTGTGGTGATATGCCAAGATTGTGGAAAAAGCAAATCTTCGATATTCCCAATATTACTTATGAGCAATAATGAACGCCTTCTGCAATACGATCTGCGAAATAATATCCTGGAAACGTAATAGAGAGTCACGAACTGAGATACAATCTTTGTAGCAATAAGTGTGGGCGAACAGTTGGCAGGTCGGTTTCATTCTCAGAGAGCAATAGCTGTGTTAATTAACAATTGTAATTTGTGTAAATTTGTACATCCAAAGTGCATTGTGTAGATCGACGATATGAAGGGGTTGCTGAAATGAGCTGAAAGTGAACGGACTCCGATCAACCTGATAGGAGCATCATGTAAATAACGCTACTATGTTAAACATCAAGTATGCCCTTCTCATAGAAACTTGATTTAATTTAGGTAATAGTCGATTACTCTAACATGGAGATGTGGAGAATGGAAGTTGCACGTTGTGGTATCTACTCAAGCGAATAAGATTTCCAATGCGGGAAGGTGCAAGTCAATGAAATAGGTTGACAAGAGTGAACAATAAGAGAAATCCCTACAAAGAATTTGTAGTATTGCCATACTTGCTTCAAAAACCTTTTCGTAAGTTGCCGACAAATAATTAATAAACAAAGTAATACATTTGTATTCTGACTTTTCACTGCTTAAATAAGCCTTGTACTAATAATTCGTTTTTTTCTGAACCTATGGATTAAAATATGAAATCCACAGGTGTGAAATGTGTGCAAATTTTTCCCTTTCTTAAATATATAAAACTTCTTCCACAGTTGATGAGCTAGCGTGAGCAAGAGTATAGCAATTCATCCTACAGTATAGACTATATCCACTACGAAAGTACAGTGGTCGTCGAGCTAAAATTAAAAATTACCTAATAGGTGTACAGACTTACATATGTACACGCAGACATTACGTTTTTGCAAAGCAAATTCGCAAAAGTACATAAGATTGATAGATTTGCTTGTGCTTGCGTTTCGAAGTCCCTCGAGGGACTATCACAGACGGTATAAAAAGTACGACATAAACAGTGGAAGTGATTGATTTCTTCCTGGAAAAGCCGTTGAAATTTCGAGTAAATGAAAGAAAATATTAAAAATCCACACAGTCAATGGACACTAATGACTTCTGAGAGTGAACCTACCAATATTGGATTGGCAAAATGTGAATACTGAGCTGTTTTCTTTTTCTGANGTTCTATGCGGTTTTTAAGATCTAACGAGGGATTTCATACCGATGTAACTTTATATGCATTTTTTCAAAGCATTTAATAAAAATGACCATAACAAACTGCTTCATTAAGCTAAAGCATATGGAATCTAATGAAGAATTTTAGTACAGCTGAACAGGTGTAGTTCTACTAATTTCTTTGAAGTTGAAATTGCTGACAGCCTTTCTGAAGTTTGTGAAGTCATCAGCAGTCAAAATATAGAAGCGTCCCAGGATCGCTCTTGTTTATACTACCTACTGGAAAATGTTGTGGATTTCAAACTAACTTCGCATGTGGCTGCTGTCTTCGTCTATACAATGCTTTACAACCCTGAAAGGCTACTTGTGATTCAGGTGCTTACATGTTTGCAGGCTTAAATTGGCAGCAGTACTGCTTAAAACTTTGAAAAATGATCATCGAAGCCATTCAACATGCCATAATTGTATCTTATGTTCCCCTCAACATAAACATCTGAAGCATTATCATGCCGGCCGATTTCGGAGGACGCACTCTCATTTAGTCCCATCAGGCGTAGGGGATGCCAACTTAATAAAAGGGTGCATCGACACTTCACAAAAATGGCATTCTGTAAGATATTTCCAGGTCCTTTCCAACCAACCATCTCGTGAGTAAAGGGTCAAGATACATGAGTTTGAATCGATTCGGAATGGAAGAGTTGAATTCCGCATACACCTTTATTCACTTGATCACTTGATAGGCCGGATTATCGAACGTTGTGCACGCTGTCCGCCACAATGCATTTCCATTTTGGTCTCATCCTCGCCATTCTCGGCCAGGTTTTACCCCAATCGTTGTAGGGTACTGAGGCCCATTTCCGTGCATTGTTTTAGCCATTAGATGACGCCACCTCGCTGGCTAGGCGAGCAGGCCATTACCTCTCTTCGAATTTAGCCGGTCCTCAACCTCTAGCAGGCATGGTCTGGTGATTCGGGGTATGAATCGACCACGCTGTAGGATTGACAGTTCAATACCTTTGTAGCATGGTTAGACCTGCTGGGGCTTACGCTCCGCTACCATAGCTATCGAACGACCGTTGCCACCACTGCGCCACGATGAGGCACCGAAGGAGGATTTTGCAGCGGTACACCTTTATTATGAAACTTTAATGCCAAGTCTCATGGGTACTTTATTTGATGGTATTTTTGCAATAATTAGACTGCAGATCGATTAGGGTATATCTTTTACAATTGCAGAAGCAAACGATTGCAAACGCAAATTAAAGGTTCATATGAAAGAAATCATGCATGCAGAAATTTTCATAATATTCGTTCATCGATTAAATCTCTGTGATCTTTCATCAACACTAGATAGTGAGCTCAGCTAAAGATGGTTTGCGAATCGATCACCTCTTTCTTCGTGGTGAGGAATGTGCCGCTGAAGGGGAAACAGCGTTTGTAATATGAACTTCAATATTCGTTTCTAATGAAGTTTCTTTCCCAATTTACCAATATATTATAACATATTTGCAACTATCGGAGCTTGTTTGAATCGCTTGCATCGTACTAATAACACGTTTTCTGTTTGACTTCAAATTTAATGATGATGAATGATATCAGCACAGGTATCACATGACATAAACTATTAGCATTCTAAATGTATTCTTCGTTTACAAAAAAACAAACCAATCAATAACATTAGTGATCTTATTTTTTATGCTTCTAAATGCAACTAAGTAACTTCATCAGAATTTAAAAGTGTAACCGTAACAGAAGTAGTGCAAAAGCTATTATGATTTTTCATCATCATATATTGTCATGAAGGAAAATACACAAATATAGTGAACAGTTAAGAAGTGATTATGCCATTTGTTAAAACCACTAGAAGAAATCACGTTCATATCTAAAATCTTGTACATAAAAGCCATTCATCCTACTTGACAACACTCTAATTTTGCAATTTCAAACACTCCCAATTGCTTGTTTAGAAAATATATGCGACTTTTAATATGATTCGTTAATTTTCAAATCAGAGACCATTTAGTAATTATAGAAACCTTGACGAATAAGATCTATGACCTCTACTGATAAGCAGCTATTCGAAATGAAGCGAAGAATAATATCAATATCTATTCTAAAAATACTCGAAATCGAAAACAATGTCATGAAACTTTGATGCTCGTACCAATGAACATTGCGAAGATATCAGTCAACATTGTGCGAACTACTCGAATTACCAAACATCTGGCATATATTTATAGTGATTTTGGACTTATCGTTACCTTTTTGGAAACAAATGATTGTCATAGCTCGACAATGAATTTTCGCACCAAAAGTGCTCTATAGAATTAGAGCGGAGCCAAGCCAAAATTTCATGTGAATAGAGATAACTCTACAACGATTTCATTATCCCTTGAAAGTACACTTCTATGGTAGTATTCAATTGTCGCAATATAAGCAACATATGGATCGTTTTGTTGCGATTCTTCGAGCATCAGCGACAGCGATAGATAATGCGCACTGAAAGAAAGGAAAGTTTAACTTGGTTCCTGTAACACAGACCTTTAACTAATAATGATGCTATTTAATGACGATAGAATAAAATGGTGAATGGCTGGGAAGAAAAATAGTATATATATATATATATATATATATATATAAATATATATATATATATATATATATAATATCACCTTTAAGTACGTTTTGGTGCATCAATATAAATTGAGAGAAACGCCTTGGGAGAGATTACCAGTGACTTTAAATGGTAAGTTCTGCATGGACACTAGCGGTTAGGAGTACAGACAAGTGCATACAAGAATCATATGAAAATACTATACATTCCGAAGATGTAGTTTGCAAATTAAGGTTCTGCAGAGGAAAAGTACAGTGCTTGAAGACTGGAAACATTCATCATCCCATGGTGCACTTAGCAGAGATTCACCTTGTATGTTCAGACATGTGGCATGGAAGTTCAAGTGAAGTGGTATAACTTGTTGCGAAATTCAATAAGAAGACTTCCTCTGGTGCAATTTCAAACAAATAGCACCAAAGTTGGTGCAGGGGACGTTGTGGCAAAACCGCCGTATGGGCAATGCGTGTGAGACGTTCCATCATCATAACTCTGACGGAAAGCTTGGATCTCGAGCGGAAAAAGGCTTCCGAGAATGATGATGCAGCGAAAGCCTTAGGTAAACTTTAGTTGCACATCAGTCAACAGGCTGCAGATTTAAAGATTACAGGTACTGCACCTGCATAAAAGTAATGTCACTAGAAGATTTAACTGAAAATTTCATCACTGCTCTCTTGTACGAAAATATCGGTACCAACTGCTGACGGCTTATGGTATTACAGATGAGAATCTGTTGAACTATGGTGCATTATGATTGCCAAAGAAGGTCTGCATCATCGATCAGTGTATTCGCCTAAGAATCGTATGTCATTAGTGCAAATCATGCATGGGAGCTCATTTTGAAGCGCCCTGCGTCTCTCTTCCTTCCCCCAGCAGTTCGAGATGCTGGCCGTTTTTAACATGACTTTCAGTCCAGTTTCGGTGCATATAATGCGTACATTTTCGCTTCTTGCTGTCTAAGAGAAACTATATGTAGTGGCATTTCCTTGTAGGGAGTTTACACAGCATATAGAGTGTTTACTTGCCTTTTTTTTTAAATTTCAATTCAGTGCACCGGACGTCCACTGATTGTCACACCATGTAGACCCAAACGGAGCAAAGCCAATTGCCTGTGGCGATAAAATACAAGCGTAACCGGCTGAAGGCAGCTGCGATCGCACCACACAAATCAAAAATGCAACCATGAAAGCAAGTAGGGAACAACGATAGAGCATCTTTCTTAAAAAATCCATTAGATGTGGTAGGATGTTGCTTGTTGCAGAAATTTTTTTTACGATAACGCATTTGAGGGTCACGTCGTTAAATAGCAATTCCATCTCATTCCCGACTTTCATCGCCTAAATGAATATGAGTAATTCCGAAAGCACTTGTTGTCCACTAGAAGCCTCTCTATAAAGATGCGGAACATGGAGAAAAATAGAGTCAAAATGTCAAATAAACATCTTATAGATAAACGAAGAATTACTGTCGAGTGTTCTATTAAACTTTGATCTAAATCAAGAATGATAAAACTTATGGCCAAATTCACAAAAACATTGCAGCACGACAATCATATAAAAACGACGCTAGAGAATTGAAGAGAAAAATGTTAATCTCAGATGATATACTGAGGTGACATCTCTTTGAATCGGCTCTGCGGAAACACGGGATAGTCGAAAAATTGAAACCTCCTAAATAAATCAAAGAAATGCAATGAACCTCTTGGCAAGATATTCACTCCTGCATAGTGCTAAGTAGGCCAACCAGTTTTACAACTTGCCAGCCAGCAATAAAGTATACAGGAAGATATACATCATATTTTAACTAATCGGAGCATAAGTGGATTTCTGTGAATCAATCGGTGTTAAATGTATGCAAACTTTTTTCTCCTTTATATGTCTACTACTCCTCTTAAAGTTGATGGATCAGCAGTAATGACATACAGGAGGAGGCCACATTCTTCTGTGTGTTAAACGCAGCAAATTTCTTAACGTCAGCTCATGCCGCCTTCTCGTTGAAATATCGCATAGGCTAACTAGCCTACAGGTTTGTAGAAAGCGGAAAATTGCGAGTCTGATAGGATACTTTGAAGACCTATGTGAAGAAGCGTTCACATACCATTGCATTTGTTTTTTTATTTACTTTTTATTAGAAAATAAAACAAATTATGCCCTAAATTTATCTGCCGATCCTTCAATATGTACGAGTATCCAACAGTAATTCCCAGCGAACCGAGACATACTAAATAGCAACTGAAACGCCACATCTGAAAGAACTGCAAATATTTAATTAAATTTTTGATACTTGCATCGGAAGGCGACAATAGGCGCATTTCATTTCGAAAGGTTAGTAGATTTGAAGACATCGGCGTATCCGATAGGCGCTTATCCTTTGATTTTCTCTAGTGATCTAAACAATAGCTATGGATATTTGTCACTCCGTTCGCTTNCTGACAACAAGCACATATATGAACGTTCTGTTTACCGTAACGAAAACAAGAAATGAAAGCGATGTTTAATGCATAGTCCCATTTTGTAAACTGATAGCAATAGCGCAATTAGCCCAATAAACAAATCCACAACCAATATCTTTATTGAGAATTTTTATAGGTTGATGGCAATATATGCAGTACTTCGTTAATTGAAATTCACAAAGTCTTTCGATGAAAATAGAAGCTGAGAAATGAGTGGATCAATGCTAGATTGGAATCAATAATTGCAAAAGCTAATGAGTGTATGTCGAACGTCTGGAATGTTGAAAGTCTAAAGCAATTGCATTGATTTATATTTCTACTGCGGTTCTCAGTTCGTTCCATCTGCTTATTTGTTCGCCACCAATGTGGTATTTCGCCGATTCGCACAACGATACCCATTTCCTTTGCTTTTCTGCTCATTTCGTCCAATCATTAACATCATCTTAGGTATATATATATATATATCCGCTGCAAAATCCTACCAACAAAGGAAAGTGGGAGGCATAGGCAATAACTCCCTTCAAACTTTTCACAGCAATAACAATACTATCGAGAATGAGGAACAACGACAAGATCTTCACCTCCATCATACTCGTTCCTCCTCCCTTTTTAACATCGATGCGAGATGGCCGCATTGGGGATTCCCTGGGACTCTCCAATCCATACTTTTGGAGTGGTTACTCTCATATCCATCTCACTTATTTTAGCAATAATAATAATAATAATAACGATAATGATAAGCAAATCACATCAAAATCAAATTATGAGTTCATAAATATGCGACTATTAGAAAGTTATCAATAAGACGGCTCTCTTGTGAACGACACATTCATCGTACTAATGATAAGAAAGAGCAAGAGGAAAAAATTATAATAAAAAACATCTGAGAAGAATAAAGAGGATGAAATTAAAAATAAGGAAAATAAAGAGTAAAATATATGGAAACAATTATGTAGAATATATCGACGACCATCGATTTCGGTTGGAATATAAAAACGATAAAAAGATGTAAATGACGAGCAGCGCAGCAACATGCCATTAAAACAATGAAGATATCTAACGGGTAGTCATACAAAAGCAATAATAAGCGAAGATCAGTCACCGGGCAACACCAACAATCGAAACAGCGGTACTAACCGCAGCATTTGTTAACCATATCGAATGTTGTTTCTTTCTACTGCAATCACGAAACCCCTTATTCAGCAATCATGTCCAAAATATTATAGATGCAAATGCGAAATAAAGTACTTCAATTGAAAAGTGATTTAATAAATGAGATATACATTCTATGGCTAAAACTTAGGTTTCGATCGCGTCGAAATACTCGAACAATTACAAATTTTAGCGTGTGAAGACTACTGAGGACTCCATCGCGTCGCACCGAATTTAGAAGAAATATGCGCTCAGTGTTGAAAGCACATAAATAATCAGAAGAACTAAACATGAAAGAAGCTTAACAACTAGATTTCTATGGCATTAGTTCAGGCCACTCTATGATATGCTGTAAGTTTATGTCATGACATGAAACGGTGTTGCAAGCCTCAACAACTAGGTGGTTTGCACACTAATGTTCTACGAGCGCTAGCAACTGCTCAACATAGATGAAGGTCGCTCTTCAGTAGTGCATTGATGATGCACGCTACTGACAAGTGACACATGCTAAAATTACTACTCTAAACGATATGAGAGGAAGTCGCGCCACTTCCTGCCAAAATGAGCGGAAATAAATGAAAGGCGAGTGCTAATATAAAGATTATTTAACGCAGTGAACAGGGTGATAAGAAGCATTCAATGAGGTTTTCTCAAGAACCATCAAGACAGTTGCTCAAACTGGCTGGCGATAACGAAATGATGCTTAGCCAATGCTTCCCTTCAGTAGATATTATCAATATCAATGAGTCATGTCGTTTTTACTCTCTCGTCCTTATTCGACCTGTAAAACGGCACATTTGAGAATTTGCATTCATCCTCGATCATCATGGACCTTATACCTGTGAGGAAATTCTGCAAGTGGGAAGATGCCATTTAACTTTAAAAAAAAAGCAGAAAAATCACCTCATCATGTGCCCCTGATACAACAGGCCAGTCGATTCGCCATGTTCAGAACACATTGCATTGTAGCAACCTGAGAACAAATTAACGTGAATACACTTGACACAATGATACTGTGCAATCCACATATTCAGTGATATGCCCTCATCAGTGGCACCCCTCAGCCCGTTATCTACCAAAATTCCTTCCTTTTTCGGGAACTAAAGAGAGCAAAAACTTTAAAAGATCGTGAATAACATACGTCATAGACTAAGGGCAGCTTCTCATATGGCCTTTGGATTAGTATGTGCTTAACTGTTTCTATGACTTTTAAATCAAAATCAATTCCCGGAAGCATAGCGATCCCTCTATAAAAAAAAAAATTATGAAATTGAATGTCCCCTATAGCCCGCAATCATCCAAAGTGGTAAAACGGCCAAGCGGCCCAAGAAAGTTAAAGAAAAATGCTACCGTCACCTCTTCGAACCATAAACATAGAAGCATTACCTGTGCACTCTATACCATGGCGCCATGGATCGATTAGAGAAGAGGATGCGGGATATGCGCAATGGCAGCTCGTCGCGTGCATCGATTGTTCAAGGTCAGGAAGATGGCGAGCCAAGACCTGATGCTCCGCCTCTGCAGCATCATTTCCGAAAGAATGCAGTTGCGACACAGAAGGGGAACACATATGTGCCTCAAATCCCGTGCTGATGGCATGCCGCCCATGAGTGGGTATTTGCAGATGGATGAAGCATGGACTACACAACATCTGGGAACACGGTAAAGGCATCTGGTGCCTTTTGCAATCACACATGCAAGCCGATCGAGTTCCAATCCGATTCGAAGCATGACCTGGTATCGATACATTGTTCCATGCGTCAGGCGAACGTGATGTTGGAGAAATGCGTGCACCTGAACAATACCGCTTACACAACTCGCAAAACGGCGTTTCTTAACAAGCAAATTGTGTGGGCTGCGAGAAATGCGAGCAACATGAATCCAATCTGGAGTTTCTACATTCATGCACGCATGTCGATCGCGGTAGTTCTCCGTAAACATTTGACACTTGCATAGGATTCTTTCCATCATGTGCCTTTGGTGTTGGACAAGCGCCATTGTCATCTCGAGCTAAAGCACACAAAATACTGAAATACCCTCCTAGAAAAAGTCTTAGCAACCCGTCAATGAACTCAAAAAAAGTAGAAAATTGCAAACTTCACAATCAGAAAATCGAAAAAGACCTCTCGACTTCTCTTTTGAAACATCACCGACAACGAATAGCTAAGCACTTTATCGCATGCATTGTCACCGAGGAGCCTAAGTTCCCTTCTAAAAGATTTCACCGGCAGTCGCCAAGTTCAGCATGCAGCTAATCGCACAGTCTAATTATTAGTTTATAATATTGCTTTAATTTTTACTTTTATTTTTATATGCAAGTTGTGAAATGGTTCAATACAACCGAAAAAGATATGTAATGGCACCTAAGGGATATAAAGAGAAGTGATATGCTTGAATTAAACTTTGGCTGAAGATTTGAGACGATTGTTTCGCTCCCAAATATGAGAAGTAGAAGAGCCGCAATATTTACTTCGATCTTCAAAAAAAAAAAAACATCTTATACTCATATCAGCAATCATTAATTTGTTCTCACCAGATAATGAAAACAGTCACTGCTGAATTGCCTGAGAGACTTAACATCCTATGGTGAACCCATACTGCTAAATTGCATGGCAACCATGTCCATTGCATATCACTAATGAGAAAGCAAACTACTCAATACCAACCACCGAACTTACACAACTCGTGAAAAGGGCAGCAGCTTTACAACAGTGGTGAAAAAATACAAACCAGCAGATCTATATGAATTGCAAGCCTTCACAGAAGATGTGGGGTGCAAGATAGATTGCGACTCCTGAAACGATCAAATAACACAAACCTTCATTAAATTGATCCTTTACAACGATATAACTAATAGTTTCATCGAAATGACGAATGCGAATTGGAACCGCACCAACAAATCTATAGAAATTAACGAAGGAACAAATGGGACGTTAAGACAAGTTCAATCGCAGCAGATCAGACAATCTGAGACGCAAATATGGGCATAATTCGTGACTGTAACAATATGCTATACTCACAAGCGCATGTATAACGAAGATTTGTGGATTTTTTTCATTTTCTTTCACTAGCAGCATTACCTCATTCCAAATTCGAAAAAAATTCCAATCTTCCGTCCAAAACATCAATTCCTGTACAACATCCTCCTCAGTGAGTCATCACTATCGCTTATACCTAGCACTCATCCCGTCCTCGACGTGAATTTTCAGAATCTCACAAAGGTAAGTAGCAGCAATAAATCCTTGCTCAAACGAAACTTTTTTTCCGAAAACGTTCGCGTGCACATAATCACTCAATAAACCAACTCATCAAAATGCTACGAATTTTACTGTAGAACATACATTCGGAGGCATACTACTTCGCATTGATCGGCACTTAAAGTCCCCCATATTGTGTCGAATATTACGTCTGCCATGATCTGAAGGATATCTGCCTCTGATCGCATCAAATTCAAAATGACTGTCGGACAAGACCGAATTTTTCTTTCGATAGTCGTCATTCATTACTTCCCTATGGTTTATCGACGACCTTCGTTCTCTAGCTTGAACTCTTTCTTCAGCCTGAAATATTTACAATATAAGCGAGATGAAAATTTTGATTTGAAAGTGAAGTACAATAAACACACTACAATGAATGTAAAGAAATTCGAAACTATTCCAATGCACCACTACAAATGCATCTCCGATTACAGATTTGGTATGCCATATTGCTCTTAGTTCATAATACGTGAAGAAATCTGAGGGGAGATATAGACTTGTCGAGCTATAGACTTGCCACGCTTAGAAAAGCTCGCACCAAAAAAAGTACAGTTGCCGATCGCACTGCTTTCAGTAGCTTTGCAGCTTTCAAGTTATTAGTAACCTCTACACTAAGCGGAAATACTGGCGAGTTTTATACTTCGAAGACCTAAAGTAGGTTGGTTGGAAGGATTATGAGCATATTATAGATTAATAAGCTGGGCAATTATGAAACAGCTGGTCTAATACTTTAGTAATGAATGGCAAAATGTAGTGGAATTGCAGCAATGTATCAACGGGTCTGATTGGATATTGAATAATAATGAAATACTCCCATATTCATCAGTGCCTACCTTATTTTTCCTTGATAGGAAGTCGTAAATGTGTCATTCATGGAGTAATGGCCAAATCGCTCAAGTGAGAGTCGCAAAAAATCATAACACGTGACTTGGCCGCGGCACCAAAAAAAGTCTCTGACCTACTAAGCTCTCTACGCACAGGCGAGATAAGGTGCATGCAAAACCTAATTACAAATCTCAATTACTCAGTGGAAAATTTGGGTTCTCCCCAAATGACCAGCTTCCGTCTTCCTAACTACCGACCTCGTCACGATTATGAGATCGGTGCTTAAAAAGACTCACGAATATTTTTACTTCCCTGTTATCATTAGGAAGGCGAGGTGAGGCAAAATACGAGGCAGTAAGAAGCTGTAAACCTAATCTTATCCAGTGAATGCTATGCACTAAAGTCACTCTGCAGCAGCAGATAAAGTGAATAGCATTTCAGTAAATTATTGTGCTCAAATTCAAGCAGTGATAGCAGCTCACTTACGCGAAATTTCGACAAAACGAAAATCGAAATCGTTGTCGCGTCTTTTGTTCTCATGATCGTGTTGCTGTACTCTGACGTTAACATCTTTTATCATGAACTGACTCTGAATCATTGCAAATTAAAATCTATTGAAATATTTGTCTAATTACAGTCCTATGGGAATATCTATGCAGTTGCAGTTCTATGGGAATATTTCGCATCTTAAATGGATTTGATTTACTGTCGCTCTCTGCAACTTTGGACGACGATGCATAACAACGATTCTGCACAGGAAATAGTGGGATGAGCAGAAATACAACCTGCAAAAACAAAAAAGCGCAACATAAATAGAAGGGTTTAAAAAACAGCGCGAAGCAACGGAAAAATCGAATGGTTAAATAAACTGATATGAAATTTATTGCAGCACATACACGAAGTGTCGAATTTCGCAGTGATCCGCATCTTGAATCTCTCACCTCCTGCTGTGGACTGTTATATCTACCTCTATTGCAATCATAGTTACGATCAATCGCAGCAGTTGAATGGTGACTGTTTGACGACAACAGTCCTTTTTCCCAACCGCGGTCACCTAGTATCAATCCGCGCTTCACCCGAAATACGCCCTTCCCAAGAATCGTTCCACCGGCCTGGAACATTCGCGAGATAAATGAAAAAGCAGGTGTTTAAAAAATTAATTAACCTGCCAAATGGCGAGCGTAGCTAGATTTTCCATATGACATAGCAAGTCCCTAAAAAAGATTACGTGAATGAGTGGAGGTACAAAATTATGGAAAAAGCAGAACAAATCTGCAAAAACAAGAGAGAGCATCTTTCTAGCAGTACAAATACGCAATGGCTTCCTACATGAGGGATGATGAGCAAAGCGCTTTCATAAGCGTTAAAAAGGGAAGCTACGGTAACGTCCCGTCAACGAAACGTAAAAAAATCATTAACAACAACCACCACCATTGGATGCCATAGCAGATGAAGCGGCATCTTTTACGGTATCCAACTGATCTGGTTGGAACATGACATAGGTTTATCACCAACTGCGTATATTCCATCCGCCAAAGTTCTCAACTCCAGTTTCAGTGCAAACCAAATTAAAACTATCCGGCGGACAGTTCCACACATATACTTCACACAGGCGCTACATCGACATAGCATACCTGCGAAATGTCATTAAAAATTTCGAAGAAAAAATCGGACAACTAACCTTCCATTTCAAACGTTCATCCTTACAGTGTGCTTAAAGTATACAGAACAACTGCAGCCATCTCTCAGATCATTAGCACATTAAATGGTAAAGCAATTACGACTAAATGTTTTGCAAATTCCTTTCAGTGTCCTCAGTGAAGGTGTGTTTTTCATTTTCTTCTCTCAACACATCAACATGATCACGCTCATCGGAGTGTTGTAGCATTCGCCCGCACTGAATAAATTCGAATGCAAATATGCAAAGGAAACCAGAAAACTCAGTGTGGAAAGGCTACACGGGATTCTGGCTAGTGTTTAAATGAGAGGAGATTCAGACAACAATGAACGAAGCGGTTAATCATTTCGCATCGATGAAACCTATTCTGAACGGATACCTTCGATTTGAAATTATGGAGATGCGACCATGTTCCAATTCGACATGCTTCAAGGAACTACATGGTTGTCGAAATACTCCGCTCAGTGCCTAAAGAATGTGAGATGTCGGCTAAATGTAAACGGCGTTTACTCCTAGCTAATAACTTGATCACTTGATAGACCGGATTATCGAACGTTGTGCACGCTGTCCGCCACAATGCATTTCCATTTTGGTCTCATCCTCGCCATTCTCGGCCAGGTTTTACCCCAATCGTTGTAGGGTACTGAGGCCCATTTCCGTGCATTGTTTTAGCCATTAGATGACGCCACCTCGCTGGCTAGGCGAGCAGGCCATTACCTCTCTTCGAATTTAGCCGGTCCTCAACCTCTAGCAGGCATGGTCTGGTGATTCGGGGTATGAATCGACCACGCTGTAGGATTGACAGTTCAATACCTTTGTAGCATGGTTAGACCTGCTGGGGCTTACGCTCCGCTACCATAGCTATCGAACGACCGTTGCCACCACTGCGCCACGATGAGGCACCGAAGGAGGATTTTGCAGCAGCCTAGCTAATAACATACCCACAAATAACCGTGTTGTGCATATGTAGAATACCATCTTTCAAATAATTAAAAAGCAAACTGCGTTCGGTAATTCCCTTAGACATCTACATCGTTCTGATCTCTACCTCACTGCAAATCTCTCGTTTTAAATTTCCTCACTACTTGAATTCTTTCAACGGCTTCAATACATTCATCCCTTATACTCTCTGCTTTCCCCAAATATATTCATGCATGTTTTTCCTGTATTTGATTCTTAATAGCAAAAATAATTAACTTAATGAGGAAAACGCTTAACAGTAAGCGAAATGATACAAGTGAAGAAAGCTGTAATATCACAAAAAAATTTTATAAGCCTAAAAAAGTGAGTGTTGTACTGAACGGAATTAAAATGATCGAGAAACGCAAAACCATTTTTATAAATACCTTTAGCCTTTCATATTTCCCATTTATTCAAGTGAAAATCCTTTTAGTTTGCATTAAGCTTTTTGAGCATTTCTGATTTCCTTATTTGGTACTGTTATGCGGCAGTAAAAATCTGAGACAAATTCTCTCCTCAAACGACGAAGTCGCAATTGAGGAATTTTAAAAAAAAATTCGAAGAGATTTTATTCAATATAGCTGAATGTGTGGTTGATATGAAACTTGATCGAGCTTAACATTCGCATTCATTCGTAGTTAGGAAAGAGGTTGAAAGAAACTAAATCTAGAATTTCTTTTAAACCATTCACATTTATTGCCAACTTCCTCTTGTTTAGGAGAGATGGTCAAAGATATAAGTCGTACCAAGAATCGACTGACTAAACAAGCATTACATGAATGCTCTAATATGTTAATTACGCAAATTTCATAGTGATTAGAGATGGCTGATTATATTTTGATTTTTAACTCATTCATCAAGGATAAGCCATCGGGTTTACACAATCAACTTTTGATTGCAAGTGCGAAAAGACCACTCGTTTTTATTTCGCTTATTCATCAGACAATGCCCTCTACCTCATATTCCGAAGCAAATTAATGAACATGCCCTCAGCAAGTCAAGATCAGATGGTGAATTTCTAGACGCTAAAGAACACAAATGCATTTCATTCTTCCACGCTCCCCCCCCCCCCCCCCCCCCCCCCCCCCCCACCTCAACCCCCCCTTCTTCTCGTCCGCTATTCCTAAACAAGAGTAGATGAAACGACGCCAGACATCTTTACAAAACGCTTAGACGTTTCTGGATGCCGCTTTCTTTGTGCACTCTCTTAGTGAGTAAAGAGGCGCTCCTCGTCACTAGATGCTTCACGGAAAGATCCGAGCAGTACGCACTTCATTACATCACTCAAAGGTGTTAGTACTTTGAAATGGAACAACCTTGAAGAGAAGCCTATTCCTTGCAACCTCCCACGAATGTGAGTTCGCTTGGGAACGTGTGGACCCTGCAAAAGAATAACACCTCGGCCAAATGAATATAACATTTGAACAGATAAACTACAAACAACTGCAATGAAATGCTTGTACCCTCAAAAGTATCAAACCACATAACTATTCAACGTACCGATGACTTTACAGATCTATGAAGAGCTGAGTTACAACTCCATTTTCTCCGCTGATCTCCTAGCTACTGTACAGTGCCTCAGAAAAGTCCGTCCTAATCATCGTAACAAAAAAATGCCTCCTTTTTGATGTCTGTGCCCAATATTCTTTGAGGAGGTTTGCAAAAAAAAAAAACCTTTGTAGTTAGATCAGAGAAAAGACAAAAAGGTTTGCCTTATATACTCCCAACTACAAAGCTAATTATTGCATATCAACAAAAACAGCTGAAAATGTTGAAACCCAATCCTCAATAATCCATCTAGTTCCAGAAAAAAGTGATAGTTCTCACGATGACAAATGAAGTGAACACACCCTTCATTAAGCGTTTTGTCACTTAAACAAAGCAAGTCACTTCCAGTAAAACGACAGCACTTTATCCGAAATTCGTCTAATTAATCTTTGCGAAAGATGTTGGTCACCATTGCTTGGTGACGACTGAATGCTGAATTTGTTGGGCCATTAATTATTATGAGCATTAGAGTGGAAAAATGCTGAAAACAGTGCAGAAATGCATGCAGCTCCATGTGACATTCAAAAAATTCATAAAAAGAAAGTGAACAGCAAGATGCGTTGTAATGTAGATCGGTAAAGCAATATATGAAGAGGAGTTAGTTCTATGTCTTTGAGTCTCTCCAATAGCCGTTCAAAATTTGGCACGTCCGGTTAACGGCCGAACATGCTGCCTTGCACGCGAAAACTTAGTCAAAAGTACATGGCTTGGAAATGTCGGTGGATTTTTCGAATGAAAACATTCAGTAGGAACCGATCGTCGGTTGTAATCGAAGAGGCTCAGCAGTGAAGTTTTCGACTTTCAGTCAAATTTTGCCAAAGGATAACCATCATAAGTAGTGCAGAGAATTGTTCGATCAAGATAATCGTATTCCATCTGACTTTATCCCACCAAAAACAACAAACAAGCAGAGACAACAACACTCAAGCCAAAGTTGAATGAATGAGAAAATCTTACGTGGAGATATATGCCAAAAAGGACAAACTTAGAAGAAAAAATTGGCAAATAGTTAAGAAAGCAGAAGTAATGAGCCGTTCAGTTCAAGAATTTCCTGGAATGAAAAAACATCACATAGATTCTAACATAGCTTTTTGTTGCAGTGAAAACCAAACACCACAAGCGGTTTGCATCAAATCCGGCTATTCGAAATATTTGATACTCCAGAAGTCAACAAATTGTGTTTACCAGTACACTTGGACATCGAGCCATTCGACCGAACTTCCAGTTTCCTCTAGTTCCATATTGGGCAGTCCACTTGACCAGGAGAGATACGACTGGAAGCAATAATCTACTACAAGCAAGAATTCACATCGGAGAAGCAGCTTGGTGACCTTGATATCTAGAAGTCTCGTGCACTCTTCATGCGCATTCAAATGCATTGATCCCTTTAACTATCCCGCAAAACTTCATAAATTCTCTTGAAGATTTGAGAGAACCACCTATAAAACCCTTCCCGAAATAATCCGCCGCATCTCTAATACCAACATTTTTTCTATGACGGTACCACCCCCCAGCTCACCCTTCCAATCGCTGTTCCATCGATCAGCAGAACGATGCTTTCCGCCCTCTCTCTGCTTTCATACAACATACTCTGTTCGGGAATGTACTAGATATCAGTGATTCTGCCAGAGAAACGTGGATGAACCGTGCACTCCATCAACCAATATCATCTTGATCTTTGTCAGCACAATCAAAATTTGAAACAAAATTCTGCGACGACCATCTTCCAGCTCTCCAATTTCAAGGAAATATTACCTATCACTAAAAGCTTTGAATGAAATAGCATGCCTCAATTCTAATAGAAAATTATTCGGCGGCACTCATAACCACCACTCGTAATTTCATACAATTTAAGCTTGAATGACACTCTGCTGCAGCTGAGCTTACATTCTTCGTTTATACCGATCAACGATCCCTTCTGAGAAAAGACTATGACCAGACTTGAAAGCACAATTGCTCGAACTGACCGAATTCAGCATCGTAAGATCAGTAGAGCTCATGACAGGCACGCACTTGTGGGTTTAAAACCAAATGAATAAGAAAAGCAACTGAACTATAAAGTGGACGAACCAACTGTCGCAAACGCGAACCAATTCTGTGATTCACCTTCAAATTATTTGCATATGAACGATGCAAGTTCTGTACCATTGTGATGATAGCCTACATGATTGTAAATGTCTGAATGTATTACTACTGTCATTAATCGAGCTCAAAGAAATGTTATTCAAAGAAATGTTTAATGCAAAGAAAAGAAATGAAATGAAATATTGTTACCAATGAAAATACTTATTTTGTTCTTATTGTGACTATTTTACATACCCACATTAAATGGAAAATTGTTTTCGCCTTAAATTTGATTATAATATGCATGTTATTGTCACTATATAAGCAACGCTTTTGTCTCAGTAAACATTCTTCCCGATTAAATTCGCCACACCAACTGAACAGCAAATAACACAAATGCGATAGATCAGAAGGCTACGAAAACACGTGGATGTGGCCACACATTCATTCTAGACTGCTTCGAGCGGGCCGAGTGCGCTTACGTAAGATGTGGACAGACTAAGTGGTATCGGAGCTCCCAAGAGGTGACAAATGGGACCATGCTAGCTCCACACCCTAAATTAGTGTGGAACATAGTTGAAACCGTCACAATGATCTGCTAACAACCCACGTTCGCAAAACATATTATCAGCTGAATAAACGCTCGAAATAAATGTTAGTATTCAGATTTGAACTACAAAGCACCAATAGATTAATAAAACGCTAGAATGCTTTATTGTGTATGCGCTAAACAATGAACCCCGTTGGGAAGATAACTTGGAAGCATCTGGTGTATTACCTCTGTAAGTCGACAAATTGCATCTTAATCGTTTGGATGAGTGCTCTTCACTCCAGCAGGATGGTAATCCAAGATTGGTTCGGCGTCCCTCCTAGAGATGAAACTTCAAAAAGGGAGGAACAGTGTGCACCACATAGCTCAACAGTGATCATAGTTAATCGGTTATCAACGAAGCATCGTTACATTAAACAAGCCAGTATCTCATCAACACTCACAGATGAGGGAAACATTACGAAGTGAGCTAATTCAAGCAATAGATATTAAAACAAACATGAGAATTTGCAGGACATGCAGGACAGCGTGACAGTGTAGAGAGTAATTTTTACGAAGTAACCATTATGGTAAGTGAGCATTCATGCTGTTGCTATGTTTCCAATAAAGACATCGATTCCGTGTGTATGGGTATATTGTGGGTACAGCAGTCTCCGATGATTTGCAGTGCAAACATTGCTGATTGCCGGTGAATGAAGACATACACTTAAGCTATCACAAGCTGATTGACTAGACGAACACTCGCATATAGAAAACAAATGATTTCTTCGCATTAATACATGGAAAAATGAAGCCGATAGTGATCCATGCAAAATAAAGTGCACAAAATAGTATATGCAAAAATAAACGATAAATACTTTCCAGAATAGCGATTAAAGATGCAAATAGGGCTTTCGCATAGCAAACAAGCCGCAGATCACCTTTGCGTTGTGTTGAATAGGGGGCGAAAGTATCTTTGTCGGGATATTGCGATGTCAGATCATTCTTTTCACATTTCTTCAGTTGCTCATCTTCTACACTTGTGGCTGATGAAGGAACTGCAAATTATGCATTCGATAACGTGCTATTTTCGCTTCCACCTTCTAGCAAATAAAGCGACATTCACTGGCCAAGGTCATGTTTCCTTATCAATGGATGATGTAACGCTCCCACACAAGATCAATTAAAATGATAGATATTATCTAAGCAATAATAAATAGTCAGGTTTTTGTTATTGAATATCTAGAGGTGCGCTCAATGTGGTCATGAATCACTGTCGCATAGCTCAACATCAGCATGCAAGGCAAAGGAAATTGTTATGGACTCTAAACTATCGTGCAAAATTATTAACGATGGACTAGGTGTGTTTTTTTTTTGCCAGCCGGCGTAGGCTGTTGCAATTGATTTTATCTGTGAGTGACCACATCCTTATAGATCCACTTCGCAGAACTTTATGATGGTGCGTACCACGGGAAACTTTTTCATAAGTCAGGTTGGGCTCCCTACAAGGTTTCATTTGGGTTGTTTGTTCTACATAAGGGGTGGGTAAATTTCTTTTTGTTAAGCACAAAATTGTCAGCAATGTTCCCCATTGAAACATGTTATTCTATATGAATGGCGTTTCGTATATCCCTCAATAAAATACAAGTTATCTACCGATATTCTAACCGTTGCACAACCCTGCTATTGAATTTTACACACTTAATGAATTCCAACAATGGTCTGGTTTCTGATGTCTCTATCAAAAAATTTTCTGAGACTAGATCGCCCGGTCCTATATCCGTTGATGATTGGATCAGCGGTTTGCGAGTAAAAATCAAACTCAATATAAATCACGATTTGTAATGCTGGGCACGTATTTCCATTTAATGTTCGACTACTCACTTGAACATTTCCTTATCGCTTTTACCGGGTTATACATATGCAAATAAGTGCTTTCATGTGCTATGTTCCTCGTTTTTGCATATATCCATTTCCGTAGGTAATTTTCTTTCTTAATTTGAATAAAGATTGAGTACATTATTTACATATTCAAGTAAAGAAAACAAGAGTCGCTTGCAAACCTTCGACATCATCACCAGATAGCATAAGCGTTAATGGCATCTCATCAATAATGTCAATTTGGCCATAAAACTCCAGTCTGATTACTTTCGATGCTTTCTTCTGACAAAACATTCGCATCAACTCCTGTAATTAGAACAACGCAAACAATCTGCACATATTAGAGCTTAACAGCATCACAACGTTAGTACTTTAATGACTATTAAAATTCGTGTGTATTTGCAAACTCAGAGAAGTTTTTTGTGTGAATTATCTGCATGAAGAAAAAAATATCGCACCTAACACCTAATAAGTCACATCCTCTGGTCCGCCTTACAAAAAAATGATGAGAAAATGGTTGCTTTAGAATGAAAGAACAACGACCACAATAGGTGTGATATCCTGGTGTTTCGGTGAAATCTGGAAGCAAAGTACTCGCGAAAGAATCGAGGAAGATTTTCAACAGTTTGGCGGATTGCTGCATACCTTCCCGTCCAATTGCACATTATATCTCTTCATATAGCGATATTGCAATTTACAATATGGAATGACGACGTTGACTCCATTCATTTCTTTCATCAACGCAATGATTCGACGTTTTCCCTGAAACCACTCTACTCTTTTCACTATCACATTGCTCAACACTTCGGATGACGTGACAAGGGTAGAAAAATATGGCGTGAGGACTGTCGATAGATGAGTAATAGGTGAATTGTGCGCTATAGACGTCAATAAGCGAAAGTTGGAGAAAATATTTCGTTAATAGACGCGAAATATTGTTAACTGTTATAAACTGGATATAGTTTCAAAGTCACGAATAAATTTTAAAAAATTGAACGATTTTAAAATACCTTCCTAGCTCACTTCCAGCTTGCCACCATTTCGCATCACCTGCTTGATGGAAAAGTAAATGATTGAATAAGTTGCACTACGCAAAATTCCACATTTCCCCCATCGAAAACTGAAGGGTCTGATTTTTCTTTTACGACGGAAGCGAAATAAACGTAGTGCGTTCCTCGCATCTTCCTGCATCGTACCCACCTTCCTGTTAATGAGCGTTCTGTGGAAGAGTAGTGACTCCATAGTTAGTGGATTTGCATAGTTCCCACTGTCAACAAATTGCTATATCCGCACAATACAATCATATTCGTTATGCATCGTTTCATATATCGATTACCAAATCTCAAATTCAACTACTTTCAAGTGTTAATGAGATGTTTTTGATGACCAATGAAAACTTGTCCGCAGACGGGGACGAACTCGCGACCTCTCGCTTGCCGGTCGAGTGCTCTACCGCTGAGCTACCGCGAACGTTTCCACTAGTCATCAGCCTCTTGTTATGAACTCCCGTCAGTTCATGTGCGTACATTATACGACACTTTCAAGTGTTTTCGATTTCTGATGAAACGTTTATATGAACGAAAAAAACATGTTACGCCGTTTAATGAGAAATAAGACGACGATAAACAAACAGAAAAACGGACGACAGACAAACATCCCTCGTACAGTCGAGGATAGGGCGAAAGACTTAAACCAAAAACCATGCGAACGGTTATAGAGGACTGAATTAGTCACACCATCCCCTCCACCCACTCCCATGTCTTCCATTCTCCAATCAAGTGGGGAAATGTTAAATTTTCAACAAACCTACTTCAATATAGGCTGATCTGTTTTCCGGTCGATTCACTAGCGCCTCTCGTCGCTCCTTACTAAGTTCGTTTCTAAAATGCTTCCTGCTAAATAAAGTCAGTGAATAGAGGAACACAACAGTAAAAAAAAACAAGTCGGAAATCTCGAAGACACCTGAGGAAAAAATCGAACTCAAAGAAGTCGAGAAATCGCGAGCGGTCATCGAATCTACCATGGTGAAAAATGCACCACGGAATTCTAGCAGACGGTGACTGCCAAAATCGCTTCCCTTCGCTTCAAACCAAATGGACGGTAGTGCTACCGCACAATCTTCTGGCTAGCTGGAACTGATGCCACTGTTGACTAAAGGAAGAGGCAAACTGAAATATTTCCGACAGCCGGATATCGGAAATGCAATTATAAACAATTACCTATTACCACCGCTGAATGACAATAACAGTGGAACGGCGGAGAATCAGATATTCCCGCAGCGGCGTGAACAGACAAATTCGACTTCTCACAAGAAATGCATTGAAAACTTCGGCTGATCTCCTTCTTTAAAAACTGTCAAATAACTGCTTGCGTCGGTTGTTAACAGAGCCAGTGATCTCAAAAATTCGCATGCCACTGTCCCAATTTTTGTCAATTAGTTTACCGCTCCCATCTTTCCTGAATTTCGCGTGCAACTGCCCAAAACTTTCTTAGGTTTATATGCCACTTTTCAATGTTTTTTTTTCAATTTCTTTTGTCATTAACCCAGACTTCCCCCAAATCTTTGGATAGCGTCATCCGCATTGCGGCAAGCGTGAAAGCTCTCGCACTTTTCAGCTCGCACAGACGGGAGGTGGGAATATTTCCATGTGGGCATTTAGCACGTGTGAATAAGCAGGAGTTATTGTTGTAGTATCTCCTGCACGAAAAAATCCTTTGCCACGTTACTCGACTGAAACTCATCATGTACCTTTTCTATATATGACGTAAACCATGAGTTCAGATCTCGTGTAGTCACCTACGTACAAGAAAAAAACGACCCAGAAGGAGAGTTATGTCTGACATCCATATACCTACGTGTCGGAGTATGCATGTGGAGGAAGGCTTACCAAATATGGTTATCTTTGTGTTTGTTTTGCCTGAAAGGCAGACTTAGCTCGACCGGAGCTGATCACCATAAGATTTTTTTCGTTGAAGTACATAAATGACCTTTCAAGCATACGGCCTCGTAGTCGCAACCTCGAATTTGATTGCTAATATCTTACTTTGGCTCATATAAATTTTTACTTTGATTAGAAGAGTTACGAACAGTGATACTGCGCACGTTTTTCACTAATTTGCCATTTTGCTCGCACTGAAAAGCTGAAGGAGGGAGATAAACTTTTACGATGATCGGCCAGTGGACCAAATGATCCTCAAATTACGACCATATATGCCTGCTGGGGAAACAATTTTTATGGGAAATCGTCAAAATCTTTCTTTGGTGGAAGGAACCTCACTTGTATGGATTTGCTCTGAAACCAAAAATGCCTGTTCCCTTACCGGCATGTTCAACTTCCATGTTATGAAGAACTGAAAAATCAGCCCTCAACGGTGAATCCTGCTTGCGAGCTTGCTACAGTAAGCACCCCAGCGGCCTGCTACAGTAAGCAGCCTAGCGGCCTGCTAAAGAAAGGAGCCTAGCGCCTCTGGCACACTTCTATAACAGCAGACAAAAGTATAAAAACCGCTTCTCCCGCGTCCTGCGTCAGCAACAACCGAAGATAAGGAATTGGTCCGAAACTGACTCAGATGCGTTCAAAATACAAATATCGGGGCAGAATCGATCCTACCGCTTTTCCGGGTGTGCAAGCAACATACCAATAAAAGACAATAAAAATGCAACAAAAATCAGAAAACAGATGGACCAACGAAAGTGGGGATCATTCAAGCTACTCAATTTCACTCCATTCTGCCACTGTGCCGCTCACTTTTAGCCTACCTCAATGAACATACATTAGACACCAACTAGCATCCACCGAGGAATTCGCTGAAACTTACAGTCGTTTTTTGGTTATTTCATCTTGGGCTATAATATCGACGATATGTTGAATTGCTTCACGGTTCTTTACACGATAAATTGTTCGCTGTTTTTCATCGATGCTTTCTTCAACGTACGCATTCATTGGTGCAGATCTGAGCATTCTTTCGAAAGAAGCATAGCCATGAACTTCGGCAAATTTCGACGGATCCAATCCCCAATCTTGCCTGAAACGAATTCCATTCCATCTGTCGTCACCTGCTGCAAATCGGCTCTAGCCTAGCAATAAAAATTGCACATCTCTAAAGATACTCAAAAGGCGATGATGTTTGGGGTGGCTTAACACTCAAGTCGCCCGGAGGACTTTTAGAAAGCGACTGAGCCTCAGGATGGCCCAAGGCAAAATTTCTCATCCTACTTCATTTTACTAAATCAAACTGATTATATTTACGCTCCCCAACTGACTGCTTTTTGTTAGAACAACTTGCGAATCAATGAACCAACATCAAGAAGGCGAAAGTTGCATTCAAATCAACCAACGGCAAATACGTCAGCTCAGCTATTCCGCTGTATGGGACGGGTCAGATGGGTGGGAACTTCACTTCGGCTTCGTCTCGAACCATACGTAAGGTGGCTATAAATTAAGCGAGAACAGTGCGAGCGACCGACGGCAGCGAAGGGTTCTACTGAGGGATCATGCCAACGATTCAAGCTCTCTTAGTGTCCTTTCGTGTTTCTCATCTTATTGTATAAGTGCGATAAAGTTTTCGCTCCCTATAACTGTGATGTCTCGCAAGTTACTTGACCACAGCTCGACACAGGGTGCCGACTTTCAATAAGAACGGCCTGGACAGCTAGACAAGTCAATGTAAGCAGACCCTTACATATGTGGCCATTCTAGAAGGCATCCATCCGCTTTGCTCGATATCAACAAAATAGTACTCATTAGAAGTGTTGTAGCGATTGTTCTCACTCCTCTTTTTGCCCCCTTTCATCTCTGAGCCAAAATGATAAGTCGAATTTTTGTAATTCAATGAAAGACTGTGAAATAGCAGCATAGAGGCTCAGTGTATGAAAAACAGAAATCGATGGGGGCGTTAAACTACCGGTAGAATGAACATTAAATTTCCAGCACTTCGCAGATGACTCGCTTCACAAGGTAAGGTATGCGAGGCACCTGCTCACTCCAAAATGAAGTGTAGTATCTCTTGAACAGGACGGTTTGTTGAAACTTTGCTCATGTTTTTTTATAGCCATCAAGCTTTTCGAGATAGCAGAATAACCTACAACATGCGGCTTTACCACGCCATAAAAAATCGCTATCAAAACATGCGACAAATATGCGATATGGAGGATATCACTCATATTTCCTCCCGTTTCCCCTTCACCTTAGGAAGTTTCCAAACGCGTCAACTGCATTGTTCCTTGGGTCAACGGTGGGGAAATATTAAGGATTTTGATGAGTTCGTTCTAATACATATGGAAAATCCCTCTTTCGAAACAGATGTATGGCTCAAATATGGCAAGATTGGAATTTGTTCGGAACGAAATCAACTTACTGGAATCTATCGCGTAGACTTTCCACTGGTAAGCCATCCGGATGTGGACATAATGAAGAAGCCAATAAACGACCGGAATATTCTTGAAGATTGGCATTGCTTGTTTCCTTCTCACTGTCACTGGATACTTCTACTAATGAAGCCGGAATACCATTTAGAACACATGGATCTCCATCCGAATCACTGTCGCTTTCCGAAGACATGCTGCCACCTTAAAGAAAAACCTGTAGTGACTGCCGCCCAATAACATGCCGAACGTGTTCCTCACGTTGCGAGAACAAAAAACTGTAACATAAAATTTCATCACCGCTACACCCCGCCACAAATGATGCACGACTCGACGATCTCTAAAACGATGACGATGCACACTGAGCCATCGTATTCTTATTTGCAGCCACATCAAATAGACAATGTTTGGTAATCAATCGATAAAGTGTTGCAAAACGAGGGAAGAGAACAAAGACGCATGAGGGAGAGCATTGTTTCGAACGAGATGGTTATTTCATCAATGATATAGAAACAACAAGTGGGCTGCAATCACAATTTAAAACTAATTCATTAGGCAGACATAACAAATGAAAAATTGCCTTCAGAGTGAGACATTCCAAGCGGTATTCTTGATGGAGTTAGCCTGTACGATCGCTTTACTTTAGTCTATAGAAGGAACAAAATCCCTAAGTGAGCAATGATGAAATAGCGCCAACGAATCCAAAGTTTCTCGAAGTTTGTAAAACAACATCGTCTGCATCTGCACCTGCTTCCTCCAAAATTCGCAATAGTGGAGGCTGGCGCGTAAATGTCTCAGCACCTCATCGGTCAGCCAAACACGTAGAGGGAGGGAGTCATATACACATATGCAGTCTGCAAAGCTACTTCTTCCGAACTTAAAAAATTTGATCGGCGGAATTCCCAAGATTTGGCAAACTGGATTTTGAGAATCCGGCCGGATGAATCTGGCGATTGGATTTTTTCGATATTTTTAAGTATGTTTGATTAATTTGGGAATGATGTGGTTGACACATGATGTGGTATATGGTGGACTGAGCCGTGAATAAAAGCTATTAGCGAATCGTGGGATTTAGCACGAGTAAGCTACGTTGTCAAAGGTAGTGGGATAAGGTTTCAGGCGATGCACACTAGTTCATCCGGCGAATGATGGGTTGGGAAAGCGAGGGTGCGAGTTGCGGGAGGTGTTCAAGCGCAAGTTGAAGAAGAACGTCCGTATTCGTCACTTTTTCGAGAAATACTTCTTAGGCACCTCTAAAACGGGTCATAGACTAATGAGCTAGAGTGGATAATCTCGATATTCGATGAAACGGTCATTCCATTGTTTCAGTTTTGCTTTGTGACAATCCATATTGGAGGGGAAAGGAAGAGAGGTAAGACGACAGCCAAAAGAAATCAAAAATCATTACACCGTCGCCAAAGTTAACCATTAAGAAATTCGGAAAGCGAAGAGGCCAAAAATGGCGTTTTTTTTGGAAAACGAAAATTTAGTGCCAATATGTCCATCAGACGTCATTCTGTCGGTATTTCCTTCCAAAACCACCCGAATAATTCGCCAACAATGTGCTTATGTATTATTATTATTCATAACACTTATTGCTCTGATTCATCAAGAGTGATAGCATTCGCAAGTTACATTAGCCATTCTCGTTTTCTTCCTTTCTCTTCCTCCTTCTCTCTTTCCCTCAATATTATTATTCTCGATCATATACTGAATTTTATCAAATCACAAAAAATCGACATACTCCGAATTAGAAAAAAGGAAAACTTGTAAATTCCGATAGAAATATGCTAAGTTCCTAAAGTAAAAACAAACAAACANTGTAAAACACCTGGTCTAAAGAAACGTTACAATCAGCTGATTCCAACTGGGATGGGGGATCTGTTTAACAATTAAATACGATGAAATCACTCCTAAATATGGATTCATTGACAGCTATACTTTTCCACGAACGCGAATGCCAAAGTGAGTAACCAAAGAGCGAAGTGGGAAAAACAAAAGATAGAAATTGAAATAAAACGATCAAAAGCTTAAATAAGAAACTGGTAACCATGAAAGTAAAAAAAAATTCATCATTTAGAGAAGCATATCAAGATGTTTGTGAATTTAGAAGGGATGAAAGCGTGCGTAAAAGGAGCGTTTAATATTAGAATCTCAAGCAAACGAAGCCACAACATCTTAACGACAAAAAAAACAAACGTGAAAACAGTAAAGGAATTTCCCACAGAAGGGATAGGAAATGCCGGAACTAAAAATTTTTAATTTTCACGTAGTTTTCATTCTATTATTCAAAGTGACTTTGAACTTACAGCAAAACCCGTAATCACGAGAAAAGAAGATGACCAAGAGGGGGCAAGACAAATCTTTCTTGTCTTCCCGCGAGTATAGCAAAAGAAATACATAAAACAAAGCATATCTGGGTTGCGCAACTTTAGAGGGCAACAATTCACTAAGAATACTCGCAAAAAAGACTTCCACGAAGTACTATGTTTGCCTCATAAAAATTGCTCGTCGGGTATTCTATGTCCCCTCTCTTATAGAGAATGCATCAATAGTCGAGAGCTTATCCGCTCTATCAATTCTTTTAGAGGTCAGTTCAAGGTCCAGAAAGCACTCCCAAGCAATGATTATTCAAACGACAAAATATGAAAGTACTTTGATTAGTTCGATTACACTGACCACTCCAGAGTAATGACACAGCCAGGATCACATCACTTCAGCAACGAACGAACAACAGCACTGATGTTTAGGTTCTTTAAATCTTTATACGTTTGCCCTGTTCCAACGAATACTATTGGCTGACCGGTTATGTAGGTCATCGAGATCGCCGCACCAACCTGCAATAAAAGCCCAACTTTAACAAATCGCTTCTTCATCAAAACTGCTATTTATCAGCTAAGCATAGATAGCTGATGATCAACGAGGAGGTCTAAAATCTAATCACAAACCTAAATATGCATTGGAAGCCATCTTAGTTCAGCAGCGGGATTTCAGATGTAGAAGAAAGTGGATAGGGAGAAGGATCAAAGGAAAAAAATTAGATCGGGCGATCTATTCAGAGTATCGCTTCGGATGCTAAAACTGAAGGCATTTTTGAGTCTTTCGGTGCCAATAGATCAAACACTCTATTCCAAGTTGGGAATTTCAAAACTTTCAAATCTATGCTATAGTTTGTGGTTATTTGGTGGCGACGACTATTATTCATTCAATTCCACCTAATTCCCCTCGGTCATTCAAAGTAAGAGACTCCTCGCTACCACCCATCCTTCCTTCCCTCTCCTTTCCTTCGTATGCTTAGAAATAGTGGTCACATTCGGAAAGTTGAACAAGAGCACAATGGAAACGCAGTCAGAGTACATTGGTAAAATCGAGCACAGCGTGACATTTCGGGAAAAGTTGCTTGCGTTAAACAATCTCGATTCTTCATGTGCAAGATTCATCCGCTTCCTTTGAATGTATTTTGAATCTTCCAATGAAGTATTGGCACTCTGCCAAGATGAAGGAACCAACAAAGACAGACAAATTATGTACACTCAGTCGAACCCCCTATCCTTTACTGCACACAATTCAGATGGGAGAACCAAGCTTTGACTAAAATACCATATTTCCTACTGTTGTCAATGCAGAAAAATATGTCACCATTTGATATTAAATAATGCAAGGATTCATACTGTCGAATGCCGAGATTATAGATGTGAAGGCAAGACGAAACACTAAATGCTGCTAACACTCACCTGCATTACTAGCTTGCTCCGTTCCTTTGCTCGAAACTAACTATTAGCCATAGATTAGCAACTCATCAGATAGGGTGAGGCGAAAAAAAAACAACAATTTGAAGAGGGACCTTGTCGTCAATAGTGTCGAATTTGGTTAGAACAATGCCATCGATCACTCTCGCATCGGCGCCCAACGCAGCGTGATCGGCAAGTGCTTGATTGAACTTAACCAGTTGATCAACAGCATCGTTACCCACTAACGCTTCACCAACAAACAGCACCAAATCCGGCTCGTTGACACGAATCAACTGAAATACTCAAAATTAATTATACCACACCCTGAAGCGATACGCATAAAGTTTCTTTGTTTACAAATTTTAACGACAACTAAACAATTCATTATTTTCAGACACACCCAGATGTTAGCAAAACCCTTTACGGTAGCTATACTAGCCTCTAAGCAGGATGTGCGCAATTATTATTATGAATGGGCCCTTCTCAGTGCCTAGCGAATGTGAAGGTTCACAACAAACATACGTCATATCTGTTCCACGGTGCTTTAGTGGACGCCCATATCGACTTATTCATAAGTTTAAAAATTTCTTAGGTGTCCTTCACAAATCATTAGGCGGCCACTATTTGCACCCTTCACATTTCACATTGCTTCTTAAACATCTTTGCCTACTCTTGCATTCTGTGACTTTCTGCATAAGACATCCCTATAACGCAAAGCAACCCCCTAATACGTCGGCATGGGACATAGTCAGCTTATATAGCTTATACCGTCAGCCTATCCCACTTCTATACTTAAAAACAATATAACAAATCCTCCTACAGGTGAGACGGGACAAAGAAAGGGAATATTTCTTGAAGAACGAAATACCTTAGCAAGTGATCTCATCAGAGGCTCATTGTCTTGCATTCGACCAGCCGTGTCAACAAGCACTACGTCGATATTACGCTCACTCGCTGAAAATCAGAAACAAATTGAAGCCAAGCATAAAGAAGACAAGGAAAATGACTTGTCCACCAAGCACAATATCCTTCTCACAAACCGCTCCGGATCAGTTCAAGTGACTGATTCAGATACATCGTTACAAAAGACAACCATGAAACTGCCTAAATGTTATAGTTTTCACGGTCAATTATGAAAGTTTCTCGTTGATACATCATTCAAGTTATATTTATCATTTATGCCATCGATAGGACTATATCGATTCCCAATCATCTCCAGTTGCGATGGCCCAACTGATCGCATGTCGTGGCTGGTTCTAAAATTCTAAAATTCTCCCAACCTTATCCCATCACATTTGAAAAACACAGCTGATTTTCTTTTGCGCCTTCATCAAGCTAACCAGTACCCCGCTACCACCGACAACAATGTTTCTTTCGCAAGTTTTGATGTTACCAACCTCTATACTAGTGTTTCCCGAGATACTGCTCTAACTCATCTCTCCAACTTTCTTGATGACCATATCGATAAATTTGCACCTACGGTCTCACAAAGGCTTGCCTTCTGCCATTAGCTGAGACCTGTCTCAGCTTCTCCTGTTTCACCTGATGTGGATCCTACTACGAACAAATTAGGGGTCTGGCCATGGGCAATAGATCGGCTCCAATACTAGTCATCGTTTTCATGGCAGCTCTTGAGCGTTTACACATGAATCCCGTATTGTGCGTTCGTTATATCGATGATATGTTCGTCATTGCTAATTTCTCTGATCACATATAATAAACATTCCACACTTTTCTTTCATCTCTCTCATAGTCGAAAACTCATCTGCAGAAAACCTCCCCTTCCTCAACACTCGTGTTACCCTTTCTAAAGGCAAATTCTGCTCTATTTGGTACACGAAACCTTCCTCTTCTAATATTCTGGTTAACGCACGCTCAGCTCATCCACCCAACATCAAACGCATCGTTGTCTCCCATTTCATAAAAACCGTCCATGCTGTCATCCTCAATATAGACCACGGCAGCATGGAAACTTCTCTTCACCGCACCCAATCCATTCTTGCCACCAATGATTACCGTCTTAACTTCTCACCCAACCACAAATAACAACATCTCGACAACCTCTCTCTTGGACATCGCAGACGTCGTATTCAACACGAGCGTAATGCCCAAGTTTCCCTTTCCATTCCCTGCATACGTGACAGTTTTACTAACGAATTTTCTTTCGTCCTCAAAAAGCATCGACTCCTTCTTAAACTAAACGTTACCTCTCCCCACATTCCGACAAATTCTCGTCCGCAACCGACTATACGATCGTCTATGCT
>QEWY01000901.1:0-233714 GCA_006503575.1 Baylisascaris schroederi | reverse complement strand
AGTGAGTTAGAGTGAAACGATGAGAGTACTGTGCAACAGAAGTTATAGTAAACAATGACATAAACGAACCGTACCGATGGCAATCGCTGCTGCAGCTAAACCAGCAGGATCCTTGCCATATCCCTGCTCATACAGTTGCACACTGTTCGGATGCAATGAGTTGAGATGTTTCGTATGAGTGCGCAATTGCTCCACTGCACCAGCACGGAATGTGTCACCTGCTGCGATTAGCACACGATGGCCTGTAGCGACATGATACAATCAGCGATCCTACTATACAATTCTTAAATATCAAACGCGATTTAAGGAAACAAAACAAATACAAAGCGTTAGATAACAGATGAGTCAATGAAACAATATCACCGAAAGCGACGCCAATACAACGTTTGCCGACTAGAATATTTGCATTTGTTACATGGATTCTTGAAAGAAGTGATTTAATCATACAGTAAAAATCAGAAAAAAAACGAAAGTTTTTACCATGGTTTAAATTCCGACCACTGTACTATCCACATAGCATCGTTTCAGTACAGTAAGCACTATTCATTCAAATTCCATTAAGCTTTTTACTAGCTATGACACTAACAAAGAATGCAATATAAAATTTACCGTTTTCATTCAGCCAAAACGTGATTTTTGCCAAGTTGGTCGATTTGCCAACGCCGTTCACACCGCAGAACACAATCACATAGGGGCGATGCTCTCGCTTTGCCTCAAGCACATCACGCAATATATCGACTCGTCTCTTTGGTGTTAACAACTACAATAAACAAATACGCTCGACAGGCGATATAGACGTCTTTTGAGGCATTATTGAATCGCTAATGAGCATAGTCAACGCACGAATAAATGAACTTTTTATAGAAAAATTAGAAATCGAAGAGCAGAAGTCTATTGAATCTATCGAAGAGTTACTAATGAAGATGCCTACTGAGTGATTGAATAGAAGAAAATCTTTTAAAAAAGCGTATGAATTTTATCAATAGTGCAACGAACGCTATTCTCATCAACAATTCAGCAGAAAAACTTGCAGAAACGAGTGATGCTCAAATTTTTTGAAATTTAAATTCAAGCAATTACTCGAAAGTCAAGCGTCAATCACAAATAACAACCTGTGGCACGCATTAATTCGGGTATTCATATATGACCTGATCGTTTTCAAAGTACATCAAGCCTAATCATCCAGCTGAACTTCTTACTCATTCCAAGAAGCACCGATACGACTTATTCGAACGCTATTGCATCTGTACCCAGTATCACTTATCTAATATGAATGCTGTCATTGATGCCCTCTTTTTAAACTGTTGCGACATGCCGACGATGATCTTAAATGACTTGCGCTATACAACAGTTGCTACAACGAAGCTCAGATCAGGCAATAAGAAAGAGTGTTCAGCACAATTCACGCATATGACAATGCGAAATACGGCCATCCCACTACATCTTTTAACCACTTCTGTGGATAAAAGCTCATGATGAGGTGATCACCTGAACAAGCGCTTCACGAATAGACTCCTTGACAATGCTCGCAACACGGCTGAATGAACCCACCACCTTGCCCTCGAGTTTGGCGGCCACCGATTGGCACAGTTTATCAGCTGGATCTGCTGCCACATTCTTTGCTAAAAAGTTATCTTTATAACTTGAACTCGAATTAGAAAAAAAAAACAAATAAAGGAGAAACATGGAAGAACAAGTGCGATATGCGCTTTTGCAATTCCACTCAGAAGTCTAACCAGCCGCATTCGTAGCCAACAAGCAATAAAATGGGCGTGATAATCCACAGACGCTCTAATTCATGCGACCGCTACCCCCAATTTAATGCACGTTTTTTGTGACCTGATCGACGCAAAATAAAGCCTCATTGGTGTAAAATACACCTAAAACTTCAGATGCCATTACTTGACCGTTACTACTCTCGAACTGAATATATAATTTCAGGAACAGCACATAACATCATCCCATTATGTATGCAAGTGCTTCAGCTTTAGCTGCTGTCGACTTAACGCTAGCGAATAGACAGACGGAAATACGCATGCGACGTTATCACAACCCATCTCACAAGTGTAAGTAAGCAAAGCATTCCAAAAATTCATGAACAGGTAAACATAACAAAAATTCATAAGCAAGTAAACATCAAAGCTGAAACATCGTAAGAGAGGACAAGTACCCACCAACAATAATGTTCTTAATGAACAAGAAAAACAGATGGATTAAAAATATGTGCCCACTGCTTTTGGAATCGTCACAGTTCTGTGGGTAACTGAAATCTTATAAACTTTCTCAACCACCAGCAATGATGCAAAATGTCGAAAGACGAACCAATAAGAGTGTCGCGCATTTTGTCAAGCACCGGCTGAATATCCTCAGCAGTGAGTTTTTTGTTGCCAACGAGCGATTTGAACGCCGAAAACCATCCTCCTCCACTCTTTGTTGTATTCGATTTATCTTCCTCACTGCAATCACCGAACCGTTCAACGAGTCGTAACTATGGAACAGCCATTAGGCTATACTTGACCAATTCAATAAAAAAAAAAATTTAACATAAGGAAACAATACCCACTTAAAAATTTTACGTGATATGGTTAGAAATTGAATGTGCGGGAAAAGGCTCGACCATGAGACAGTTCAAACATGCAATTAATGACTGGGGAATGAAAAAGAAAAGTGAACAAGAGTGAGATGCTGATTTCCCCTCCCACAATCACTACATCAAGGCTTTATTGCTCGTTCTCCCGCATCCATTCTCAGCTACCTAGAAGTAGCCAATAGAAACATGAACTAGCATCCACACTAAATTTTGCACTAACACTATAACACTCAGCCTTTCCTATAGGCTCTCTCTAATAAAAATGGAGGGTGAAAACTTTTGAGATCGCAAAGTTGTGTGAATGAAGGGTTAGTAAGAAATAATAGCTGAGTTATGACGAAAGACCAATTCAGAGTCTCTAGCTAGGTCTAACAACAAATAAAGTTCGATGAGTACAATAGCAGTATTACTGATCGCATTTCATATGGATTTGAATATGTTTCTGTGTGACACAAAAAAGGTCGATTCCTACTCGCTCTATAAAATTAGAAACTATATCTCATTGATAGTAATCACCGAACGATTTTTAGAAACATGAACTAGCATCCACACTAAATTTTGCACTAACACTATAACACTCAGCCTTTCCTATAGGCTCTCTCTAATAAAAATGGAGGGTGAAAACTTTTGAGATCGCAAAGTTGTGTGAATGAAGGGTTAGTAAGAAATAATAGCTGAGTTATGACGAAAGACCAATTCAGAGTCTCTAGCTAGGTCTAACAACAAACAAAGTTCGATGAGTACAATAGCAGTATTACTGATCGCATTTCATATGGATTTGAATATGTTTCTGTGTGACACAAAAAAGGTCGATTCCTACTCGCTCTATAAAATTAGAAACTATATCTCATTGATAGTAATCACCGAACGATTTTTTAAAAAAAATTTTTTACAAGCAGATGACCGCAAAAATGGTCATTTAAATACGAATATGCAATATCGCATGAACATTGCAAACCCGTCAAAAACCATAAGAGGTATACTTCCTTTAGCGTATTCAAAATACAGAAGATAACAAAAGAGAGCAAAAAATCCTAAAAGAATTAGAATGGACAATGTTTTCCTATAGGTTAAGTGAAGCAACAATAAAACATGATACTTTTCTTCTTCGCTTGCTTCATCTTCACTTTCGTCTTCGTCAAGTCCTGGCAATTCGCCCTCCAGACGACCCACAAACTGCATCTGAAATAAAAATTCATTTCATTGAACTAGTCAGTAAAATCGGCCAGAAACGTCACTTCATCCAACCACAGCCAACATCGCAGTCATATGTCATCATTTTCGTCTTCCGACTTCAACAATAGAAAAACTCAACAGCTAATCGATAAATTAGATGCCACCGTAAAAGAAGTGGGCAAAGCACAGCTCATAACATTTCTTCTTCAATAATTATCAATGAGCAGTGTGAACAGAAAGGTATTAAACAAAAGTTAGGACGGATGGACAACCGCCATGATGCATATGAAAGAAAATCAGCGGGTAATGGCTATCTTCAAATGAGGATTGGTACGCTTATAGGTCATCAGTGATGTACCCTCCAAATGAATTAAAGAAACAAGCAAACTTAAAAACTCCTATGCCAATCACACGAACATATTTTGTTCAATCAGTTCGTTTTCAAAAGCGTTAAAACCAAAAAAAATCCCTCATTTATTTTCTGCCGCGTTTATTTGCGACAATTTGCATTACTAAAACAATTTTGTTATGGGAAACGAAGTACTTCCTAATGAAAAAGATAAAGAAGCTATCTTCGTCAAAATAATAAACCAGGCACCTGTTCCTCCATAAATCTGCGATCCTCTTCCACTTCAGCAACATCGCCATTCTCGCCGTCCGTTTTACTATAATCTAAAGAAGCTATATCAGCTTTGTTACCATTCGCAGCCAGTCCCCATACTCGTGCTTGCTTTCCCTTCTTCACATCTGGTACCTTTTCAGAATCTCCGCCTCTGAAATTAAAGTATAGTTTGCGCAGCGATTCAATGAAGACGGAAACCATCAACCACATGGCAGCAGCTCGAACTCGTACGGTCTCATAAGAAGTTGATACAAACTATTAGGATCTAACATTTTTAATCAGTCTGACATGGTGAAGTTGCTAAATAAAATAAGAATTCATTCGATTCTTCGAAGCGACCATTAAAGAAAGCAGAGGTCACCAATACAGAATAGAAAAAACGCTCAGTGAAAAAGCATCTTAATTCGACATCACCGATATGCAGCATCCTACAGACAGCATTTCTAACCTCAGTACATTGAGCACATACCAAATAAAACCTGCGAAACACACTCTCATAGTGGATAATATGTGCTTCAAATGAAAAAGCACCTATGTTATCGCTTCTTTCTGAGACTCTACACATCTCTGCGAATCACCGAAGGGAGAATTGGAAAATCTTGAAGAAAATTTGAACGTGAGTGCAAAAATGTTGAATTGAGCTTCCGAATGATTTAAATTCCACAATTTTGCAGTTTGTAAAATATAAAAAATTACTGAATTTCGTAACAAACAAAATGCTACACACTTCTGGATTAATCGCAATGACCGCAGAGACTGAATAGGGTCATCTGCTTTGACATATCTATCCCAACATTCCTCAGAGAGCGGATGAGTTCGCAAAATTTAATGCTTTGATTAAGCAATGCATGGAACATTTTACTAAGCGCTGTTACGTATCCTATCTATACTTCAAAACGCAACCGACTGTCAAAGAAAATAGAAGCATAATTGACTATGGGCACACAATATCGATAAAATATTATAAAATCAAGAAACAATAAACTGAAAAGTAATATTTCATGATAGTATTCTTCAAAGAAATACAAAGTTTTTGAATAACTTGTGGACGCCTCTTAAGAAAAACAATGTGAATAAATGGATGAGAAGAAACAAAAACAAATAAACGAACTTTTTGGTGGCAGTGCCTCCTTTTTTCTTAAAGAATTCGGCACGTTTACGACGCATTTCTTCATCATCCGCATCGCTTTTGGGCGAACTTGGACGAATTGGTGATGAAGTGGCACTCTTTTTCGATGTTTCTTCATCACTAAACAAGTCGCTCCTCATTTCCTTTATGAAGTATAAATCAGTAATGAAATATCCTAAATAAGAAAATGCAGTGATCTCAGATCTGCCGAACTTTCGCACTGAACAGATATTTAAATTATGAGGCGAAAAATCACGACCGATGGGATACCTCTAATACTCTATGCTTCGCTTAGCCATTTCAGTCTACGATACTACTGGGAGACAAAGTATAGAAGTGGGCATGTGTTGACTAGGCCTATCCTTCCAAGAATTTTCCACAAAGATAATAAATCCCCTCGTCCTTTGTGCTCTTGCTCAAAAACTAAATACCATTACCAAACATTAAGTGTGCTCAAACATAATCCTCTTTCATTGTCAAGCCAGCTTCTTAAATAAACCTGTTTTTGCAAACATTCTTCCACTGAAAAATGCCTACGTGGAAACAACAAAGATGAACCCTTTGTTATTTCCACCTTCTTAGGGAATTGCATTAACCTGATTATAGGAGCAGATTCTTTCTCTTTTTTCGGTGCTGTAGATTTTTTAGTGGGTTGCTGCTGTTTCGATATCTTCTGTTGTTGTTCTTTTTCTTTCAGCAATTTTGCTGCACGTTCGGCAGGTCGTTCAATCATCGACGCCACTGTCTTCTTCGATTTTTCACTCTCCTGCAAAACTCTTCAAAAGAATGCCGTCAAATTTAATCAACAGAGAAACATCATCAAATAATATCTAAAAACTGCAACTAAGATGAAAACATTCGACCAATTCGTCTAGTCACATTCCACTCAACATCAGCGAATTTCTTTAAAGAAACATCTGTAAAGAATACGAGAGGTAATACTGTTTGTTTATACGAGAGGTGATACTGTTTGTTAAGTGAGCAGCTACAACAATAATGTCCTATCTACCACCAATTTAATCAATCGACTATAACGCAAATACTAATTGCGATATAAAAATCCCATTTTTGGCACATTGCAGAGCATAGCCAACGAAAAATGCAAACGCCATTGTCGACATTTCCATCAAAGAAGAAATGAAAGGTTTCCCCCTTTTGAAATATTTTCGAACAAGGGGAAATTCACGCAATTTTGATTTATCCCCTCTTCACTCTCAATCACTTCCCCTCGTTCTGCCTAAAAGCCAACCCAAATTAGATACTCACATAAGAGATAGACGCCCTTAACCCAAGCCTTTTCTTGCAAATATTTTTGTATTTTTGGCATTCAACACAACCGATGTGACTATTATGACATCATTCACTAACGGGGATATTCGAGACGATAAAGAAAGATGAGACAATCAAATTAATTGAGCCATAATAATAACCAAACCTCGAATTTACGCATCACCTTCTCAGGTTTATTAAGATTCATCGATCGCGCACTACGATATATCCTATAATAAATAATTAAATACTAAAAAGAAATGTTACACAACAGCTACAATTATGATGAGTGATAGATGCTGCAGAATTTTTGCATTAAATATCTCAAGCATTGAAACGACACCACTAGAGGTATATTCTTTTATTAGCATCAATAAACTAAATAAAGTTTCTACTTTTGACCGCTCATAACGCTTCAAATTTTTTTTTCTTATTAAAGCACAAGTTTAATGATCACTGGCAACATTACGTTTAACATAACTAGTGGATTTACATAAACTGCCACAACATTTTCGCATTAAGCTCCCCTCTCTCTTTCAAATTCACTCAGAACAACAAAGTTGATTGAGCATATGAGCACTGACAAAAACTATGATATTTGGCTATTTTGCGCTGCAGCATTGAATTTTTAAGTAAAGAAATAAATAAAGTTATGCAGGGTAACTATAATAACAATAATAATAATAATAATAATAATAACATAAGGAACCACCATGATCACCATAAAGAAAGGAAACTCACTTTTGAAATTGCTCTCCGAAACAATCAAACATTCTTGGACTTGACGAATACAATGCTTTATTATCACAGAGAACATTTTTATACATGTCACGAAACTTTTTCTGCACATCTGATATTAACTGATCACCGTATGATAATTGAATTGCACTCTGATAGACAACCTGAAAATAACATTCATCTCACTTAATAACAAACAATGTGGGGTTAGGTATTACGACTACTTACGAAAACTGTACACATCATGGCTTGACGTTTTACTAAGATGCAGTCATATATGTGACTCTTCATACAAGCATCACATCTACCCCATTCTCTTGTTCCTCATTTCCCACCCTCAAGCAACAAAAGTTCAGTAAAGCAACTATGCTATGACTGCTTCATCTGTCAGCACTCGTAAATCGAAGTCAAATGCGATTCAACAGCAAAGTGATGCGATTTCACGTTATCAATGGCAGAATTCAATGTCCTCTTCGAGCTCAGTCTAGCAACAAAAGTGCCATCAATTAGCACATCTCATATTTCAGATATAAAAGAATCAAACCATGCTACAGAGCTAAGTGAATACAAACCAAAACTATTACTTGCTACAGAACCAAATCACCTAAAACTATTACTTGTGGGAAGCATTCATTAATAGTAATGTTACTATGCATGCAAATTATCAATATTAAAACTGGTGGCGCATTTTCGCTCAGCAATCACTTTAGCTGGTCAACTCAATTTCGCGAAACTGATTATGGAAGGTTACACCTCCAGGAAATAGGTGGTGATGGTCATTCCCGGAGTCAAACATCTCCAGAAATTTTTTGGCGCAATTATTTGAATTTAGGCAACAGTCACCCACTAGTCACAAAACATTGGGATCGTTTTGGAACGAGGCGGACTACATTCAAAAATAGAAATATTTGTAAGGCGGAGTGATTTAAGAGTTGCCCATCACCAGCACCGAGATGTTTGCACTTAAGCGCTGAACGTAAACCAATAATAGCTGAAAAAGAAAAGACAATGGCACTTGTTCCATATTGAAACGATAGCCGGCTTTAACGACTTAAATATCGATGATAATCAAAGCGCAAACAACTTATTCGACTAGCAACTAACATCAGTCACCAGCTTGTTAGCTTATAGCTTTTGAAATCTAATATTAAGTACCACAAAAACCACTCAACTACAACTTCAAGCAATCGAAAGTTAGCCTTAATAACAGATTTTTACATAAAGGAGAATGCATGTAAGAGTGCCAATGCTAAAATCTACCTCCAGAAGAGGGAACAAAAGATTTGAAACTCTATTTTAATATTAAGTACCACAAAAACCACTCAACTACAACGATTGAGATTTTCGTCGATGAATAAAGGCGTGAAAATTGCTTTGGAAGTTTTCAAGCAATCGAAACTTAGCCTTAATAATCGAAAACCCATCTGCAGAAGGTCTCCCCCTCCTCAACACTCGTGTTACTCTTTCTAAAGGTAAATTCTGCTCCGTTTGGTACACGAAGCCATCCTCTTCTAATATTCTTGTTAATGCACGCTCAGCTCATCCACCCAACATCAAACGCAACGTCGTCTCCCATTTCATAAAAACAGTCCATGCTGTCAGCCTCAATATAGACCACGGCAGCATGGAAACTTCTCTTCACCGCGCCCAATCCATTCTTGCCACCAATGGTTACCGTCTTAACTTTTCATCCAACCACAAACAACAACATCTCGGCAACCCCTCTCTTGGACATCGCAGACGTCGTATTCAACACGACCGTAATGCCCAAGTTTCCCTTTCCATTCCTTACATATGTGACAGTTTTACTGACGAATTTTCCCTCCTCCTCAATACGCACCGACTCCTTCTTAAACTAAACGTTACCCCCCTCCCACATTCCGACAACTTCTCGTCCGCAATCGACTATATGATCGTCTATGCTACAACCCATCTAAGTGCGTTATATGTCCCACTAACAATCCAGGTGACTGTTGCATGAAAGATGTCGTCTATTCCATTCGTTGTTGTGCATGCGATTCTTTCTATATTGGTGAAACGGGCCGCTTCCTGCACGAGCGCATTAGGGAGCACGTGTTAAGCATGTCATCACCACTATCTCGATCATATGCTGCATGCCCAATGGCCAAGCATGTTGCCGAGGTCCACAATCTTGAGGCTACTAACATTGTGGTCGAAATACTTGCTCGTGGCAAAGGCACACTAATCCACAAGATAAGGGAAGCCCACCTCATAAACTCTCTAAAGCCACAGATTAATAGCTGTGTCGAATTATCCAACCTCACCAATCTTCTCTCTCGCGAACTCTGACTTCCACTTTATTATTATTATCATTATTTCTTTCTTCTACTTCAATCTTCTTCATTTCTCATNATATATATATATATATATATATATATACATATATATATATATAAATATGTATATATACATATATATATATATATGTATGTATACACAGAAAGTTAAACCCACCTTCTCTTGCACTAACATTTATATTACGTTCCTTTGAAACTCCATGCAACTCTATGAAACGTAAAAAGTGTATTTTATATGATGAATTTCAGCTTGGTGTGTTATGATTATGGCTCAAAGAGCCGAAACGTTAGCATAAATTATTATTCCATCTGCACTCGACGCATCACATGGTCATAACCAAAAAACTGTTATTCTAAAGGAGAATGTATGTAAGAGTACCACTGCTAAAATCTATCTCCAGAAGAGGGAACAAAAGATTTGAAACTCTATTTTCACAACCTAAAGAGAAAACTGACAGTCTTAGCAGCATCAAAGGCTCATAAATCGATGATCGAGCAAAAGTTCAAAAACAAACAAACAAATAAACAAAAAACAGCATTTTTTTATACAACGGCCAAACAAAACTGTACAGCTAAAATGTGGTTTCGGAAAGAGTGCGCATAATTCGTTAGCTAGAGAACGGATTCCAGAACATCGCAAACCAAAAATAAAACCAAATTTTCAAACAACAAAACTGAACGAATATTCGTGGATTCATTCAACGGCAAAACGGTTAGAAGTGATCTAAAATCAAACGTTGAAGAGCGCATCAAACATACCAAAAAGACAAGCTCGAACTCATTGTCGAGTTTATACTTTATAGAGACGTTGTTATGCTTGAAGAGAGTGCTGCTGCCACGTTCCTGAAAGTTTTCAATGCAGTGAATCTAGAACTAGATATTCCACTAGTGATAGCCTATTTCACGGATCACACAAACAGATCCGATTCAGGTCACACGTGGAAATCGCTATGTTTGTTCTCCTGAAATCTGCGGGTGGTACATTTCCTCACCTATGGTCTATGCCATGTTTTTCACTACCGTCCCACCTTCTCTCACCTAAACTCAGAGGCAGATGAGACGCCGAATAATGCATATATTCGTTCAGGTAGTCTATGCTGGAATCTCTTTAAAGTTCCAAATTAAACATTCATCATCATATCAAAGCGCAATAAGCGCATTTAATGAGGACTGCAAACAAACCTGCATTAGAACCTCTTTGATAAGCTCATTGATAGAGTCGGTGAATAGTTGACCACCTTCTTGGAAACACCACAACACGAGACCGCCTTTGCCGAAGATTGTGAACAAATCAATCATCGTGCGGCTACAACTGACAACATCTTACATTGAAGAGCATCCGATCAACATAACATCAATCATATATAAACAAGCAAATCGCTGTACCTATTGCATACTCAACGAGTTATATATCGTTTATCGTTTTATGTAAAAGGAAGGAAGCAATTCACGATGAAGACAAGAAGATGTGTTCACCTCACTTCCTACTCCAGCCGTGTTACAAAACTCTTCAGGAGATATGATTTAAAACAAATGAAAAACTGATTAATGAAAGAAAAATGCATTAAGAGATCATTGAAACAAGAGAAGTTCCTGCAAAATTTTTTAGACACGGAACAGAACCTCATAACAATAAATATGACGTGAGGAAAACTGAGCAAGCTGACATTTGCGCCGCTTACTGTTTATTTAATCCATCAACTTACCGACTCATACAAATGCCTAAACAAAAGAGAAGAATGTGATCAAGAGAATGGCATATAATATGCAATTTTAAGAAAAAAAAGATATCTGAGGGAATTTTATATTCGCTTTATTCATTTTTTTTTTGCACAAAAATCTTCATCTTTTTCTATTAGCCTTTTTCTTGCAAATTTCTTTGCTCGTTGTGTGTAATAATAAAAATTTCCCACCGCTGCACCCAGATTATCACGAAGCGTTTATGTAAATTTCTGCTCAAAGATTCGTTTTTGCATATGTCGACCGATTGGTCGATAAAATTTGCACAATGAAAATGCATTAGAAAAAATTGGAATATTGGGATTAATTTTAAAGAAAAAAAAAATGAAAGAACTGAACATCATAAAGCGTTCAATGAACTAGAAAGGAATGCATCACACGAAGAGGGAATCATTATATTGAAAATCGAAATCAAAGGTGATACGAAAATTGATATAAAAGATGCCATTTTGATGTGGCCATTCAATAAGAGAGAATAGGCGAGTGTGATGGAATCTCATTTTAATTTGTATCTTTCAAATTAATTATCAAATCGGTTGGAATATGCTTGCACAAATTTTATTACATATTCAAATGAGCAAAATATGTTCCCTAAATCAATGAACTGAGGCCTAAATCAAGAAAGAAGTTTTGATGCATAAAGCAAATACAATCAGTCCATCTTTGATAACTGAGTTAAACTTTTGCAGGAAACATTTCACCATATCGTCGAAATTTCGCTGATAATAATAATGATAATAATAACGACAATAATAATGATGATAATAATGTAGAAAAGCTCTTCACTGAGATCGTGTTCTTTGTGACAGTGCTCCGATTTGAGTCATTTAGGTCCAGAAAATCGAGATTGTTTTTCATTAGCCAATAGCCAGCAATCCTTTGATATCCTTACCCCCTTTTTATCTTCTCATCGAAACACCATTTTTCCACTTCCGTGATCTTTTGTTCTTTTCGAACTGCATGCAATTCGCTGGACATTACTCTATATTATATTAGTTGTACTTGCCGCATTTCCGTAAAGTCGTCTCTACTTATGCACTTGAGAACTTAGATTTGCCGATGATGTCGAACGAATCTATAGCATTCATATTTGCTGCCAAATCCCTCTTGTCTATGAGCTGAAATGGATTGTATATTGACATCCGAATGAAAATTATAGCGTAGTGATACCGGATTCGTTAACGTGTTTGTGGCATATGCGTGTTATACTTCCAAGACCAATCGAATTTGCTATGGGGAATATAACACAAACATTGATAGCACTCTATAAGCTTTAATGAAGTAGCGTTGAGGTGGTAAAGTTTTTTGTTGTGTTGTCATGCATCAAAGTGCTTCGTTCATACGAATATCACGATATGAACACAACACGACTCCACCGTTATCCTATATATATATATATATATATATATATATATATATATATATATATATAATGTCAGCCATAACGGATACCAAACATGGTTCTGACCGACCAAGATTAATTGCTGCGCATAGGCTCTGATCACTTTTTCTAATATCAAAACTGTAAACTCGGTAAAAATAAAACCTCCCGATGACAAATATCATGTTCATAGTAACTGCTCTAAACATTATAGCCATCCAATCCCTCGGTGGTAATCTCCACCCGCCTAAGCACCAATCATCAACTACATCGAATTATTCGTGGTCTTTTTCGGTGATTTGTTGGCTGTCAGCAGCATTACACTGTTCGAACTCAAGCGTGAAAGTGTTTCAGTTGTTTCAGTTGTAAAATGTGTACACCGAACTTGAGTACTATTTATAACAATGACGACCACCTTCAAACACTATAAGTACCAACCGTTCGTAATCACCTTGCAACGTCCTTTACTACTCTTGTGATAGCAACCTTCCAGTTCAGTGACTACCGCTTAACTGTGACACCCGTTAGGCGATAGTGTCTACGCAAAAAATGTAACCACGGTAAAAATAAGCAAGTGTCCAAACTGCCGACCACTTGGAATTTTCAAGCTGTCCCTTTCTCCTACTTCTATCCTCTACCTGCGGGAAAATCTCTTAGGACGCACTAGTTTCTACAGAACGAGATGTACACTGTATAGACGAAATAAGCAAGATCAACGAATGGTCGTACATGGCTCAAGTAGGAGAATAAGAAAAATAAAATAAGCCACATATTGCCAAAAACAGTGACGTTTCGGGCAAATAGTCATCTTTTGTCGGTAACTACACTACCGTAAAAATTCCCTCACTTCTGTGAGAAGACATGCTAGTCCAAAAAACTCGCCACCTTAAGTTTGGTCCGTTTTCAGGATTGAATGACAGGACTTAGGGATGCGGAACAAGACTGAGAAGGAAAAGATTTCCCAAAAGAAANTAAAACTGCTTTCATCACATTTACTCGTATAATTGTGCTCCTGTTCGTCGTCAGGCGATATCTGAGGCCTATATATAAGTGGGGCTTCAGCCCTCGTCTATTTCATCGGTTCCAGTCGTTTTTAGGAGCCATGGTAAACTACTCCTGTTTCGCTCTTGGTCTTGCTATCGGTTGCTGCCTCTCTGCCTGCACTAAGAAGCGAGAATAAAAATTCATGTATTTATCATTTAAAAAGGATCATATTGCTCCGCCAACTTTTTTTTAGCACATTTTTTTAGCACACGTCTTTGATGACATTTTCATCATTACGAACTTCAAATAAAAAGTCTCATATGCCTTCAATGATAAGGCATCTACCACACTCGATATCACCTTCCTCTTTTTTCTTGAATGGCATCATTGAGGACATTTACATTCCTTTATTTTTCTTTCGCATCCTAATTTATCGCCTCATGCGCGCCTCCTTTCACTAATAAAACTGCCACTACGTTGCTAAAAAAAAGTTCCCTTCACATTTCCTTCCGGTTAGAAACTTTAATTCGCAAATTATTTGAAATTGCTCATAGGTATGGGTAACTCCTCAATGCTCTATTTTCTTCAAATCATTTGGCTTTTATGAAAGGAAATTCCCAGTTGATTTCTTATTGAAGTGATTGGCAAATGCTTTCAATGACTATAGTCAGCTTGATTTATTTATACTTGTTGAGAAAAACCTTTAACATTGGCAATTATCAAAAAGCTTTCTTGTAAATTCAAACTTTATTACTGAAGGAAATTACTGAAGAAAATCTACTGAATTATATTGAATTGAAATCTATTTGATTGAATTCTTTTTTCATTAGCTTATGCATATGACGTTCCTCAAGGCAATCTAAATATCCCTGGAATATCTTTTTTCCTTATCTCTGTTAGTGATAAGGATAAGCAATGATAGAGTGCGTAGGTATTATTCGCTAATAGTATGGAAAATTGGAAAATTTATATCAGTAAACCGTCTATATCGGAAGATCTCAACGAGATCTCCAAGTTTTAACCGAATATTCTAAAGCATAACAACTATGATGATGGATGCGATTTATTGCATATTTGTTTTTATTATTATTCCCCTCTTTGTCTATCGAACTAAGCAATTATTGCTGCAAATTAATTCACTACTTAATTTAGATGTCATTTTGAATTTTCAAGTACGGAATTTATATATATTTTTTGATTGATTGCGTTAATTGTGATTGCATCCTAATATATCTACATTTTGAATTGTAATATGCGTTCATCTATCGCCATATTTAAGCTATTCAAATATTGAAATATTGAATTCGTTTCAAATTTTCGCAGCAAAATCTTTGCGAACTTCTTGGATCAAAGTTGATATGAACGTTTCCTAAAATTGAATTTAATACACAATTACTCTTCATTTTGCATCTTTTATCGCAAATAAATGCGGCAGAAAATAAATGAGGGCCTTTTTTTTTTGATTTAGAAATAGATTATTGCGTCTAATTGGAATCAGAAATCTACAATCTCGAGATTTTATTTCAATGACTCTTTTTTTCTTTTCATTCATCTTACGAATGCATCACTATTTGTGAATAATTTTTTCTGGTATTTTATGTTCATAGAAATTTCCTATCAATAAAAGCGAATATTAACATAAATACCAAAATTGTTGCATTATATTTGCTCTAATATTAGTGGACGGAAGTTCCACTTAGCTTGGGAGATGGAATTCTTTGAAGGTACACTCAATGGAGAGAGATGAGTACAGTTTTATCGCATAAAAGTTTATCGTATTTTGAGAACACATAGTGAATGACATGCAATTGCTGCAGATTAGTGCAGTTGTTGTAGTGGATTAGTGAGTGGATTGATGGTCGACTTTGGCTCTTGCATACGATAGTTTTTAGGTGGTGCTCATGCTTTTCCTTTAAGTGTCTTCACGATTTTAGTGAATTCGGGCCGGTCGTTCGGATTTTTAGCCCAACATCCATGCACGATTATTTTAGAAACCGATGATGGCGTCTCCTGCAATTGCAATCAGCTCATATTGCTTTGATTGCCACATTCTTCATATATTTTGTTTTTAGAAAGGAATGGACCTTTTGGGCCCACCTTTTTATTCGCTCTCTGAAAAGTTCGATTCTTATTTAGAAAGGTTCAAGGCAAGAGCAAAATAGTGTTGATTCCAAGCTTCTTTTCAACATGTTTTAGAATACGATTTGGATGATAAGTATAGACTTGTTGAAGTTCCCCAGTAAGGGCTAGCTTCCTTCCTGTGTTTTTTTTTTTCTACACACGCAAAGTTTTCCTTTTAAAGAAAAGCGCATAAATCACACTGTCCGAGAATCGTTCACCTTAGGCATATCCATACGATAATCTTGGGCGACAATTTTGGCTCGTGTTTGAAGATTTGTGAATCCGGCATAAGGTTCAGCACCTTCTGCATAGATCTCCCAAACTAGTACACCGTACGACCAGACATCCGTTTTATTTGAATAAACTTTTTCCTGCATTGTCTCAGGCGCTAACCATTTGACGGGCACCTGAAATACTGGATAAGCCTCGCTGAAAACTCTTACTGAGATACCGATTGTCAAAAACATGGATCCATCAAAAGTATATAAGGAGGGGGGGGGGATGGGTTACAAGAAGAAAAAATGCGGTTTTCCGTTCTACACACCCAAGGGCATGTAATAGCAATTCTTTAAAATAGGCCTTAGGGGTACTAGCGTATAGTGGGAGGCTAGAGCAAACGTCATCTGCAAGCTTCTAGACTGATATATCTTTCAACGAAAACATGTTGCATTGTATGGAGGTTTTATTCGAACAAAGGTTTGATATGTATCCCAGATGAGGGAAAGTTCTGCTGGAGAGCACTTGTAGAGGTAGGAATGGGTCGATCAACAGAACTGTTCCCACAGATAGTGCGAAACAACGACGTACTTTGTCTAGTTTGTCATCCTTAACGATGAGTTTGTCGTCAGACATGCCGAAGTCACTGATCTTCACTTCTTGTTTCGAGCTGAGGAGCACATTCCTTGCAGCGATATCTCGATGAATGCATTTTTGCTTATGCAGGTAAGCCATCCCTTCAGCGGCCTCTGTAGCAAAGCGGAGCTTCGTCGCGAGACTCAGTTTGCCTTTCTCTTTTCTTAGATGCGAAAGCAGCGATCCGCCTACAAAATAGTCCCCAAATTATCGACCGCTGACTTCCATCGGTGCTATATCTAAGCGACTTTATCACCGCTGAAATATTTGTTTAGAAAAGTTTTGCCTCTAATGTGGCAAAATATCGCAGAGTGTGGGTCTATATAACTTCAGTATGCGGCATGATTCTTGCACTTTACAAACTGAAACTGAATCTTTGTAAGCCTGCGACTGGGTTCGATGCACCCAACTCAACTCTTAAGGCCGAATAGCGCATAACACTAAGTTTGGCCATATCGGCCTTGCATGAAACAAACCCGGACAATATTCCATGACGATCATGAGTGGATGCTCATGCACCGCCACGCCGTTGATGCGCACCACATGTTTATGTTCATAACGTCGCATAAGTCGTGCCTCCTTCATGAATTTGAGTCGTGCTTCGCGTGTTGCCTCCTCTCGCATTGTCTTAACCGCTACCTGCATCACCTGACTCCCACTTGAATACTCGGCCAAGAACACCTGAACATAGCGCTTGATCGTTATAGCGACAAACGGCCAATAATCGCAGTGCAGCGCTTCCGGTACGTCGTGCATATGCGGGACGCGTTCAGCAAGGGTGCGCGAACTCTGGTAACTCATTTTACATCGATGTGTGGCATTATCTCTCGTGGCCATGGTGTGGTAGGTTATTGTTATCCCTCTAGTGCTATAGAAAATGAGACATTTCCGCCATAATGATGGGAAACACAAATTGTGTAACGCTATTGGGGCCGTTAGCGCTTGCGTAATTATAGTTGTCTGAAGCCACAGACCGTCCACTGTGGTCAAACGAGCACAGGACTCCTGATACTATGCAGATTTGTGGCCTCTTCTAATGTCGTCAGTTCCGTCCATATAACAGTACATAATGGAGATTTAGAGGAGAAGTGCCCCTTAAATAACTTAAGAAACCGGAAGAGTGAGTGATCGTTATCTGTAACACTTCTGGTTACCCGTGATATTTTCTCCACTTTTACTTCGTCGTCTACGATAGGATGTGAAAGTGCAGGACGAAATCTGGACAACAACCACCTGACGCATCTTGAAAGCGCATAGTGTTCAATGTTCATCACAATAGTATTGTGAACTGAAGTTCGCATATGCTTTTTGAGCGCTCTGATCACCGATGAAACAGCAAATGAAGAAACCCAAAAGTCGTTGTTGTCATATCAAAGAGAGGCACCTGCTTACCTCTCCAAAGGCGCCCTCCCCAAGTTTCTTCACGAGTCGTATGGCGTCATGGTTTAGGAGCCATTGTGGTCTTGCGATGGGACGTCGAAGTCGAACACCACTTGAAGAGGAAAGTGGAGTTTTTGTGGTGGTGTAATAGGAAACAAGATCCGAAACGCTCTTTTCGTGATGGTGCTCGCAGTAGAAGCTGCCATCGTTATCCTGGTTCACCATGAAATGGCGTACACCATTCTCATGTCGCACAGATATCGCCAGAACAATCTCACCTGTAAAAATTGTCTACTAAATGTGCCACTTTACTTCGAACAATATCCTTTCCATTTGCATCGACTATGCTGTGAGGACGATATTTAGAGATTCAGCGCCTCTTAAATAACTAGAGAAGCTTAAGGGATAGGTGGTTTGAGACCCTTCATGAACAGTTAGAATTTTGCGGGAAACTTTTCAGTTGGATGAAGAACGAATCATCAGGGCGGGAAATGGATCCCGAGCACGACCTGAATGTTTTATTGAAGGAATGCCACTTTGTTGACAGAAGGAAGAAGAAATGGAGTTTTCAAAGGAACTCGAATGGACTATTCACAGTCCACTGATCCCCCAGTGGCTGTATTTCCATTTCATCTATGCTAACGTACACCCTTTCAGAAACGTTAAAATTCTTCAAAGCACAATTGCTGTGCCACCACATTCGCTGTCTTATCAAGGCAACAATAAGTTGTCGTAACAAATTACCTGGCTTTAGCTCAGTTTTTCTTAATAGAAAATCTCCCTCTTTCTTTAGAAGGGGCTCGACGTCGGTCTTCGGGATAAGCCCATGGTAATAATCGGCCCCTCTCACATCGTCGGTGATCGAAACGTCATCATCATCCTGTAATTGTCTTGCCTTAAGCTACGTAAAGCCATAGTCGTGAAGTTTTGCACATGTTGTCCTGATGAAAGTAAAGCTCCGGTTTTGCTTTTTATTGAAGGAACGGATTTTTTCGACACACTTAGCGCCGTCGAACCGAAGTTACGCTGAATCGCTCTACATAGGTAGGTGTTGCGGTGAAAAAGACACGAACTCGACGCAACAATCATCCTTACTTCCGATTCGCTCTTCTTGGGCATTTCGGTGGAACGAGCGCCACCGAAAAGTAGAAAATGAACACTAACATGAGAACGACTAACAGCACTTATATAGTGGATAACCATACAAATTTTGGTCGCTGTTTTTTTGCATAATACATTTTCGCCGCATGCAAAATTGGCTGAAAATATCTTAGGGGGAGGTTCCGTAAGGGCAAGAGGCAGCAAAACGTTCGCAAAGTTGGAACTAATGCGAAGAGACATTCAATAAGTAGCGCTATAGTAGTTTTTAGGTCGAAACGACTTAGCCGTACGTTAAAAGCTGAAGAGGGTAGATGCATTAACGATGCCAGCGGGGAACAGATTCCAGAATCGTGCAGTAAAAAACTGGGAACTGTGCAGAATAAAGTTGCAACATTTTCGACATTTGGAACCGATACGCACATAAACTGCTGAGTGAGGCAGACTGAAGTATTTCTGAGAAGGAAACGTCGAAAAAGCTGAATACTATTTCACGAGAAGAAATTAAGTCGAGCTGATATTGCCATGATTACTAGTAATTAGCAGCAATACCATGTATTGTGGGAAGAACATCACCTTCTAGCCTGAGAAAACGTATGGAGAGTGGATATAAACCGTGTGTCGTTTTTCATTGGAAAACATTAAACTGTCCTTATTCCATCCATCTGCCGATTGCGTCAAAGTCCTCTTGCAGAATATAGAAGTTTTTGTCGTGAACAAACGAGGTTGACGTCGTATGTAGACGACAGAAAACAGAATGGAAAGATTCGTATGTAGACGACAGAAAACAGAATGGAAAGATCAACGGTTTATTAGAAAAAAGATTAACAGAGTTAAGGTCACGATGCACGTGCAGTAAAACTGACAAGCTGTGCAGGCCTGCCACAAAACTGGCGATATCAAAACAATAAACGAAACGAGGACAATCAAAAAGCAGCAACTTTGATGGTGGGCAGGTTGGGCGACTTGAGCGATATTATACACTGTATGAGCGGGATACAGATTTAGAATGTGGCACCTTTTGTCAACTGTGGCAGGGCCTGATACAATGAAGCGCAAAACAAACACGCGAGAAACGAGGTGTCGGGCGATTGCTTTTGTCCGACACCAGGTTATCTGGATACCAACGCGCCACTGCCTAATTCATGCGGTTGACCGTTGTGCACCGCAATTTGCTTTTGTCGCGCTGTCGATGAATTTTCTCTTTGTGCTTGCCGACTTCTCTGCCGGGCTCGAAGCTACTCGAGAACTTCACACTGGATCAATTACAATTGGTCACAATAAAGAAACTGGCCTGATTTGACGAGGGCTCGTCCACTTGCACCCTTCCCTTTTTCAGCCAAATCTTTACCAACCTCCTAGTTGGCTCGTCCCAAGTTTGCTTACACGGTTCGGGGGATACCTCTGTGCACTGCGATCGCTCGACACCTCAACCTTGGGTGATTAAACCTTTGACTTACTTTAAAAACAACGCAAAAACGCGACATAATCGAAGGACAATTACGCAATCATCATAAAACGACCTGAGCCTAGTGAGATGATTTTCGGTGATGAGCTAATAAAGGAGGCACGAAGAAATGGCAAGAAGAATGCAAAACGTCAAACCTAATGACGAGATCGCAGAAATTAGACGCAAGCAACAAGGAACATTGAGAATCGAGTTGAAATACAAGAAAAAAAAAATAAACGAAAAAGTGATGACGAGTAACGCAAACCCTCCACGCTTACACACGACCGCAACGCCGCTTGGGGAAGACAATATAGTCGCTACAGCCGGAGGTCAGTTTAGATCGTTCTGTGGGTCACCGCATTGAGACACAGTTTGATTTATTGTCTGCAGCAGCTAAGTAACTCACTCGCGTATCTTCGCGACAGTTTTAGGTTTGGACGAGAAATTTTGATATCATCAGCAAAGAGCCACGTAGTACTCAGAATATTGTCGAAGACATCGTTAATGTATATGAGGAACGAAACAGAACCCGGTATACTTCCTTATGGTAGACACCGAAGAATTTGGTGTATGGCCGAGTGACTATTTCCTACTTGAAAATTTGGTCCACATAAGAATGCTCTGACCCACTTTAGAAAATAAACAACGAAATCGTAGTTCTCCAATTCAATTTCAAGAGGAGCTTCTTATGATAACTGACATCATAGGCATTTGCTAAATTCATACACATTATTCGATCTAAACTTTCATATCTAAGAAGATATCCATTCAACTGAATGCGAAATAATTTACAATATCATTGACCGAGCAGGAGCGAAATTTGGGCAACGTTCAGAAAGGTGGTTAGCGAAAAATGCTTTCCCAGCGATAATTTCGAAAACCTTACAAATGAAGGAGGGCAGCTTAATCGAGCGACGAGACGTAGGGAAAGGGCAGCTTATGCTAATTGGACACGAGATTGTTTTTGCCCTTTAGGAACATTGATAGGATGCCCTCTAGTGTCAGCTAAACCTTGTTGCTGTATTAACGAACATTTTCAAGAACTGAGCCAACGCTTACATCATCAAAAAAAAATCCAAATACTTATTGTATCTTACAAGAAAAAGCTCACAACACATCGTTACCTTCGACAAGAATGCTCACTAAGAGTTGGTGAACGAGTTAGAGTGTTGCTGGTTATCGGTGAACAGAGAGTTATCAGGATTTTTTTTGAAGCGCTTACCGTACAACGTGTTCTTAGAGCGTACTATTAACGTATTTGCAAAATGCCTCAAAATTTACAGGAGATATGTTGATAGAATAAGGTTCTATGCAATCAGGAAACAAAAAATTAGGTCATTGATCATGAGTATTGCATTTTCCAATATGCACAACCTTAAAATCGCGTCAAAAAATGTTCTAAGATCACCGACTTCTTAACATGCTAAGAACAATAAAAGATATAACTTTCTGTGTACTTAAGCGAAATTTATATGCGTGTATTTATGTGTTATGTGTGCGTTTGTATATTTTCGTTTGTGTGATAGTTTCAACTCGTCAGCGATAAGACGTTTACTGATCAACTTATAAAAATGCCTATCCTTCTAGTATGCTGACAATTTTCCAAACTTGCTCTTGCGTGCTTTCAACTAAGTGAAAAGATTTCATCTCAACAAATTATCGTATGATAAGAGTTTAGGTTCAATTAGGTAATTCTGCTTGATGATCTCACTGCTCCAATTCCTGCCAACCACAACTGTCTTTCGATGAGAATTTGAGAAGAGAGGTCAATTTGACGGTGATGTTTTTATGCACACAACTTGATAACCGTAGCGGTTTTGCCGTTTCGTTATTCTTTCTTACCATCTTGTCTCCTCCCGTTCTGTTCACATAGTAATTATATGCTTACTGTACTCGAGGGAATTTGCAGTTATATGCGATCATTTTTTAGATTACCCATGAAATAAGCAGCTTCTCAACCATCTTCTTGTTATAGTAAAGTTCATAATAAATGGCTCTATGAATATTGTTTGCATTATTGCAATATTTAAAGCACCATATATACTTTTAGTAAAATAAATACCACCAAATAAGGATTCAGCAATTGCAATAAATAATAATGTCGTGTGCAGACAACAATCATAAATTAATATAGCTAATGTATTATTATTTTAATGTTTTCTCCAAAGAACCGCATTAACAACACCCGCCATTGATATACATTTCGACCAATGTGACCATACGTTTTCCTCATTACAATACTTAAAATATTAGAAGTACAGTTTTATGTACTTGAATTGAACTTGGCGCATATGAGACGATGTAACAATCGCCGAATCAAATTAATGTTAGAACAATCAAGTTTTAATATCCGGGTGCAGTACGAGGTGCAGGACAATGATCGCAAGAGCCAGTTGATCCAGACTCGCCAGGCTTTCCAGGTTCGCCTTCTGGACCGGGTTTGCCGGCAGGTCCGTCGGCTCCGGGGTCTCCTTCTGGTCCCGGAGGTCCGTCCGGCCCCGGCTTTCCAGCGGGTCCGGCCGGTCCATCGGGCCCAGGAGGACCCTCCGGGCCGGGCGGGCCTGGTGGACCTTCTGGCCCTTCTCCTTCGACGACAGTGCCAGGCGGACCAGCTGGTCCCTTTTCTCCAGCTGGCCCGGGTGGTCCGGCTGGCCCAGCCGGCCCGGGGGGTCCAGCAGGTCCGGGTTGCCCAGGAGGTCCGTCGGGCCCAGCCTCGCCTGGCTTTCCTGGTTCTCCTTTGGGACCAGGCGGGCCAGGTGGACCAGGTATTGGCTCCGGACATTCAAAGCATGGCTCAGCAGCTGGAGCACGTGTAGCAGGAAGTGGAGCGTCTTCGCCATCTTTTCCGGGAGGTCCTTGCTCTCCGTCTGGGCCGTCCTTCCCATCTGGCCCAGCCGGTCCAGGAGGGCCTGGCTCGCCGACTCCGCAACCGCAGCATCCACTAGCTGGGGGTTCGATAGTGCTGGTCGAACCCTCCACTCCGGCGTCTGGGGCTTCATAGCCCGCTTGACGTGTTTTCCTTGCGCCTCCATTCACTTTCGCCAACATCTGTAAAAGTCGTTTAAAGCTTCAAGACTGTTGAATGCTACATTCCTACCGCTTAAAAAATAAACAAGCCATTCAAGATATGGTGAGCAAATTTAATTTAGGTAATATAATATTCTCGAAGGATCTATTCGTCAAATATTTAAAGAGGAATCGTTGCTCAACTATATATTCTTGCAATGTTGGCAAAAGAGTGGACTGAATACAAATATTTTTAGAAGTCGACCGTATTTCTCTGCACAGTTTCTTTGCTTCAAAGATTTACAACGTTTCAAAATCAGAGTGTTTTCGAGATGAACTACTATAAAAACGACTATAGAAACAATGATTATCAATGCCATATGTATGTTCATTAAGAATTTTAAGCAACTTAAGCTTGGATGTTTTCAATTTGCGATGTGATTTTCTATTCGGCATTCAACCTTGGCAATCGGCTCGATTTTTGGGTTCATAATCAAGGAAAGTAGCCGTAAAGCACAACGCCTTCTAAAATAGGCACTTATTAGAGAACAGATTCGCGTGTAATGGGAAAGATTTGTGAGCGAAAGAGTTACCACTCAACCTTTTAGCAGTAATAGGTAACGTTATATTTCGTCGCAAATCTTCACTGCCTATTTCTTATATTTATCCGAAATGCACAGACTATATGAACGTGAAATATCGTTAACAAGGAATGGCACACCTGTGTTTTAGTGACTTCTCTCCATATGTTGCCGGACCGCGATTTGCAGAAATCGAGTTCATTTTGCATGACTGATTGCATATGCTGCATATAATTGTAGAGCATCGGTACGGAAATAACACATACTAAAGTTGCTATTGTTGAGACAGCAACACCTAGGAAAGCAACTCGTCGAAGATTATTGCATTCTTTTTCGCGGTCCTCCTTTTCGTACATCTGCAAAATATTCACATTTTCAGTGAGCATATCAGAATATAGGTGAATGAATTTAATGATCACTTCCTTGAAATTATGTTAGGTGAATCTCATTGTCGTTCACCAATAACTTTCAAGTATTTAAAATTTTGAAGACTTTTAGAGAGGGGCGAGAGAGTTTGCATTGATTACTAAGGAGATAGTTTCATGCAAGCAGAGATTATTTCATTTTTAGCAACTTTAGAGGAAGAGAAATTTCGTATAGAGGTGTATTATTTGAGGCTCTATGAGAAATTGCGGCCAACTTATAGTTGTGGGCAGCGGGCTGATATCCGCAAGTGAAAACCGTTTTATTTTTTTCTGAAGCGGGTGAATTCAACAATGAGACAGAATCCGGAAACTCTGCATTTGAAGAAATTTGACATTTGAAGAAAACTCTGTATTTCGTAGTATTATTGATTGGCACTAAAGCCGATATTTTTTCTCCTTTCATTAATCCTCTCAACAGATAACAATATTGTTGATAAATAAAAATTGCTGCTAGATGAAGGCTATTCTATTTCGGTTAATATGGAAATAAATGCAAATATAAGCGAAAGAATAATAATAATTACTTTACTGGAAGAGCAGATGATGTAGAAAGAGGTTCGAATGTGATTTCCCAAGCTACTGGATCTTATATAGGCGATTCGAAAAGGGTTCCGAGACGGCAATCGCAAATCTTGCTCAATTTGTGCGTTTAATTTACAGTGATGAACATAGTTGAAAAAAAAAGCCGCCGAAGGAAGAGTGCGTCAAACTGAAACAAAGGAACTCATCCGTGGCACAACGCGTAAGGGTTTTTTTTTCTGACTAATCTCCTATGTTTGGATTTAAACAAAGGGCTCCCGGATGAAAAATTTTCCACCTTTTTTTAATGCTGAAAGTACTTTTCGGTTCAACAACTCATATTACGATGATCAATATCAGCGAGCGACACAGATTTTTTGACCTCTTGCTGTGGCAAATCGTCCGTTTAGAAATATCATTAATGTGCATCAAAAATAAATCAAATGATGAGGGCCTTCTTCTCTTACACATACCATTATCACTTTTCTGATGGTATTAATTAGAGTAGCTGCGCTCCAAAAATTGCGTCCACTCTTTAATTTGCCAATGCGCGCAAAATCAGGCAGACATACGCAGTTTTATGATTTGGCCACAATACACTCTCACCATAGAGAGGAAAACAAGATTGCAGGAATCGGTGTACTTCGATCAATTTTGATAGCTTCATTACATTCGGCATGTCTTGCATATCGTTGTTTCTTTCTCTGAGACTTTGGAAATTTGCACTTGCGAAACGCATCATGTCGTGCATGTGCGCATCTACACACGTGTTTCCGTTTGATCGTTGATTGATTCTCCTGGAGCACCGAAGTTGAAGTTGCGAAGTTAGCTGCGTTCACATCATGATATGATCTCGTATGTCGATTCTCATGTTGATCTAGCAATTTCATCAAGAAGTTTTGCGATTATAGAAGTTCCAAAGGTTCGCATCCGTTTCGCTATATATCGGGTTCCATTCTACAGCGGTGAAGTTGTAAAAGGTGTACCTTTTTCGATGAGCTGTAAGAGCAGTTGCACACATCAAAACTTAACTATTATGTTTGATTTTGTTGTTCAGTAATTAAGGAAATTGACAACAGCCAATCGAAATATGAAAACATATCATGCAAGCTTCTCTGGAACAATTTTCCACTTATTTCAGCGGTCTGTCATTTTTACCGCACTTTATGCATGCAAAGATCACTTTCACAGTTTGGTACTATCCACATGTACAACCACTGCGATTCCAAACACTTCATTCAATCATGGGGAATGGATTTGAAATTTATTATATAGTGAAGGTGCTATTCAGAAATAAATCATCTTCTAGCTATTTTTAGAGATATAACCAGAACGTATGTCGAAACGAGTTTAGTAGTTCAGTTTCCGTTAAGTTACAAAGATGTGAGTTTCTTCACTGAGCATTTAGCGATATGAAAAAATTGCTTAATTGTGTTTACAAAATCCAACGACGAGAAGAAGAGGTTTGCGAAAATCAATGTTCGGTGCGAATAAATCCGACCTGATCTGGTTTGTTGCAACAAAGAAATCTGGAAATTTTTTTTTACTGAACTTATTGATAGTCTGATTATAACTTTAGGTGGCATTTTAAGGCAGTATTATAGGGCGAGTCACTGTATACATATACTCATCCGCTGAGTATAAGGTCGAAAATCCCATTGTTGCAAGGCGTCACCGTCACCTATTAATTAAAAGCCATTTATCAAAAGTGCCACACCTGGTCAATCTGCTCGACAAATTTGTTTTTGAGCACTCACTTGTGAAATTCAACAAAATTAACCAAATAATTTCATGACACCGACCTCGCTGTCATGATATCTCTCAAGTCGTTTTTTTGCTATTTCCCAAGGGTGACAATCGTAAATTCATCATTTTTTTCGATGGACAGACATCTGCGATAAAGGAAATTGTCATTCGATGACGAATTACTATTTTCTGTTCCTCAAAAATTTCTTCCTCGACCACCATTTTAAATTCATCTGTAATGCCATTGAAGTTACTTATTCTTTATTTTTATATGCGGCACACTTGACATTACACAATGTTTCTATATTGAGCATGTCAACTAATGCATATGATATAATCGACGATTTAAATTATATTCAGTGATTGTTTTGTTGTTGAAAATTTCGAATATGAACGTTCAACACATTCATCGAATGTATAAAAGTAAAGAATCAGATACGTGTCGAATCTGATCGAACTATCTCATAGGTGACTTCAGAAATCTCTCCGAACTCGTTATAACAGAGAAGCCGCATTGATTCATTTACTATATTTGGTGCTACTGGTTGTTTCCTTCATATCTTTTCATATCCCATTTCAGTGGTAAAGATTTTCGTGTAACGAAACATTTCAACATCATAAAAAGTGCACTCATTTTGTGCATTTTGAATCAATTTTTCCGAGATGACGTCATTTTTCTAATCAACGAGTGAATTTTTAAAGTTTATTGCAAAGATTTTTTCCGGGTAATGTTGAAATTTTTGCAGTTGAAAAATTTGTTTCATCGTCGAAGACAAATGCGATATTCTCTCTATTTGCAAAAGCGAAATTCGCTCAACACATATAACGATGATAGCCGATAATCAGGATTTTGAGATGCGAAAATATATGCCAATATGCGACGCTAAATCTCTTTGTTGAATGCTTCTTTCCATTTTATTGCTAGCCCCTTTTCAGCTATTCGGTTAAAATGCTTGGCGAAGCTATAGCGAAGGTATGTGCGATGTTCAGGTTTCATGAAGTTACTCAACAGTTATTCTACGAAATAATAGTGAATGCTTCGGTTGGCGTTGATTTTTACTGTGCAAATTTTATTCGCGTCATTACTTGACTAGTAATCGCACTACCTAGTAGCATATATGAATTCATGCTATTTGCTGCTGATTTCATGAGTTGTTCTCATTCAAGATGAACGAACACATGCTGATCAATCAATCCACTTGAATTTTATAAGAATCAGCATATCATAGTCATAGCATCACTATTGTGAGCGTTTGCAACTGTGACAAACTCTTCAGATTAGACTCCCAAATGCTGTCAGTTTGCGAGTTTTACAAAACCTGTTTCACCTATATTTCCTATTTTTGCAATCTGTTTGCTTATCTCGCTCTAGGTTTGTTATGTTTCTGCTGTGTGTCGACTGTCTATAATCAGCATTTCATGTTCTCTTCCCATGTAGGGTTGAAAGTGGACGACACAGCACGTAAATGCACATTTGGCTAGAAACGGAATCATTATTCCTGACGAATTCACGAGTTGTTCCTTCAAAATGAGGAGAGGCTAAATTAAGGTGTTTGCAATTTTATGCTTACACAAAGCGTAAGCGCCTTTCATGACTTTCTCGTAGAGTCGGACAAAATCTGCATAGCACATATAACTGCATAACTGTAGGCTGAGAAATGCGTCACTGAACGTTCGAAAAGTTCCTAATAGACAGAAGAAAATAATTTACGCACAGCATTGTGTAAAATACAGCTATTTATTATTTGATGAAATATACTTCACAGTTTTATTTCGAGAACATTGTATTGTAGAAATAATGCAGTCAAAACAACATGCACGAGTTTAGTAGCCGGGAGCAGTGCGAGGCGCAGGACAATGGTCACACCCGCCAACAGCACCCGTTTCTCCGACTGATCCCTGTTCCCCGTCAGGTCCAGTTTTTCCCGGCGGACCATCGAGTCCAGGGTCTCCTTGTGGCCCCGGTGGTCCGGCAGGCCCAGGGTTGCCAGCTGGTCCAGCTGGTCCGTCAGGCCCAGGTCGTCCTTCTGGGCCAGCAGGACCTGCAGGACCCTCTGGTCCTTCTACTTCGACAACTGCGCCGGGTGCACCTGGAAGTCCTCTTTCTCCTACTGGGCCAGCCGGCCCTGCTGGGCCCTCAGGTCCGATTGGGCCTGCAGGTCCTGGACCTCCCGGCGGGCCTTCAGGACCTGGCTGACCAACGGCGCCAGGTGGACCCTTGGGTCCTTGTCTCCCTGGAGGTCCTGGCTGTCCTTCTGGGCACTCGAAGCATGGTTCTGCTGCAGATACTGGCGAAAGGGGAGGCGGTGCATCCTCTCCTGCTTTGCCTGGCGGCCCCTGTTCTCCGTCAGTGCCATCCTGTCCGTCTGGTCCAGGCGGTCCTGGTGGTCCAGCTTCTCCTACCCCACAACCACAACAACCTCCGGGACCTGAAGAGACGTCGGCAACGGCTTCTTCAACCGCGGCATCGTATCCAACTTGACGCCTGTGACGCACTCTATTGCCCACTTGCGCCATTACCTGCAACTGCATATTTAAGTCATGCTGATGAGGATAAATACCAGACTGCGCTATAAGCAAAAGTTTACCAATCCAAATCGAGCACTTCTTAATTTGCCATACAAAAGCGCATTGTGATGACATCACGTCCTCACGGATGTTTGTTTGTGTGTGTTTAAAACTTGAGCAATAGATGACTAAACATAAGTGATCTACGCAAATCGAATTTGCTGTCGTTACGCTTTTTTTATCAAATGACGACTGACTACTCTTCACCATTTTGTGTGCTTTTTTTTTCGCATGAGAAAATCACTGCAATCATTGTTTGCAGCTAGCTATCAGTCCTCTGCATGCCGAGAACTACTTTAACCATATGTCGCTTTTAATCGGCGAATGGACAAGCAAGGTGCGAAGTGAACTACGGTATGTTTGGTCAGTCGGCCTGACTGATGGTCGTTATCTGAACAAAAGGTCATTTGTTTCTAGAGTCCCATTTGAACTGAGCCATTTCACGGAAATATGGAAAGAAACGCATCCTCATAGAGAGGCCTCTACAGAAACCCTAAGGTAGTCGAAAAGGTTCGGCTCCATAGTGATATTAGCCATCCAACAATCGTTGCTCTATATACCTATAAGAAAAGGGAAATTCTTAGCTGCCACAATTGATTTAGGTATTGGATTGATGAGAATTGCGTTTCATAGAAATATATCTTGAAAACAAAACTGTACAATGCTATAGAACTTGATTTGGAGAAGGTAAACAGTATGATTGTCGATCAAACGAAACCAGTTCTTTATGGTTTTTGCATTTGGTACACCTTTGATTGTTGTCCTGATTTTTAACAACAAAAAAAGTGCACAATATTTATATATAGATGAGCATTTTTTCATCATCAACATCATCGCACTTTTACGTAAACAATCAGTTGGACTGAAATTGCCAAATGCGATATCTAGGATTCTAATATGATTGTTCGAATTTCGCAGCGACTAAAATCTATACGTGACCGTTTATCTCCGAGAAAAACAATGAATATAAGTGAAAGCAATCGAAAAGAAATTCCATGAAAAGCTAAGTTAAACGCAAAGTAGATTTAAAACTCAATTCAGCTAATTGCTCTGATTTGTGTTTATGAAAGGCACGGCTACGGATGCGCCTTTCATATCTGGTTAAGGAAAATATTGGAATATAGTTGAAATTTGGAAAAAGGATTCAAAGCATTCAAAGACACTTTGAACGATATAAAAGTGAAGGCATTATTGCTTACAAAGATAAAATATGTAAGGAGTAATACGAACAAAAACGTGAAATTAAGAGAGGAATTCTTTTATCGACATTCATCTCTAAGGGTTTCGAATGCTTACTCACTTCCACATGCCATTTTAGTATTGCTCCAACGAAGGTTGCTTGATATGTCGTCGTAGTTTTGTGTCGACTGAGTAGATGCCCCCCCCCCCCCCCCCCCCCCCCCCCCCCCCTCCCCCCCCTCACCCCCTCCCCTCCTCCTTGCTTCTACCATCTGCCATATTTTCATCCATCTTCCGTTAACTCCACGCAGATATTGGTGCACTTTCTACCCACATAGACGTTGATATCATTCAAACGATCGCAAACTCAACGTCACCCTACGCGAGCTCATTGTGGGTGTACCATGCTTCAAAGGCGAATCCCGGCACTTTTTTTAAGGAACTATACGTTCATGGCGGAATCCACTTCCAAAGAAGCGAAGAAACGTGTCAAGGAAGTTGATTTCATATATTAACCCGAATAATCCCATGAGTGCTCTCAAATAATAAGGTATGTGCGATGATTCATTGATTCTACAGGAGATACGTTTTTGCTATCCGATCGTTTGAAATGACAGAGTATTTCGAGCAATAATCTAAAGTTGCAACAAATATTTTTCTAAGCGAAGATGTGGTATTGTAACACATCTGTCGACCATATACTATAAGATGTGTAGTTCATAACAAGGAGACGTGTTACATTTAGTTGTTTGATTGCATCGTCTAACGCATATTAAAGATATGATCTCTGTCGCGAAGATACGCGAGTGAGTTACTTAGCTGCTGCATACAATAAATCGAACTGTGTCTCAACGCGGTGACTCGCAGAACGACCTAAGTTGACCTCCGGCTGTAGCGACTATATTGTCTTACTCAAGCGGCGTTGCGGTCGTGTGTAAGCGTAGAGGGTTTGCGTTACTCGTCATCGCTTTTTCGTTTGTGGTTTTTTTCTTGTATTTCAACTCGATTCTCATTGTTCCTTGTTGCTTGCGTCGAAGTTTTGCGATCTCGTCATTAGCTTTAACGTTTTGCATCCTTCTTGCATTTGTTCGTACCTCCTTTATTAGCTCATCACCAAAAATCACCTGACTGGCTCAGGTCAAGTTTTGTGATGATTATGTGATTGTCTTTCGATTATGTCGCGTTTTTGCGTTGTTTTTAAAGTAAGTCAAAGGTTTAGTTACCCAAGTTTGAGGTGTCGAGTGATCGCAGAGCAGAGAGGTGTCCCCCGAACCGCGTAAGCAAACTTGGGACGAGGCAACCAGGAGGTTGGTAAAGATTTGGCTGAAAAAGGGAAGGACGCAAGTGGACGAGCCCTCGTCAAATCAGGCCAGTTTCTTTATTGTGACCAATGGTAATTGATCCAGTGTGAAGTTCTCGAGTGGCTGCGAGCCCGGCAGAGAAGTCGGCAAGCAGAAAGAGAAAATCATCGACAGCGCGGGAAAACAAATTGCGGTGAACAAAGTCAACCGCATAAGTTAGGCTGAGGCACATTGATAACCTTATAACCTGGTGTCGGCACGAAAGCAGTCGCCCGACACCTCGTGTTCCGTGTCGTTTGTGTTGCGCTTCATTGTATCGGGCCCTGCCACAGTTGGCAAAAGGTGCCACATTCTAAAGTTGTACCCCGCTCTTAGCGCGTACAATATTGCTCAAGTCGCCCGAGGGGCCCACGATCAAAGTTGCCGCTTTTGATTGTCCTCGTTTCGTTTATTGTTTTGATATCGCCAGTTTTGTGACAGGCCTGCGCAGCTTGTTAGTTTTACTCCACGTGCTTCGTGACCTAAACTCTGTTAATCTCTTTTCTAATAAACCGTCGATCTTTCGATTCTCTTTTCTGTCGTCCACATACGGCCGCCAACCTCGTTTGTTCACGACAGAAAATTTTTTGGTGCTACGAGCCGGGAACGAGCCGGCGACCTTTAGATCTGCAGTTTAGGTGTTTGATTGCATCGTCTAACGCATATTAAGGATATGATCTCAATGGAACACTAGTCTATGTCTTTGTGGCAAGTCTCTGTTAGAATATTCGCGAAATACTTACCTGAGTACGTGTGACCTCTCTCCAAACGTTACTGGAACGTGATTTGCAAAAATCAACTTCGTTCTGCATGAGCGATTGCATGTGCTGCATGTAATTATAAACCATCGGTGCTGAGATTACACAAATAAGTGTCGCTATAGTGGACACCGCAATGCCAACGAAAGCAACTCGCCTCAAATTTTTGCATTCCAATTCACGAATTCCCTTCTCTTCCATCTGCAAACACCTCATAAAAAATTGTCAATCATTTTAGCAACTTTTTTGCAATTTCTTTACGATATCATATGATTCCATCATTATGTCTATACTTGTCTGCATACGACTGCCCTTTATTTAACTCGCTAACTACATAAGTTATGCAGATAAAATTAAGTGATTATAATTACTTATGCGAAATAGAAATGGTGCTTTCATTCACATATATGGCGTCACCTGAATAGCCGTTTTAACTCGTTCCTAAAACTAGAGAAAACAAGCTTGCTTCAGTGGTATATTATACCGAGGCAGAGACATCGCTGAGAATCTCTAAAGAAGGTTTTTTTCTACAGGATGTCGATATGTAGGGAATTTAATATACTTTAGATATTTTCACATTCCCCTTTGTGTAAAAGGATGAGCATTTTCATCATGATCGATGAAATTTCCTCCACGATATAAGGAACTTGTCACAATTTATGGAAAATATTTGCACAATACTTTCAAAACCAATATAAACCGAAACATATTTGTATTTCAATCGAAAACATGAGCACATTAATGTGTTATTGAAAGAAAGGCATCCCGATCTGTGAACTTTCATCTTATATTACGTTCATGTTGGTTTATATTCATCGCAAAACGATGCTGTTCTGTTCAAATAAGGAATAATTTTGCTCTTTTCAAGATGCGCATACAATTGATTATTCGATAATGTGCATAATTCCGCTTAAAACGTGTTCCTTTCTCTCTATCTGTTTCTCTCTCATTTGAAAAAAAATACTGAGCATTAAAAGAACTTGTTCAGCAAATAAAAAAGTTTCTTGCGCAATTTTTCTCTCGCATTACTACGGAGTGTCGCTGTTTTTTTGTTTTCATCGTTTCTAAATTTGTGATGGAAAAATCGAAATTTTAGAGAGTAGATATCACAATGAATGTTTGGATTGTCCATTCATTTACTTCTGAGAAGCTCTTCTAAAATTGATGACATTATACAATTATGAGGTCTTCAATTTTTTCTATGAACAATAAATATTATATCGCCAAATGAAAGCCTCTTTCTTCACAGTAAATATTTTTTGGAATCGTCACATGAACAGAGATGAAGAGTTACGCATTATATAATATTTAAGCTTCAACGATATTGTAATTCATTTACTATACCAATATAGTAAATATGTGGGACGTATTGCATTATTTTCGATGAGTTTTGATGAAAGCAATTGATAGCAAAAGAACGGATAAAATTGTGTGTTCTTGCTAAATTTAGAAAACTCCTAATGGAGGCTATGGGGGAACAATGAGATATCGGTTCACATTGTTCTTGCAAAATTAAGAAAAGAAAAGATATTTGTAGATAACGAATGAAATTCATATTCGATTATAATTCGGTCTTTTCGTATGTTATCGTTAAAATCAGATATCAACAATAAAGATAAATCGATTATATCACCTATACGGAAAAGATTGACCGATACTCAAAACAAAACTTCAATTTTATCACCAGTAGCCATCATATGAGAATTCCGAAAGAAATCCTCATTGAAGTGCGTAGAGATCCTTGAAACTCGGACATATCAAATCGCAAAAAATTCGAATTATAGTAGTGGAACGAAAGATTCCGTCAAAAATCCGGGAAATCTCTTTCCGGATCATGCCTCAATCTTTTATAGTTGCCATATTCGTATCTATGCATTTCAACAAACTGACTCTGGGATCAGTGATGCAATCGATGTGCACATGACTGATGCGAAATTAACGCACATGGCAACACTGAACCCTGCATCCGTGGCCAGCAGTAGAAGTGTGAGTGAAGGAAGGCTTGGTGTTGCAAGCAAGGATCGATTCTTGATAAAAAGGATCGAGAGCTTTGACGCGAGAAAAAAGTAAATGATTCACCCATCGCCGAAGTCTTGGGAAAATCGGCTTACTAATGTTTGACCGATTGACCCTGCTTGACGACTTCGTTTTCCACAATGTTAGTTCAGCTTGTGAAAAGATAGAGGGTTTTGATGACTAAAAATTTCATTCACGGATAAATTTAGCATTTAGTGATTGATGATAAGAGGATAACCACTCAAATTTGAGAATTTCGAATGGTCTAGCCGAATGAATCTTAGAGGACGTCGAGGTCGACAGGGAGAAACACTCAGTCTGCTATCAAAACTAAAGCAATAGAACGGCTCTGGAAAGGATCTATGCGTCTAGTTTAGTTTCGCTAGAGCTTGCATAAGTTTTGCGGAGCTATGATGCGAATTCGTAAATAAATGTTTTTTAGCCTCATATAGATCTCATATGGAAATTTGTGCTCTATATAATCGACGAGCATAATCGACATTTGACTTGCCAACAGATATACAAATGTTTGTAATGGGAGCTGCTTTTCGAGGCTGCAACCGCAAACGAATTTTTATTAAATCGCATAAAAGTTTAACGGCAAGAAATGAAATCTGAGTGCTGCCTGGCGCTGCTTATTTAGCTTCTCATTAAGTCACACATTCTTATATCCAATGAAGCAATTCTTTCTTGAGCACACAAACCTTTCTTATTTAAATCTTTCCAAGTTCCAAGACCAACATCTTTCGTTCAGGGAGTGCCGTCTACTTGAGAATTTCGTTTGGGCAAATTTTAAGAAGAATCTGTATTCATAGAAGGGGCTTCTTTTCAAGAATATTTTCCATCATAAAAACGACAGGTTTTTCGTAGTTCTAAACGAAATTTCGTTTTTCTTTTGCACCCTTTTCGAAGAGCTCGTTCTGCCTTTCTGAAGCATCTAGAGAATGGCGTTCTGCTGAAGAGAACACACAATGCTGAATGCAACAATCACGTTAACATGATGTTGATCTTGTCGCACAATGGGAACAATAAAAACATTCGTTTTTCTTTCATTGAGCATCCCATATATGACATCAATTTTAGATTGCACAAAAAACAAATGAGAATTGCATCAGATGAGTTGGCATTGCACTATTGCTTTCCACTCATCTAATCAGTCACTTTCATTAACATTCCTAATAATGCCCTCAAATTTTAACTAACTTTCATAATTCAACTGAAAATGATTCGTCTTTTTGTGTAGAGACCTGCATAAAATGGAAACGTGAACAATGCAAAATATGCACAAATTTTTATCGAATTTCATATTATCAACCGAAATTACCAGATAGGAGATCGTACGCATATTGCGCCCACTAAATGTCATCGTTGTAGCGTAGTTGGTTTCCAAATTCAAATCAATGAAGTAGGCTTCATGCCTAAGCAAACAAATCAAGAAAACGAGGTGAATGGAGAGCACCTGAGGGATCCGATGAGTTGATGCACGGGTGCCACAAGACACGTTATGTCACCTTAAATACAACTCTGCTATACTTAATGCCCTCGTTAACAGATGAATTGAAAAACGATTTCGGCGAAGAAAAAACACGGTAGGAATTTGAGGAGGATGCATAATATATGGCGAAATTGAGCTGAAAAACAAGGATGCACAGAAGTGTCCAATTCAACAGATCCTCAAGATGCTGTCCACCGCACCGCCAGAAAAAGAAACCACTTTCTGTTTTAAAACGCAAAAGAAAGCTGTTGAAAATCACTCCAGGATTGTTTATTGTTATCAAAAAACGTATGACTTCTAATGAGATGCGTAGAATAGCGCTTTTTCATATTCGACTGATGCGTGGATTTCTACAGGGAAAATGGTAGGTTTTTCTGCTTAGAACTTGCGCATAAAAAATGAGCTAGTTCGAGTGAATTCTTCCAGAAAAAATATATTAAAAGACGCGATAAAAAACTCTTGTAAATCGGACTTTGTTGAGAGTCTAAACAAATACACGTTGAGAGTCTGTTGAGAGTCCAGGGAAGTTGGCAAAAATACACGATTTTGCATTTTGCTTTCCCACTTGACCTTTTTCTCAAATTACCAAGAAGTAACACATATGCGGAATGATGACTTCATATTTTATTTAATACAACCACTCACACATGCCTTCTGCGGAAGATGTACTATTAAAACATTTGTGAGCTGGCCTGTGAAAAAGCATTATGGAGATGCCTTGCATGGGCGAATGTATGCGTTTATTTGTATGTTTACATGTCCACCTGATAGTTTATTTCCATACCATTTCCGCATTGATCCACTAAGTGCGACGACAGCTATATATACTTGAGCTTGGAAAAAAAATTTACATCCACTGTACAACCGTTCGTCTCTCATTTTACATTGATCGGGCTTTAGGTTAATGAGTCTTTTTTTTTGTCGAAGATTTGTCGAATAAGGCGATCCAATTGATGCAGGAAGGCACTATTTCGCATATAAATTGTTTGTTAGTCTTATGCGAAACACTTGACAAGACATCGAAAAGCAAATGTGCAAATTGCACCAACTACTAAAGCCAAATATATTTGCTAACTCGATTGGTGCATGATGAAAATCACGTCGATATAAACGAATGCAATTTTTTTACTTCAAAGATTTTATAACTGCTCGTAAATTTGATGCATCGTTATGAAATGTGCTCTAGAAAATAGTTCTATTGCGATATTACCCCGATCAAATCTCTTAGCTGCAGCTTTAGTGACTCAAGCTGAAACAAGTGGATAGACATACAAATATACATGCATGAATTCGCATGCAAACAAATGTGCATAAAAATCTTTCAATGTCATTGCAAATTGTAATCAATGAATGCGAATAAAGAACGGACAGCACTAAATGTTTACAGACATTATGTGAAAGCAGGAATATTTCTTATATGAAGTTCAAATTATACGATTGCATTTTCAGATGATCAGTTGAATAGCTGCAATGATTGATTGTTAACTCTATATGAACCGACCACATCCGTTAATATGGCAAACGTTTAGTTGTGATGCGTTAAACATTAATAATTCCATTGCGTTGCATTTATCTCATTGAAGCAATTTTTGAGTCAACAAATCATCCATCATATAGTTGCAATTTCAGAGGAGAATTTTACACTTATATCGTTTAATAAATCCAAAATTCATTAAAAATTTGATAATTTAGATTTGAAATTGAATTCTATCGTTGAAGGTTTCATCCTTTCGAAACAGAAAAAAAAAACATCATGATTTAATGAGGTGGAAATAAGCTGGAGTGTTAGGTCGTGAGATATGAATTCATTGCACGCAAAAATTCTTTAAAACCACTCGAAAACATCGTCGTCCAATTTTTAGGATATGAGAAATTTTCAACTCTTTTCTGCCATAGAGACTGGCTACACACTTCGATGAATAAAGCAATGACGTAGCAATCCACCGATGGAAGAGTTATTACTGACCGATTCAGTCATGTTTGATCTGAAATTAGCATTGATACAGTAGATTTCCTTCTCCATGCATTTTGTGGAGACAAGTTAGAGTCAGGTCGTATCGGTGCGCATATAGAAGTGTATGCGCTCATCTGCTAATTGTAACTTGCGAACGAAGACTGTTATGGTCGGTGGCTATCAGATGTGATGGATAAAATTGCAGTGCAACGTTCAGCTCAATTCCCATTCGACTGATCGATCCTCTATGAGGTACAGACACATGCGATAGCAATAATGTAGGAAGTGTGCTGTACAAGTGTGAGATAAAGATTTTATAATAGGTGATTTGTGCAAACGGTCAGCGGCCATGAAAAAAGATTTAATAGGCGTAGTGGTCACTATTTCATCGTTTTCAATGCTCGCACAACCAGCTCGGCGGATTGAATTGCAGGTGCTTATAGCACACCTGTTTCCCATGCACTTTTTCATGAGTTATTACCACTGAACGGGATGTGAATTCGACGGCATCTTCCGATCGTTGTCCTAACGATTGGTATCAACCTACATCACTGCGTCAAGTAGTTGCATCATGCTGTTTTATTGTAATATTGTGCATCTTTAAATACTCTAGCCGATTAATTCCACTTGTTATGCTTTTTTTTTACGGCATCTTCCGATCGTTGTCCTAACGATTGGTATCAACCTACATCACTGCGTCAAGTAGTTGCATCATGCTGTTTTATTGTAATATTGTGCATCTTTAAATACTCTAGCCGATTAATTCCACTTGTTATGCTTTTTTTTTCAGCTAAAAATTTTTCACACATTTAATCACTTTTTGCGCACCTTCTTAGATGGTTGTTCATTTTGTGATCAATTGGTGATTATTTTCTTCACTGAGTGAATCCAATTAAGTATCTCCTGAGGAGAACAATATTTTAGAAGTTTTCTATAAATCACTCCATAACAGTGGCAATTGCCATCTCGCGTGATTGAGGGAATATTGTATGTGGATGATAGTGGAAGCAAGAAATCACCCCGAGTATAAGGCATTGCATCTTTGCATATTTTTGTTAAAAAAATAACGCGAATACAATGCATTTTATTATGCTTACTGCATGAAATTTTTCCTTCATCGAAAGATTTTTTTTCTCATAAAATCATTCATCTTCCCATAAAGGTTTTATTGTAGCACGAATCTAGGGCGTTGAGAGGTTCATTTCGCCCTTCTTTCTCCTTATTAATGGATGTCGGAGCGGACCTTTTCTAATAGATGAATGTGTTATAGGCTCCGAATATGGAACTGCATGAGCATTCAACTTTTTATCTCAAGTGCTAATATCGTGTGCAAAATTTCAATAATCTTCTTTCGAAATGCAGATTTGAGGGTCAGCCGAATAAACTCTGAAGGTGAATACTCTCAGAAAGGACAAAAAAAAAGGAAATGGGCTCAATTCGTAGTTGCTTTTTCTTCTATATGTGTTTAGACGAGGGGAGAGGGATGAGCGGCTTTAGTAAAAGAGGAAGAGTTTCTGCGCAACTTTTCAGTTCTAATGAGTTTGGGGGGAGGGGAGGGGGGGGGAATGAGGAAATGGGGGATGAGGGGAGGGAAAGAGGGAGAAAACTGTTGATTCTCTTTTCATCTTTCAATGGCTATTCTCCTACAAACGTGAAGTGAAAACTTCAGTCTATATAATACAGAAGTGTAGCTCACAGAATTTTATATATACTTTTGCTCTTGCTCTAAGCGTAGCCCTATCGAAAACGTTTCGAATAGGCATAGAACTTCAAATTTTTTATTTCCACACTTCTGCTTAGGATTCACATTGAACAAGCAAGCGACTTTCGGAATATGTTTGCTTAAACTTGCACCATATTGACTGCTTACAGAAAAGTTACATGGTTTCGTCAAAGAAATGGAACTACAACCTAATTTTCCACAACGTGCCTACGTTGCAAATTCCTGTCGAAATATGGTCGCGAGTTTTTTTTTTCATGCATTTATTTTGCATTGTTGAGTATTCTTTCGTAAAAGATGGGAAACAAACCTACGAAACACAATTCACTCACGAAAATGGCTCCTATTGGGCAAGAAAAATGGATTCGGCAAAGGTATTGTCGCATACAAACGATTTATTCCTCTTTTTTAGATAAATCTTGGTTGAAATGGTGTCAGTAGTTGTCACTCGTATGTTTTGTTGTGGCAATGATTCATTAAATGAGCGAATGACCGACATACATCCGTTTCTATCTGCCTTAGAAACGACACATTTTTACTCTTGAAAAAAGTGTTAACTTTTAACACTTAATTACAGCTGTGCATTGCGAAGTTTTGCCGAATTGGGATATCTGTAATTACATTACCGATGAAAATATAAAAGAATTACAGGTATAGGCTAGTGAACCTTCTTTTTTTATTCTAACACAAATTTGGAAGATATGTGAATACGATCGCAGAGAAAGATAACAACAACGGAAACAGAAAATATTCAACGTTCGCAATGCACTCGGGCGAACAGCAATCAATTGCATTAGGCTTCCATACATCAAAACATGAATGATTTGAGGGTCAGATTGGCTCAGCCATAGCTTAAAAACTGAAAGAGTGGATGTATTACCGATATCGGCAAGAATCTGATTTCACTTTTATAGAAAATAAACCTGGAGACTATGTAAAACATTGTTAATCGTGCAAAATTTTTTGGCAAGCTGAAACTGATGCTCGTGCTGACAGAGCGAGAAACTTAAGCATTTGTTTGACTGGAATGTCGGAAAACAATCAGATTGTTATGCTCCACAAATTCTATACTTAGATTTTTGACGAGATAGTTTATTTTGGCTGCAAACGATCATGGAGGTTTTATGAGAAGCAAACTTGATAAAGCGCTTTTGGATATTTTGTAGCATTGTGGCATCAGAAACTAAGTAACGAAAAAGCAGAATTGCAATATTCCAAAGAGCGTGAGCAATGACTATTGAAAACCCTTCATTAACGTTCAATACACCTATGCTACTGCAAAGCGGAGGGAATGCGGTTTGTAATTTCGGATGGTGTTTTGTCAACAGAAGAACACCATAAGCAACAGTATCCAGCAAAGGTTTCGTCCTGTAAAAATACCAAAACCATGGGCGCCATAATTTGTGGAAAAAAAACTCGTCCCTCAGCTTGAGGGAGTATTTATGTCGAGGGTTGATATCGGCCGTATAGCATTTTTCACGACAGGTGTTTGGCTGCCATAATTTCGACAATCTGATGAGCGCTTTAAAGACTATTTGCAGAATGTGCAGATGATGGACAGGAATCATGCAATGGTCGGGAAGGTCACCAATAATATATTTCGAGGTTACCAGTATACAACTTTTAGGAAACGTCGTTAGCTTATATGAGGAACACAGCAGGAAGTAATCCGCTTTCTTGTGAAACAACACTACGAATTGGTTGTGGAGTGGAATGAGTGCCTTTAGTTATCATTATACAAAATCATTTATATGAAAACTTCCTCATTCATTTTAGCAAAAATCTGATTACGCCACAGTTTCTCAGTTTCTTGGGTAGCTTTTCGTTAGAGGAATTCGTTAACGTCATGCAGAAGCCAAGGCGGGTAACCCACCTCAGAGAACCTTGCTTAATAAATAAGCACAATTATGATTTGAACTTTCGTATTCAATGCAGACAGAGGGCGAATCCAATGTCGGATCTTTGACGATGCACCCAAAATCTGACGAAGGAAGGAGGGTAAATTAGTTCAAGGATGGCCTTTTTCACCAAAGTGCCAGGTAGTTCTTACGTCTGGAGAGCAACGAGGGGGAATTTCAAAAGTTTTGCTAACTTGTCAAGGAAATGTTTTTGCTATGGACATGAAAAATTAGGACGGTATTTCGCTTGATGTGAGTGAAACCTTGTTGATGAGTTTATAACTAACTTTGAGAAATGTGTTAGCACTATCAACAATAATGCCAAAGTGTTTATTACATCTCTAAAGAAAGTGAAGCAGCAAATTGTTGTTTTTCACAGAGTTTGAGAAGTATTTTGCGAGCAAATTGCATTTCAACTTAAGATTCAACGCATTTTCCTCTTAGGGCATATAGAGTTTAGCCCGTTTTCAACTCTATGTTGTGGAAAGCCTTTTTCTCTTAGTTTCTGGCATATGAATTCGGTTGCTCTCGGCAAGCCGACTTAGTGCGTCACACAGGAAATGTTTCTTCAATACAACTGCTAGCGAGAACCACATTCTCTTCGTGGCCACATTCCTTGGCACTTACAACTCGAACCCATGAAATAGCCAGAGGGTTCACTCCAATTATGTTGAGCCATCAGCTCTTTAGCTTCTCTTCAGCTGCGTCTCGCAATATCTCTTTCATTCCTCCATTAGTGTTTGCAAAGGAGGCTTCATTTTTGACACAGCTCACTAGCTGTGGATTTCTTTGAGTTGAAGCTTCACAACCGACCGCACAGTAGACAAGGCAAAACGATGAATGTTTTTCTCTTAACAATGGTTAATTCAATAGATATTTTTCCTAAACGATCAACAAGTTTCATGCATTACAAAGGAGTTTATCACGATAATATATTTTTATTGCTAATCGTTGCATTTGGTTCACGTCAAAGAATTTCTCATTCACGATTTTCTGCAGTAGAGATTTGTGTCAAACAAATGAATTCCTTAAATTGCGTCCGACTCTAAAGAATGAGCCAAAGAGTGAAATTTGCCGAAATTAGGGAGCATGGAGCGTTGAGCAATTCTCAAGTCGTTCACTTTTTTTAAGAGTTGTAAAATTTCAAATGCTCTTCCTATAGCACCACATTTTTCTTTTTGATCTTAACCGAATAGTATTTCTGCAGTATTCTCTAATCACTTTGTGGCATTCCCTCATGCATTTGTTGATTTTTATGCGTTCTATTTCTCATATGAAAAATATTTGTAAGATATCATAAGCATTCGAAATTTAACAACAAAATTTATCTATTGCTCGTTGGAATAAACTTTTTGTTGAACAATATCCACAAAAAAAACATTCTCTCAAATATCAAAAAATTTTAGCCACAAAACTCATTCAGCTATGAATATTATGAATGTAGAAAAACTTCATTTTTATTAGCAAATTTTCAATTTGATCAAGTTTCAACTGAGTTTTGCCAATACTTCTTTTATTTATAGCGTGCTTCGAATGTTATGATCATTCTATTCTTATTTCCTCAGCTTTTTTTTAGTTTTCATAAGTGCCGTCTCGCATATAGATGTTGAAGTATTTGATGCGGTGTTTATTGGTTTTATAAAAGATATGTTATAGCACAGAATATATACTAATACATGCAAACGACATAGTTTTTTTAAGAGAACTTTTTCGAAGAAAAACACTACTTTATTGTATGCTGACTATATGTTATCTATGATAATATATTTCAGAATTTAATAACTATCTTGAAATAAATTTTTCTTCGCTATTATCGTTTCAGCTTTCAGCACAGCTCATCTGTTGTCTTATGTTCATATGATGTGATCGTAAAATGGAAACTCGTTTTGTTACATGTGAATATTTCAATAACCGCTAGCATCGAACAATGAAGTTGAAAAATATTGCGTTGGCTTGAATTTTTGCTAGAAAATCATCGAATCTCTAGAGCCACCACCAATCCTGTCAGCTGTTTGGTCGGCTGATTGGTGTTTGCTGGTAAGAAAGATAAAAATTTGGGCAGATTGTTATAGCTTTATTAGACGCCAGTATTTTGATTCCAGCATAATATTGCATTATGCAATATTAAAAGCTCAACACGCATATTCCTAAAGAAGAACAGTTTGATACGCCGATCGGAGACAATGTTCTCTTGCTCGAGTGCGACAATGTCACTGAGCAATTAAATGAGAACTTAGCGCTGACGGACATTTTCAACAAAATGAGCCGGATATGCGGTGAAGAAGAAGGTACAAAGGTATATATCCAGTTTGCATTGGTGGCAGCTGTTCTCACAAAAATTTATATGAATGTAGTGTTCAAGGAGTATTTGTAGTGCTCAAAACGAAGAACACAATAATGCGGTGAGTAGCTATTTAGATTTTCATTTCGTCGCTTAATATCCGGCAGCCGTACGAGGTGGAGGGCAGTGATCACATGATCCAGCCAAGCCAGACGTTCCATCGGGACCTTTCTCGCCATCGGGCCCTGGTTTGCCTGGTGGTCCATCTGCTCCCGGCTCTCCTTCCGGCCCAGCTGGACCATCTGCCCCTGGCGTACCGGGTGGTCCAGCTGGTCCGTCAGGTCCGGGAGGTCCAGCGGGACCGGGAGGCCCAGGTGGGCCAGCGGGTCCCTCTGTCTCGGTGGTTTCACCAGCTGGTCCATTAGGTCCCTTGTCGCCAATCAGTCCTGGTGGTCCCGCGGGTCCCGGTGGTCCTGCGGGTCCACTCGGACCAGGAGCTCCATCGTTTCCAGCAGGTCCTGGAGCTCCGGGTGCTCCAGCAGGGCCCTTGGGACCTGGATTGCCAGGAGGTCCGGGTTGGGCTTGTTCGCATTCGAAGCACCACTCGAATTCTGAAGGTGGGGGAGGCGAAGCCAGTGGTCCGTCTTGACCTGCGTGGCCTGGAGCCCCCGGTTCACCGTCAGGACCATCTTTTCCGTCTGGTCCAGGTGGTCCTGGTGGCCCAGGCTCGCCAACTCCACAACCGCAGCATCCCCCTGCCGGTACTTCCGACTGGGACCCCTCAACACCTACGTCATAACCTGCTTGGCGAGTGCGACGAGATCCCACCTTGGCAAGCACCTATAAGCAATGTTTTTATTTTCGATATTGTTAGGAATCTTGTGGTATATAAGTGATAAGGAGTTTAGCAACGCTGATCAAAATCATTGAGTATGCGGTATCGCAGAGGAAATACTGACCTCAAAACTGCTTAGTTTTTTGCTTCTTTGTTGTAAGTGGATGAGAATTTCGAATGCTTTTGGAAAATGGCAATGGAACGAATGCAATTGTGATTTTTACACAACCATCCGTGATCGAGACTACTTATTTGGACAGTGAAGGAGTGAACATTTTCACTGAGGTCGTAATTCGAAAATAAACTCCGAAATAAACAAACAAATTATGTCTTTCAACCATTTAATCTCACCGATTTGCGCAGCGTCAAATTCTCAGAAAGTTATGATCTCATTTAACGCTTATCAATGCGAAATTTTTAACCCTTTGTAATGAGCAAATGGTTCATCATCACTGTATAATATCTGTATGAATTTGCCATTTCTGCATTAATAATAAGACATTTTTTAAATCTTTTAATCATTTTAGGGAATATAGCATTTAGTAGCGTAATGTATGAGGGTTGTTCTATGAGAAAAGCAAAACAGATGCATACTTGGGTACGAGTCACTTCTCTCCAAATGTTTCCGGAACGTGACTTGCAGAAGTCGACCTCACTCTGCATGACCGACTGCATATGCTGCATATAATTGTAAAGCATCGGCACCGAGATGACGCATACGAGTGTGGCAATTGTCGAGAGTGCCACACCGAAGAAAGCGATCCTCCGGAGGCTATTACACTCCGCTTCACGCGCCTCTTTCTCGTACATCTTTAAGTTAGCGCACAGGGTTATATTCATGTATCGGCGAATGATAACAGGATCTATGCGGTAAACTGCCGAAAAATATTAACGCAAGATGATAAGGAAAGGTGAGAAACTGCACTTGGTATCACTGCTTCGCTTCAGCCAGCTTAAAACGGTATTTTCGTAGGACTAATTTAAAGATTTCAAAAGTTTTGAGGAGTAACGAACGGAATATTCTCCACAAAATAATCGCTTAGTCAATAACCGAGTGTCTCCTAGCGATGGTCGACTCTTTAAGCATAACGCCTCATAACAAAATCATAGCATTTTTTACCTCAAGAAGAGTTGGATGCGGTCAAAATGGACCTTAAGTAATTTCTGATTTATCATTGTGTGATGCGGGTATATATTCAAAGCTACTACCTCCCTCTCTTTATGAGGTCGAACCACATATATCCCTCTCGCTTGTCGACGATTAAATACAAGTATAAATTCGAAATGGATGATTTGAAAGCCGTGCTCTTGCAACTCATCCTCTTTCATTGTTACTAACTTCAGTACAGATACTTTAGAAACGGCACATTTTACCTGGCGCTTGCCCACTCTTTTTCATCAGATAGAGTTCAACTCTACTCGAAAACTTTTATCTTCTTGAAAAATTCTCAAAGAATGCCCGTGTTGATCACTGAATATTCGAGCGGCCTTCGAGCAAAATTTCAAATCTCATTCAAAGGGACTAATTTTAAAAACAGTTCGCATGAAGCATTAAACGAAGTAAGTGAATTGCTACTGAAATCACTATGATCAAAGCAACGCTAGAAAGCTTTGATTTTTGAGAGGTAAAAGTATTGTAAAATCTATGTCCTTTGATGCCGAATCGTTCCACTTCACCAATAAATTCACTCATAATTTTAACAGAAGAAAAAGGAAATGACGACGGTGATGATGCTGTTATAAAAAAAGAAAAAAATAACAGAGAAAGAAAGTAAAAAGTTGTCATTAGAATGGAAATGATGACCTTTGAAGGCACTACTTATAGACTTTTTTAGGTGTCAGTTTTTTCATACATTTTTGTAAAGATAAATTCTCAAAGCGGGTTTCATTTACGCTTCTATGCGTATACCTGTTTTTCGGTTTGCTTTTTTGATGGTTTCAGATCTACATTACTTACTGCTATCTCACGAACCAAAATTCGCTTCCATCGGTGAACTTCTAAAATATTGATTGGTGTTTAAGTGTATCTGAAATTTGCATACGTGATTCCGCCTGTTGAGTTGAGCTTTTCCAGGCGTTGAAGAAAGAAAAAACCGACTACTGAAGTTTGTGCAAAAAATGGCCCTTAAAAAAATCTGTAAGTATCGGTCAAAATATGAGCGCGTTACTGGCATTGCGCTATCATGTGGCTTTAACAAATTTGCTTTGCGAAAGCGATTTATTGCGACATCATGTCTGTGCATTTCTCTGTGGACATACGTGACTGTATGGCTCTTACTTAATTTCAACTCTGAACTGCTGAAGTTAGACAGCGAAATTTGCTAATTATAATGCCCACAATGATTGGCACCTGAAATCATGATTAACGTCAATCGATCAACGGCAAAAGATGTGAAAGTTGAAAAAAATCCCACATACTTCTTAGATCGGCCAATTTTGAATTTCACATTGATATGGTTATGTTCAAAATTTTTTGCAACAAGTTTGCGCAACAGATCAACGAACTAAATATGAAGATATTTTCTCGAATACAGCTCTTGATCATTGGTAATTCGTCAATTCGACTCATCAAGTTAGGATGTTGTAGAAGAGCATGTCATGCAAGCTATACTGGTATACTTCTCTACTTGTTTAGATTTGCTAACGACTTATCAGAATGCATTTTTTTTTCATTCCGATCAACGAATTGCAAATATCACATGTTCCTAAATTCTCTAGTACGAACTCATATGTGAAACACAGATTACTACAACCAGCATAGGCGTTGTATTATGGACAGCTAACATGAGAACAGCAAATGTTTTGTGGCCGTTTACATTTTGCGCTAAATTTGAAATCTCTGTAAAAAAGTGTTCAAGAATATAATCACAGGATCATGAAACTCGATTTTTCTTAAGTTGTGGTTTTCACCCTAAATTTGAACCACCATTTTCGCATAACTCCTATATTCACTCTCTATTACTCGGACCTCAGATTTTCTGGATACACCAAACGAGGGAAACAATTATAGACATTCTATAAAATTCCACAGAATATTCAGTTTTAATTCATAGGTGTTACCGAAATTTGCTTGGATTCAGTTGATAATGATCCACCTATACTTAAGATTGACCGTTCAGCATTGCAAATGAAAAGTTTTCTCATAGGTGACGATGCGAACGTACTATGAGTCCTCACAAGCTAGTAAATAATTATTAAGCTAGTGATCGAGAAAAATAGAAATTTGAGAGGCGTATCAACCAAAGCGTCACTGCTTTTCGTCTCGACTACCAAGCTTAAAGTTCATCACATGTGTCCAAATGAAGCGATGGGAAACTGGAACGATGGGTGAAATATTCTAATAGGTACTGAGTACATAACGTATAGAATGATCAACTTCATAGAAAATTTTATAAATAGCAAATGGAATCAACGGGAAAGTAGAAAAGAATCGATTCATGTACTGAGCCGTCTAGAAGAAGACTCGAGCACTGCTGCTGAAACAGTTTTGGCGTCATCTTAAATACAGTTTTCAATTCGCCACATTCTCCAATTGCGATTGCTTCTTGTTCGAAACGTTCCGGTAAATTTGCGCAGAAGGCATAGAAGGAAAGCGCGAAAAGAGGTGCTGATAGAAGGCATAAGCGTTCACTAGCAGACAAGCAGAAAACATGACGCTTATAGGTTCACAGTGCAATTCTCTTACAAAACATTACGAAAGGTAAATGTGTATTCCGAAATGTGAGCATATGATAGCTCAAGAACCCGAGAAAGTGCATTATAATTATGGCGCAGACGGTGTGAATTTTGAGAGAGAAAGGGGAAATGAGCGCAACAAGCTTCGGGAGCTAGAAATTCAATCAAGCTTAAAATAGGTCTGACGAAAAAAAGAAGCTTAACGCACGAAACTTCTTGCCAAGTTGCACACATTTGGTTGTTTGCTTCGACCCACTGGTTTTTTTCGACTTTTGTCATCAAAGCAAGTAGGCGTTGTATTGATTAACCTGTCTAATAACTGTTTCACAAATTACTAATTTATAAGTCACAAAAGAAGGAAAAATGATGGATGCATGAAAAAAAACTGTAAAATTTAGCAATACTATTCGGGAGTATTGACAAGCGAAAATAATATCCACAACATCATCACCTCATGCTATAAAATAGTTGCTTTAAATTCCACCGAGAGCAAAAATTGTTGGCATTTGTTGAAGAAATTACATCAAAATTCAAGCAGTTTTGATCGATTTATCTGTTGGTTACAAAATCATTCAATCATTTCTTTGCAAATAGTGAATTTCTCATATACGCTCACTTTATTTAACAAAAAAAGTGAAAAGTAACTGAGTGAAAAGTAAGTTGAGAATAATTTCATTCATAAAATGTCAACTCAAATTTCACTGCCAATTTTCAATTTCATATCATTCAGTATTCTGCCCGTTCTTTATCCCTATATATTCTTTCTACCATTAGTACTTGATGAATGCAACATTGAAGTAGTAAACAATTTGCGAAGAGCACCAAACGGTCAAATATTTAGCGGCTATCTAATTATTTCATAACATCCGTGTATATATAAGCATTCATTTCATTTAACGAGTGCTCAGCCCTAGAGTCGCTGCCTAGTTCACTTTGATTATCTAATCATTGATTGAGCATATTATCACAAAATTTTGCTTGTCTCATCGTTCCGATGCACATTGCATAATGAATATAGCGCACTCGTAAGGCAATGATTTCTCATTCTCTTTAGTAAAATGAAGGCCGCAATTTTTTTTTTTTCAATCGCAAACAAACATTGAAATTTTCGATATTTTCCAATTGATTTAGCATCTTTATCGTTCACATTATTTTACATGCTATCGATGGTTCGCATTATGTGCATTTTTTTACATATTCGATAGTAGTGTGGGGCAAAATTTGTGAAGCATTCTGTATTGAACCGGTTTGTCAACTTATTTTTCCTTTTACAGCACTCAGGCGGACACCAACGAAAAAAAAACGTTCAATTCGCGAGCAATTGTACCTCAAATAGAGAAATGCATTCACGCAGAGTACGAATACGTTTTCGATGTTGAATTTGAAAGGCGGTTAGCGGAGTTGAAAACCAGCAGAATAAATCATCGAGAGTTTTTGTTGCTATAAGAAGAAGTGCCGTTGAAAATCTTCTCGTATAGAATGTGCCTTAACAAGCACTTACTCGACTCGATTAGGGGTTCCACTCTGCGTTTTTGAAAAAAGTTGTTCGATTGTCGAGCGATTGATGTCAACTTTAGTGTGAATTACAATGCTCTCAAAAGCAAATCAACGAGCACTTTCTCGACTAATGAATAAATTGAGAAACATATCGATGCGTACAACTTTTTCAATAATAACCAGCTGAACACACCAACTATCTTTATTGCATTTCAGAAACTCCTCAATAATCAACAAAAGGGTTTTCCCAGTTGATGGCTTGAATATCAGTTGTGTAGATGCCCGCTTAAAAAAAATTGTTCTTCTGCATGCAATTGGCTTTTTCTTCTCTTTTCTTTTCTTTTTTTTATAGCGAAAATACATAATCAGATATTTCAGTGCAATAAAGTTCCCTTGACTCATTGCTTAGTTTGCCAGAGCAGGCACTGCACTTTGATCACTTTTTCCAGCTGGGCTGTCCACATAGAAAGATCTATAGGTTTCCTCCTCTTCGGAAATAAACGGAGCAGAGGAGGAAATTGCAAGATGAGTGGAGCCGATGATCGTAATTTCAGCATAGGTAGAATCATATATAAGGCTACAATGGTGAATTGCCAATCTTTAGATTCCTTCCTCATCGATTTGAGCAGAGTGAAAAGGTGATTTGAATGAGGTGAATGATTGATCTGCAGCGATTACCTTGCATCCGTCTTTATTGATTCCTTTCAGTCGTAAATAATGGCTGCGTGGCATTTTGTAAAGACTTTCTCGTTTTTATTTTCTTTGCTAGTTTCTTGATCAGCCTCGAATTTCATCTCAGAAAAAATTCATCTAGGAGGGGAAACATTCTTTCCAAAAGAATTCAACATGCTTTCATTTTTAAATTAACGCACTAAAGATTAAAGTTAAGGCATCTTGAATGGTAGACATACAGGATAAAGTGTGAGTGTATGCATCCTGAAATATATGTTACCAGAGAGAGGACTATCGGAATAGTTGCATTAGCCTCGGGCAAATTACTGCTGCAAGAGAAATCGCACAAATGTGGTTAGAAGCAATGTGGAAGTATCGAATCTAGAAGGTGACATTTGGAAGGGTAAATTACAAATGTTTCTCTTTATTAATTTGTTGCAATTGCCGTGTGCAGCAGCAATGTGTGATAACAGTTTACGAATGTATGGTTAGAGATGGGAATAATGCACTACAATGAACGTGAAGCTGCTAGTAAGGTGTAAGGTTGATTATGCTTTCTTGTCACTTTCCAATAATAGTTCTATTGTGGTGAATAAAATTACTTACATACTTCGGTGGACATTTTATTGTTTTTCGATAAGTGGTCCAATTGCGTAACACCTATAAAAGGACAGCCGATTATATAATCTTGTGAGTCAACGAACTGAACGATGCAACTTTGTGCGAAACTCAGCTCAACAAGAACGTGTCTAGAGTAGTTGCGCTTGCTCTTTGTTGTGAATTTGTCATTAAGGAACATGAGAAAGTTTGAAGCGTAAACTGTTCTCATAATTTCTTTTTATTGCAATTAAATTCAATTCTCTTCAGAGAGACAGGAAATAGTGATTTTTTGAGATCGACTATAACGGCAATATAAAATGTCAGCTTGTACATAATGAACAAACTTACATTTAAGAAACTTTGTCATTGTTTTCTTTTAAAATCTGATTGACAAAAAAAGGGAAAACGTGATAGTAAAAACATTGATTAACAAGAAACGTTTCATAGTCCTCACATTTTGTGATAGTGGTATATACTTGCAGCTGTTTACGAAAGTGACAGAAAATTATGAAAGAAACGTTAGTAGCAATTGGAAATTCTCTATCAGAAGTGATGAGCGCTTTTTTTTGACTCAATGACTGCATTTTGCAACAACCTAAAATTGTTGCGATCATGTTTTGAAACGATTGCGTTGACAGCAAGAAACAATGGTTTTGTAAAGTGCAACTAGGTGGTCGTATTTTGTCACTCATCACTTTTGTTAGTTTTATATCAACAATTTTATTCGTTTCCGATAATCGCGCCAAATCGGCTGCTGAATAAACAAATAGGGCATTGCATTCTTCAACTGTTCGTATTCTATATAACTCTTCATAGCCTTCTCCAATCACAAACAGTCAACAGGCTGCTTGCTCTTCTGACCAAATTAACATGTCAAGTTGCCTGATAACCATGCTAATTCATGTGGAAAATTTATGCTTGCATCAAGATGCTGACGGTGGCACTTTACATACATAGTTTATGAGAAAAATTAATGTGAGGCTTTCTCGATCACTGTTTCGGCTCTCATGACTTATGAGTCATCAGAGCATTTTCAAAGTTCAATGAAGTTAAAAAAAAATCACATTAACACAGTCAGTGAAAGAAAACTTTTATTGGCACATCATTCCGCGCCAGCTTCTATCGCAAGTTCAATTCAATCTGCATCGAATGGATTCAAAAAGTGTGAGATGCATTTGTCGTTGTCAGGTGATGTGCCTTCACATTACTTTTTATCTCTTTTTTTAATGGTTGACGACGGAACCATCCTCTGCCAGACACTACTGAAAAGCACTGTAGCAAACTCACATCTTTTTTCCTTTGCAAGCGTCTAGTCGTCGCAGTATTCGTAGAAGAATAAATGCGGCAGTATACAGATCACATTCGTCGTTTATTCCATTGGAAAAAGCCAACAGAAGGCTCTGACTGCGTTTTGGAATGTAATGCCAACGTATTCATCTTTTTTTTTCTTGGATGAGAGAAAATTGAATGACATTGACGAATCGTTTACTGCATAATATTGGTATTTACTAATGCGCACCTCTGTAACAGATGGATCCGTCAAAGAACTTTCGATTCTGAGGTTTTTTCCGCCCAATATTTCCGGTTTTGCACTTCTTGCATGAGCAATAGCAGCACTAACACGTGCTTCAGTATTTTTTCGAATTCACAAGGTTCCACACCCATATCGATGAATGAGCCAATCTAACAGGCGTTTGGATTGTGGAGGTCATTCAGATGACTCGTTCACAGATTGTTGCGTGGTAGCTTGGTTTCTCTGACCACTGCTGTTAGGGAAGCAATGAAATTTCTCCAACTCATTTAGATAATCTCTAGAAATTTCAAACCGCTCCGATTGGATAAACATTCAACAAGACGTATAAAACTGCTATCGTCAGTAGTTGCGCAGTACGAACTGCGATTTTATTCATCTTTGCAGAGGATTTATCAGCCGACTCGTTGTAAAGGTTCATACAACATGCTCAACGAACGTTGTTGATTGTTGTGCCTGCGTAGAAACCGTTGAGGAATTTCCGGCTGACTGCTATCGACAAATTACCGGAAATAATCGACACAGTATTTTCTAGGTGCCATTTTTGTAATCGCTTATATTCTTTTGCATAGGTTATCCTATTATTCATATCACTCAGAAACCGAAGTCATTGCAACATCAAGATCAATTTTTAAAAATATTTGTGCGAGAAAATCGTAGATCAGAGAGTTTCGCTTTCCGATGAGTTCCTCCATGTTGGCGTCGGACCCTATAAGGTAACGAATTTCTGATGCGCTTTGAGCGGCAAAGGAGAATTCAGCTCTTGAGGATATTCATTGGCACATGCAACTTCGCATCAAAACTGAGATCTTAAAATGTGCGCTGTTCGCACTGAAAAGCAGTTCCTTAACAAAAATTTTCTCGGCATACTGTGCATATCATCAGCACTATTCGTTCTGATCAGGAATGTTCCATCCACATATGACTATATTCGCGCAACCACATGGAATTTTCTTCAGCTGGTTTCAATTTTATTTTTTCTCACGTCAAACGCCTTGGACCACCGGTTTTTTATACTGCTCTCTTTTTGTGTCAATCTGTTATGGCCCCCAAAGAGGGTTGTCGCTCATCGATGAAAATTCACAGAGAATAAAGCCTTCCGAAAACTAGAATTTCAAGGCAAATTTTTTGAAAATGCAAGTGTACAGCGGATTCAGTCAGTTGAGGTTATATTGTGTTGGTGTTGATATCGCTAAAAGAGAATGCCATTCTTATTGCAAGCATATCTTTCCAGCAAGATGTCGAAAACAAACACAAAATACACCATAATTCCCAGTTGTCAAAAGCTCAGGAGAATGCGATGTCGTATTCCGAAAGGGCGGAAGAACCTAGATGAGGGCCACTTAAAAAAGAGTTGGATGCTTGGCAAAACGCGCTGGAACTTGGGCAGCAAAAAATGCAAGCATTTAAATGAAAGGCGCCGCTAAGCATATTTCACGCATCTTTTCTTAAGCATGAATACAAGTGGAAGACATATACTGGTGGAAGAATTTGGTTGCTTCTTTGAAATTTTTCACTTTAGAAATTACCATTTCTTCTCCACATTCACAGTGAACTTCACTGCATGCTGCAATGCTGCAATGAACACCTGCTTGACGAACCGTTTTCACCTTACTCACTTGCACCCATAACACGTGAGTATGAGAACATTGCCAGATACCAGTTCATATTTTTGCAGGAATTTCTTGTAAATACCACATTTCATATTCGCCAGCAAAAATTGAGCGTTTCGAGACTTATGCGTTATACATCCACCGCGAGTTATTTCTTTGAGGCAGTCAATGTTCAGTCGACCTTCATGCGGCCATAGGTTCTGTCCATCGTGAAAGAGTTCCAACCCCTTCTGCTAGCAATGACAGAGAATTTCTGAACGTTGAGAAGTTACAGGGTTTCTTTATGGACACTGAACATTCAGTGAACAAGCATGATTTCGAGGAATACTTTTCGAGGCGTTACCTTCGAGGAAATATTTATTGTCGGCAACATGATTTCCAGGCAATACATAAGTCTTTTGAATTCCCTCACCTTTGCATTCATCCTCACCACCATCGTTGTTTTGTTTGTAATACACTGAACATTCAGTGAACAAGCATGATTTCGAGGAATACTTTTCGAGGCGTTACCTTCGAGGAAATATTTATTGTCGGCAACATGATTTCCAGGCAATACATAAGTCTTTTGAATTCCCTCACCTTTGCATTCATCCTCACCACCATCGTTGTTTTGTTTGTAAGCACTCAGCGCGAGTGATGCGACTCGGCCACTCGGCTTGAAATTCCTAAGTGCTCGAAACTTTAGAAATCGAACTCTGGTTGCATGCGCCATGAATAAATTTTAGAAGCAGACGGATTGCAATCGATTGGTGTTTCAAAGCATCTTCTTAAACACTAACTTTCACATTTTATTGCACTATAAACTAATGGACTTTTCCTTACAAATGAACAATGCTGGAAGATCATCGGAGTGAATGCCAGCAAGCATTGATCGGTGGAGGGGAGTCATTACATCGCATAAGCAAGAGAGCAAAGGAAGTAAATCAATAATACTGTTAATAAGGTTATACAATCGAGCCTCAACGCTGATACGATAATTCGGTACGGCCAGATGTGTTTTTGGGCGATGTGTTGCATGCTCATTCATGACAGCTGTCAGCATCGTTCCTGACAAATGCTGCATGCGAACGAAACAAGTAAGAATACGTATTAGAAGAACCGATAAGACGTGTGCTTTCGTAGCTTCCATTACTGAGGCAACCAGTTTCACGAATTGCCAATAGAATAACAACACGCTTGAAATGTTACATTCAAAGTTTTCTTCTATTAAAGATTCTTTTTTCGGTCGAAGCAGCCATGAAATACACGTAATTTTTCGATCACATTTGACCCCTCGATAACTACTACGAAAGTTGACGACTCAACGAGAAAGTCGGTGTGGATTGCCACTTCCTGCAATTCATATTTGCCACATTTTAACCGTCACTTCGGTGTTTGACGTTAAAACTCTCACACAGACAGATGCGTATATGCCTACAAGTGCTCAAATCTATAGGCAACACTTTCGCAGATTGTGCTTAATTAGTGAAAATTTTGAAGATATATAAAAACGTGAGTTATCTTCCCTATCTGAATACAATAATCTCCAACGAATTCTGCAACGGTCCAGGAATGCAGTAATCAACGACGTCCAGAAGCTTCTGATGGAGGCAACTAGCTCTCACCAGTGGATTTTTCCAGCAAAAGAACCGAGAAAATAAGGTTGAAATTAACTCGGGTAGCGAGTTTTCTCAATGAAACAAAATGTACTTTCAGTTTACGAGCGTTTTGCATTGGCAGGATGTTTTCTTTCTCTCGGTAGCAAGTACGCTCACTCTAAAAAGAGGTGAGTAATGGAGTGCTTAATTTTTGTTTTTTTTTCCTGGGAATGATCATCATAAATATTGGTGTCTGATTTCGAAGCAAATGATCAACACTTGGAAAGATTTCATTAGCGATGAGAAAAAAGCTTGCACTTATTGTGTAAATGAAGCACTTATCGCTATTTTGGGAAAGCGCCACTGGCGAATTTGCTTAACGCCCTAATATATTGCTATCGGATGGTTGCGTGATGCAATTCTCTTTTAATTTAAATTTGTTCCACTCATACTTTTTAGAGTATTGCCTAATGACTCTTTTTGCTAATGATTCCATTGCTAGTGTGAAGGTTCCCCCTATTCTGCTTGAACGAGACGCGATGAGGAGTTTCTCCTGATCCATTCATGAATTTTTGTTCTCCCATTCCGAATATTCCACGATTCTTAACAAGTTGATATTATTAAAAACATTTTCCAACTTGATTAGAGGTTGGCTCGGGAAAGAATGTATATTGCATAGTATAAAGGTGAGCCGACTGCCTCTGTGTTCTGCAAAGGCCTACATCATTGATCAACGAAAGATTTGGTCTCCTTGAGCCGATGCGAAGAAGAAACGTTTCGTGTTGTAGAAAAAATTGAAATAGATGTGTAAAAAGAGTGATGATATCGTTGATAATCAAGCAATAGCGCGCATACAATGATGTATCGCAATATTGCTTATGGAATTACGACATGAGTGCATATCCATTCGCTGGTTAATCAATTTTCACAGAGATCACAGGTTTTATGAGACAGTAAGCGTGATGAAAAGAATACGATAAACCGCTTATGATGGATGATGATGAAGCGGCATTGCTGCTGGAGTTGAACACCGCGCCAGCTTGCTTCTTCACAGTTTTGGAGCATTTCTGCACAGGATGAAGCTGGTGTCAGCTGGCACCATTTGTAGTGACTCGACTCAGCTTTTCATTAAGTCTGCACCTTGTTTCTGTCTGTCATTGAAATTACTTGTAGGAGTTTAAGATATTTTCCGGCTTCTTTTCCTACACGCTGGATTAGGCTAATTCGCTTTGCTGTTTAGGTTCTCCTCCTTCTGGGCTTTCTTTCGCTCTTGGCTTTGCGCTCATTTCTCCAAGACATCCTGACGCTTTAATTGCGAAAATATGAGTAACCTTCAGTTATGCATGTAATGCCTGTATGAAAATTACTTCGGTGCGCGATCTTTGCATCTGTGCTTGCGTTAGATTTTCATGGGGCGAAGCTGACCTCTGTGCCTCACCTCAGTGTCCTAACAATTCAATCTGTTTACTCTCTTATCTAATATTTTCTCTGTAGGAGTCGTGGAAACGTGTGGAATAGAAAAAGAAAAGCAAATATTAGATTGCGTCAACAGAAACTCCTCACGGTGCCTCGTTCAAGAGACATACAAGGTCGTCTCTTAGCTGCCATATTTCAAACACACCGCTAGCCATTAACGACGGAACACATTATAGAAAATATCCTTAAATGTAATTCACAATTTGTTGATGCGATAAACACTTGCAATAGAATCACCAGCAAAAAGAGTCATTGGGTAATGCTCTAAAAAGCATAAGTGTAAAAAAACTTTTCGGCAATTGCATCACGCAACCGTCCGAAGGCAATACATTAGGACGTCAAGCAAATTCGCCACTACCGCTTTACCAAAATAGCGATTTATCGTTCATTTACATACTAAGTGCAAGATTTTTTCTCATCGCTAATGAGATCTTTCCAAGTGTTGATCATTTGCTTTGGAATCAGACACCATTTCTCAGGCACCAATATATATGATAATCTTTCCCAAGAAAAACAAAAATTAAGCACTCCATTACTCACCTCTTTTTTATAGTGAACGTATTTGCTCCTGAGAGAAAGAAAACATTCTGCCATGCAAAGCGCTCGTAAATTGAATGTACATTTTGTTTCATTGAGAAAACTTGCTACTCAAATTAATTTCAACCTTATGTTGTCGGTTTTTAACTGGAAAAATCCACTGGCGACAGCTAACTGCCTCCACCAGAAGCTCCCTGAGCATCGAGTTGCAGAAGTCATCGGAGAGTGTTGTATTCCGATTGGGAGACAACACTTCTTTTTATCTGTTTTCGAAAATAATTAGTTGCTGGGCAGACTGTAGAAAATAGTCGTCTCTAAGTACCTTAGGTGCTCAGCTCACTCAGTCACCAATTCATTGTTGCCATAAGCAACTACTCATTAGCAAACAACGACCGCTTCATTACCTTTTCATATGCGTTCCAGACTTGCTTTCTATTACACATTGTTGAACCGTTCAGAGGCGTCTTAGCAAATTTTCGCAACAAATGAATATCATTTACGAGAATGAGTTTTTTGGCTATTAAATTTCCACTAATTTATCGCATGCAATTCAACCGGGGAAAATAAGCCGAAAAAAAACGCGACTGGTTTTCAGTTTCCTCTCCGAATACTGATAGAAAGCGGGGTGGAGAGGGGAGAGGGATGGGGAGAAAGGAGCACGGCGCATGTAAGGTAGTGTGCATTGCCCAAAAAATTTTCGAGATATTCTTGATCCATGCAATAAGTTTGAAATTCAGCAGGTTGGAAGGAGTATTCCATATACGAACATGAATTCCTCCACCCCAACTTCAGCACACTTTTCTGCAGAATGAAACTTATAACATCAATCGATCTGAAATATATGAGGATTTTAAAGAAACTCTGCCAATTTTCTGTAATATTCGTCACCACTTCATTAATTTATTTCACTCGATTCGAGTTAAACATGTTCAAATGTATGATGCATGAGATGCGCTACAATTTATATTTCCTCTATGTCGAATTGCTGGATTCTTGCTAATTATATAACCATCAAAAAAGCTTTGATATAGTATCGAATAAGCTAAACGGCACTAACAGAATACGCTTAAGAGAGAAATTCTCTCCAATGTTAAAATTGTTTTTGAAAGGATACAATCCTTACCTGAGTGCATAAGCGTTTGTGATATAAATTTTAATTTTTCTTTTACCATGCTACAAAAATTCCTCATCATCACCAATTTTGATGCAAATAGATCCGCGTAGTCTATCCTCAAAAATTATCAACAAACTGCGAATAACTGCATTCCATCTAGCACGTCTTGAATGTACTTCTCATATAATAGGCAATCATTGTCTACCTCAGTTAGGTGAGAATTTCTACACACACCAAAGCTCTTAGACGTAATTTACCACGAGTACACCATACTGATTGTCAAAGGTGAAGCAACAATAACATATGCAACACTCTGGTGTTATTAAGCTTAAGGATTTTTCAAGGAATGAGCACATCTCGCACCGTCGATGCACTCCGATATGAGGCGTCTGCTATAAAGAATATTGTTTGAAAGCATCCTCCGAAAGCTTAGATTTTGTGAGATACGAGACCATCAATTCTTTCAAATCCTATAAGAGTTTTCACTTGCTTCCAAATCACTTCCGCCTGATCGGAGAAGATCCTCTTATTTGTACTTATTCATACCTGCATCACTTAGAAGATTGGAAAATGCAAAGGGCTTTGTAGTGCAATGCTAGGCGATATCCACATGTGTTAACTTCATGCCAGAGCCTAGAATCAAAATTGTTTAGAAAGTTTAGTGATTTCAGAGGTTAAGGGATCATTACGTTTTTGCTCATTGATGTGTAACTATAAGTTGCCTTCTTTATCTATCTGCTTCAAATTTGCACCGAAAATGAACTTCTGCAATGACACTCAAAATGCATGGAACATAAGGTCATTTTGATTGATAGGACATAGGTGGTAACGTTAAGGCTTTCAACCGGAATCGAACACTGACAGCGATGAAAGATGCTTGGGAGAAGAGAATGTTTGCAACTTGAATAATGGTGTCGTTAGCGGTGATGATACTTTGCGATTGGCAGAATTGACGTTTACGACGAAAAGGCGTGCGAGACGCCATAACACGATGAAATTAATGGACCTCAAAGTTGATATTTTCGGTTTTTTTTCGATCCAATGCTCTTAATGAGCGCTCATTAGGCCCATTCGTTATCGCAGCAATAATATGCCTCCCAAGCTTTATGTCACATACCCGCAAACCTTCTCGATTAGTATGATGCGAATCGTATTACACATCAAGATAATAGCTGACATGTTCATTTCACCTTAATTAAACAAGGCCCCATTGGGAACATATAAAATACAGCTACCACCTGATACATGAACGTAGAATCACTCCTTAATAAGTATGCTTTTACTTTCATTAGGACGCTATTTTATACACTTTGTTTTGCGCCTGCTGCTTGTGCTTATCACTATATTGCATTGGCAGAAGTTAAGTTAAACAGCAAGAACTTGGCCTGTTTTCTTTCGTTTGTAAAACACCTCGCACGAACCACTCATTTGTTTATTCTGCACCGCTATGGAATATGCACGATGTGCACGTGGAAGAAGGTCTGACAGCCAATATGCGTTGCTATACACTCCAACGAAGGCAAAAACTGTTTTCACATCTTGTTATGGTTGCTTTTATACAGCTTTATAAACCGAAACATTTATTCAGGGAGCTGTTCACTTAAGGCTATTTTCTATTAGGGACAAACATTCTTCCAAACAGGAAGGGTTGGCCAATGAGGATAGTACGATATGCGCTTCTACTGCGATTTTGCAAATACACTCGCAAAGCGTTACACACACGCACATGCTTGTAAACTCGCATCTACCCATCAGGCTATTAACCTTTGTGCATGATGGATGTATAGTGCAGAAGCGCATCGTACATTAGCGTTCAAGCTCATTCATCAAACTGGAAAGGCGATATCAACATTTAAAGAGTGCGAAATTCTACACATATGCTGCAGCGGGTGACCAAGGAAAACGATTAAGTTGTTCATTTACATGAATGCTTTATTCTACTAAATATATTAACAAAGAATCCCGGGAAGCTCTTTTGCTCAACGATGATGTTGCTGAAGTTGTCGGTGAAGTTCGCAGCTTCAGTGATTTGACAAGTGAGCAGATCCTCATTTTTTATAACATATAAAAATCTTTCTGCAAAAGGGCTTGAGGCCCAGAGCTACCGCCTTGTTTGTTTCATAAGAATTTTTTTGTAAAGAAATTCAGTATGCATACTCGGCTTTTTGAAGTTTATCTCCGGACCACTGCCTGAAGACGATTAATATATGTATGTAAGCGACATCAGTATTGTGATATGCTAATTAATAAGTTTTTAATATCTAATAAACGGATCCATCTTCGCTGACGCTCAAGGTCATGAACTGAGAGTTGGATCTCAAGGGTTTAAAACGCCTAGTCTTGATATTCCAGCTTTTAGTGTGAATAATGCTAGAAAGCATCGTTTGCAGATTTAATAGTGGTTACTTCTTCATCGAAACACCATAAGAAGGATTCAGCTAACCTAAGCAAGGTCGATGTAAGACATCCTCGATCGTTCGTTGACTCATCGCCTTCATCCTCTGAATTATTCGCTCATGAAATTAAATGCAACATTCTGTAGCTTCCTCAACTGCACTAATGACATTTCCAGAAGACTTGTTCACATTTAGCCGCTGTCGTAAGTATCACACACAGAATGATCCTCACATCATTTAATGCAAAGAAAACTTTGTTCTTCTCAAATTTCACAACACTCTTATGACCAATAACTTACCGAAAATTTTCGTCAATTTGAGTGGAATACGATGCACACAGATTATTCTCACCAAAATAGCGTTATAGCTATACGAATTCACTAAATCCAAATATCCACAAATGCGAAAGCTGACACTAACAAATATGAACTAATAATTTCTTAGACAATGCATTTTCACAATGGTATTCTAAAAATTTGCTGAGAGAGCCGAAAATTGAGAAATTTCAGCTAGATAGCAAACACGTTTGACGTGATTTGCCGAAGGGGAAAAATGAAGTGGGTTTTTTTTGAAATTGCCGATAAAGTAACGAATGTCTTATGGCACTTTAAAATACAGTGTTTCTGCAATTAGTAAGAATCGCCATAATGCATCGTTATATTTCATAGACTGAATGTTGACATTAATGTTGCAGAGAATTCTCTAGAAATTTATCGATATAAGTGGAATGTAGTATTTACTTTCACTTTTTTTTCTTCGAAACTGGACAGATCTGAACCATTTGGCGTTAATGTGCGGCTGGTCGTACAGACTTGTAGGTAATATGAAAATAAAAAAATTTGCCTTTGAACGTTTATTTCCACACCGAGCCTTTGAAGTGTTTCCACTCGTATTTTTCATTTACCGTTTTCAAATTGCTCTTATTTAGAGGCACCATTGCCATAGATGAAGCATATGCAGACACAGATTCACCCGATTTTTCGCTGCTTGCAGAGGAATGCTTTTCGGCTGATCCAAGTTTGCTGAAATAAGCGTCGAGCGTCGAAATTATGAGAAATCCGCTTCTATTGTTTTTTCTGGGAGTTCTATTTAAATTTTTATATGCTATGATAGGAAGATTTCATCGGTTTTCAAAAAATTTCTTCAAAACTTCAATGCCAATAAACCGCATCCCCCTTCTCGATTTGATGAGGCGAGAGGGAATGCTGATGCGTTGTTTGAATGTAGATTACCGCCTATCAGTTATCGTTGGTTGAACGAACAGTCATTGTCATACTAAATCAATCACCTCGCCGGCAAGGTGTATTTCGTGCAGAACAAATTGATTTACTACAGTCAATTTCTCAAAGTCTTCCCATATTTGATACCCTTTTTGTGCTCAATAATGCAACAAATTTTGAATTGCTCGCGACGGTAGAACAACCCCATTTTGTTTGGGGTGAGGGGGGCTGCAGAAGCATAAAAGAGCAATATAGAGGAAGGTAGTTTTTATGACAGAAAATTATGAATGGGAGTACACGACAATTCCTGAGGAAATTAGTGAAGTGCGAAGTCTTCGCTGCACTTTCTTTTGCACTTTTGCGCACTTTTTTCCACACTTTTTTCTGCACTTTTTTCATGTAGTAGTCTGCTGGAGTTCTCATCTCTCCGGAGTTGCTGCCTGCATCACCAAAGTCAAACTTGCAAGAAAATACAGAGCTTGTGCGAAAATTGGGGGAGATCACGATGTGACCGTCGCTTAAGCGAGCGAATTTGTAGATTCATATCCTCTGAAGAAAAAAGACCACCATTTTGGGGGACACTAAGCATGAAAAGCCTGCATTTGTGAGCCATCACTAAGCTCGGTTCTTTGTATCTCTGAAAGATGGTTGGTACTGGTCGTGAAAGCTCCTGCACCGTAAGAAGCCAAAAATGGCAAATTTTTGGGAGTAAGGAAATGGTTGGAGTCATAGGATGTCCACAAGCAAAAAGAATGAACGAAATTTTCCTCTTTTGTAAAGTTCCAATTTTTGCTGAGAACGTCAGGCGTTTCTTTCAAAACTGCATCGGTCACTAGCAGACTTCCATCAGGAATGGCGATTCGAAAACCTTAACCAAATTTCAAGAATGCAAATCATTATGATGAACTCGACCAAACATCTACTGATGGATTGCTCGAGTGCGATAATCTGCACATTTGAATTTAAGTCCACGAACAGGGCGATATGAAATCTCAGGTTATTCGTTCTTGCATAGAGGCGACTTCAGGCCGATGTGGTCGGTGCTGACGTTTCTCATCACGGTGCTGTACGCGGTGCCAGGCAATGACAGCACTCTTCAGCGCTTCCATTTCTTCCGTCTGTTCTGCTGATCCATAGGCAGCAGGTCCACTGAGTACTTCATTACTTCCTACGCCCCTCGATGACCCTTGAGGAGCGAACACTTCAGGCATTCCCGTGGCTTCAGTTTGTCAGTTGATTTCATAAGGTCCTTGAGATTCAAGCGGTTCAGGAGGAACAGATGGCCCCAGCTATTGACAGTTCCAGGCGCTACACGGGTCCTTCTTTTTGGGCCGCTAGTCGTGCCGGCAGGGCCAACAGCGCGAGGTGCTCTTGGCCCTGCCAGTTCGTCTAGACCCAGGACTCCTTGGTGACCTTTAGTACCCACAGGTCTCTGGGCTCGAAAAGTTTACCAGTGGTTCTGGGCACAATCGATGCATTTTGAAGCGCAATTGCGCCAGAAAAGGAGATGGAGCGTGAAGTGCCCATTTCTTCAAGATATCCTCGATTGGCGACTAGATTCATTTTGACCATTAGGTTCAAGAGACTTTTAAGAATCTGGCGCTGATATTCCATAAGCGCAGCTGTCCAGGGACTGACGGCTTTCTTTCTTTAAAAAGACCTATGACTATTCAAGCATTTTGTGTTTCCTCATCGTTTACTGCAAATCCTTTTGTCCTTACGATCAAACATTGCGAATATGACAATTTGCCGACTATTTCAGTGAACCGCAAAAATGCAGGCAATCGATGCATCATAAGCAATTGCCTGAAGACAAAAGCAAAGGCAACAGAGTACTGCTGCAATGCGATATGATGTAGCTTCATAGCACATTTGATGCTTACGAATTCAGCTTTTGTAGTAACAAACATTTTACTGCTACATCTCAGTCACAAAAAATAAGAAAAAAGAATCGTGGAACAAACGTCTCATGTCAACAAGAGAGCAGAAGGACGGAAATCTGTAGCTCAGTTTACTTTTGAGATGTGCAAATTATTGAGATTACTGAGATATGCACAACTTGGCAAATTATAACACTCATTGCTGTTCTCATGCGAATTTTGCAAATATTTCTATCTAGAACATTATGAACCTCACACATATTGATTAATAATCTGCATGTATGTTTACGGGTGTTTGCATACGCACATTCGCATCCTTCCATCAATCCGAAGAATTTGATAGGGTGAATGGGACAATCTCGATGAAACTCCTTCATTATGATCTATAATACACGTTTGCCTAACCCTCTGGAGTAGTTGAAATGAAAAGGTTTGCTAAGGAAGCGCAAATTATTTGCACTTTTTGCAACTTAAACATATTACGTAACCGTTGCGGACGAATCTGATGAAATAGTTCTCTTTTTACGGATCGACAAAAATATTCGATTTCAAGAGTTTAGCACATCAATTCATATGGCACAAATCAGTAAAAGGTAATCAATAAGTTCATAAGTATCTAAATGATAACCAATTTTCTGTACAATGAAGTGTTAGATACGAAGCGGCATAAGCGACTGGTTTAATCGGCAAAGAGATTATTTATTAGGCGCTATGCGTTTCATTTCGCATTTGTATAGACGCCTATTCGATCACCTGATACATAAAAAGCACCGATCATGTCGTTTACTTCCATTCACTTCTTCATCCATCTCTCATTGCTTGCCATTGATCATCGTGATGAGTCTGCAATTCGCTGCTTCCGTAATTGTCATCACTTATAGCGGTGACGGCACCTTCCTTCCATCTAGATGTTAACGTTGACATGAGAAGAGCCACAATCCTATACGTCATAAGCTTGGACGTGATGGGCACAAATTGACACCGTCAGATGAGATTAAGGCGTCTCTCAAATAAAATTTTGGGATGGTGCATACTTTAGTGGATGAAAGTTTGCAGACGTTGCTGGAAAAGGATTTGCAAAAATCGCTTCAATTTGCATATAGATTGCATATGTTTCATGTAGTTGTAAAGGCGTTAAAATGACGTTTACGAGTGTAGCAATCGTCAAAAGTGCAACATCAAAGAGAGAAAAACGGCGAGGTCACTTAATTCAACCTTTTTTCTAAGCGTTTTTTTTGTGTCATCTGAGGCAAAATTGCAGACAGCTGACAGCAATTTGGCGTTATCAGAAGTGAGTTGGTATCATGCAAACGATCAGAATTTTGGGTGTGGTCCACCTTCAGTATTCGCGCCATTTGTTTATCAAATTTACATTCAACTAACATCACCTGCATTAACTGATATCACTAACAAAGAAAAGCATCATCGATCGCATTTGTCCCTAAATTAGCTCCGAATTAAGTTTTATCAGTACTCAGATTATGTACTTTGCATATGCGTCAAAGAAATGGATTTATGAAGCGATTACGAAATGCATTGCCCAAAAAATCAACGCATCACTCAATTTTTCATGTTGGTTTTCGTAGTCAGGCCACAGTTCACCTCAGTGATCATAAGATAAGCTTCTAAGGGTACTGCGTGCAATTCACTCAATAATGACAACGTTTATTCGCAAGAATTAAGCAGAAGGAAATACATAAAGATTCAAGCGCAATATAGATGCCGAAAATACATCAAATGAAAAAATAAATCGAGAAAAAGAGATAAAAAGAATGAAGTAGGAAAAAGAGTGAATGAATAGGATGAACGTTACTGAAAAAAAAAAAGAGTGGACAAAAGATGAGGAAGGGTAAACGTTACTAAGACGAAAATGCATAAAGACCTCCTACAAACGAACGAAAACAATGCAGCAATGGAGACATCACTAATAAAGCCCGTTGGTCGTCACCAAGCATAGGTCACGGTCACGACAAAAAAATCACTTTGGAAATGCAGAATCCGACGCCGACTAAATGGATCATTTTTATGCGTCATTATGTTCGGCAACTGTATGCATGATATCACTTGATCACTTGATAGGCCGGATTATTGATGAGGCACCGAAGGAGGATTTTGCAGCGGGTATGCATGATATAAGGCAACTTAAAACTTATGATGCTTGCATTTGTAGCAAAGAACGAGAGAAGAAAACGCTGTCAGCCATTCGCATAGTTTAGCTGTTTTACTCAAACAAAGAGCACATTTTAGAAATCGTGCCATCGCATATATGGTGATCAACGATCTCGCCACATATGAAGTGGGTTCATCTGAAAAAAATTTGTTATTTCCTCTGCTTGCTTTCTTTTCTCCCTGCTATGAAAATTTCAGGTCATCAAGCTCGAACGAATTTTTTTTCGTGATATATTGCAAATGTGCTGAAAGCGATCGCTAAATTAGATAACAAGAGGGGAAAAAAATCACCCAACAGAATGAATTTTGATTTTTTTTTGCACGAAAATCTAGTTTCTTGTTCCATATCGAGTGGAAATTTGCGAGCTTTTGCTATTCTAATGACACCCATATTTTCAAGCACTTCACCAACAAAAAATTCTTCGATGCACCTAACGTTGCAATAGAAAATGTTTTCTTCATTAGATACACTGAAATATGATGCACAATGATATATTATACTCTATCACAGTCAATAGTTGAAGCGAAATAAGTGACCATTCGACTGATAGTTTGCATCTAAGTTGCTCGATTATCGTCTAATAAGAAGTAAGTTGATGTTATTCGTTCATAGGATTAATTGCAACCTTACGATTATGAAACCGCTCCTGCACATTGAACATCAGCTTGAATAGATGATCCGCAGATTGAAGAGTTTAGGTGATGCAAGAGAATTGCACATTTCTTCGACTGATAACCGATAAGTTAAAACCAGAAAGATACAAAATATCGAGATATCTCATTGAAAAGAAGCAATGAAAATGCTGCTATGAAGGATGACATAATATGCAGTTTTATCATTGAATCCTTCAAGTCACCTGCACATTCAAAAATTCACAAAATGCGGGGCATAGCGTGTCCTAGTGAAGTCCGCCAGTCGAATAAATTTACATTGAAAAAATCTATTGCACTCCACTGACTCCAAAACAAGAATAAATTGCAAACATTGTCTTTAAAGGCGAACTGCTCATATATAAGTTGAGTATGCTCAACGAAATTGGAGATTGGACGTATCCAATAATGCATTCGAAAGTCGCATAGCTTTCATGCTGTCGTTAACCATAAAGATGAGCATATGGGTGATTGATCTTAGTACAAGTATGTGGCGATTGATCTTAGTACAAGTACATAAATCTATGTTGGGCCTTATTTATGTCTTCGCAGGTGATACAATAAATCCCCTTTTCGAATCCATCGGCAAGAAAGTAAATCAGCAATTGCTAGTGTTTTTAGTGTTGCTGCAATATTTTGAGAAGCAAGCGTACGTTGCCCTTAATCTATTGCCAAAGATTTAGCTTAGTTGTCATGGGGTGTTCGAGCGGAAGTAGAGCGTGCCAATTACCTGGCAAAATATTCATCTATGTCCCCAGTAGACACATAAAACTAGTGACTCCGACTGTCTACATATGTGGAGCTTTTGATTTGCAATGCAAATTGTTTATGTAAATTTGCTTGAGGCACGGGCAAATTAGACGTGCAAATCTTTTTGCACGTTCAACAGTGAAGAATTCGAGCAGATCGTGATTGATCACTACAAAATCAAAGACTGCAGATCATTCAGTGAACAACAGAGACTATCTGTACTAGATTTTATCTCTTGTAAATTTCGCGTTTCACGAGTGGAAGTGACTGATTGCAGAGAGAGGCACATATTTGTAATGAATGAGTTGATGTATGGCATCGCATTAGTACATTGTACTGAATTTTGAAAAAAAAACAGTTGCAATCGCATTAGATGAATTAGTGGAATTCAACTGTGAAAAATTACGAATATGCAAAAAATCGCAGCGATAAATTAAGAACGTGTTGAGAGCAGGTTTGTTGTCGAGTAGAGTTATTTGTTGGTGATGCGAAGCACTCTTTATTGGCAGAGGGGCTTGACTGCCGTTTTGCAATCTTTTCAAGGCCATCATTGCTAACTGCTAAATCAGATTGCAATGCCGATAGAGTGAGGGGGAATGGACAACATTCAAAGCAGAAAACTCTAAGCAGGTATCAAAAAGCGAGCGAACCGGTGGCTATAAGGGGAACTATTGGTCACGGAAATTAAATTTTGAGAATTCAAATTCATCCGGGTTTTCGATCCAATTTTCGAAAATTTTACAAACCAAAAACTTCAAATAGAACATCTCACGTACTGACTGATAGGTTTCGATGGGTTTCAAATGCTTTCACATAAGATGGAGGATTGCGAGCATTAATCTGTCCATGTCCATATGTGTATAGATTTGTTAGTAGATCATTTATAAGCCATTGTAACATTCTTCATAACAACCTCCTAGAAGCTTAAAGCTGAGTTCATGTTCAGTGAATTTGCGTTCATGGTTTTCTTCGTTGATAAATGCAAAAAAAAACAATTCGAATTTTTCATTTTGGATGAAAAATATAAATGAGGAATTTTGAAGTTTTCCACCCTATTTTATGCTTTAAAAATCGAACGTAAAATGGTGAGTTGGTGAACCTAATGACTGAATAAAGCGTCGCATTTAGTTAGCATAGATATCTCGATAACGGATTCTTTTTTTCGCATGCGAAAAGTGGCACAATTTGTTTGTTTCCCTAATGCTTTTTTCCCGTTTTATATTAAGGTGGAAAATATTTGTTTGATTTACATATATTACATTTGTTACTTCTTATATTACAGTTGCAGTTACTTCTAAAGGAATTGTGATAGCGCCGCTTGCAGAAACTGACAAAGGAAGCAGCTGCTCCGTTAGCACATACTTCAACGAAGATATTCAGCTCATCCCCGGAAGAAGATTATTCATAAATGTTGATCCACTAAAGCAAATCACATAGCACAAATCACCTCTGATAGCACATTCCCTTGTTATGAATAGCTGCTCCCTCAAAACGATAGCAATTTCACTACTAGAATGTATGCAGCATGTGCAAAACCGTCTGAAGCAATACGAAAAAAAAAATGGCAGTCGCAAAAATGCTATAAAATGGTAGCGTTGTGAAATAGACAAAGTTGCTTTGAGAGAAGATAATAGCATTGAGAAAAAAACAAACTCTTATTGCAACCACATTTTACGGAAATTTTGTTCGAAAAGTTGCAAAATATTCATGCTACTGCGTTTCGAAAGAAAAAGCAAAAAAAAAAAAACGAATAACCGATTGCCTAAGATTAAAAGACAATAAAAAACTGCTCGACAGTAATATGTGTCCGGAGTGCTAGAAAAAACATTTCAGCACTTTTCTCACTCAAGTATGCACAACAATCCTCAATCGAATACCCGATACTTCATGTTTTGAAAGGTTTAAAATCATGAAAGTATATCTTCGTTGAAGTATGTGGCAACGGAGCAGTTACTTCGTATGTCAGTTTCTGCACGCAACACCACAATTTCCCACTTCTGCAGGATCGCTTTGGATGGCTGTGATGTGTAGTGTTGCAGCATTCACGAGCACGATTTGTTTACTTCGGTGTAATAACCAGTAGGAACGAATGCGAGTGGACTGCGGGTAAGGGGCCACTGTTGCGCTACTGGAGACGAAGGTGACAACGGTTCGAAGCTATCACTTGCGACGGTAAAGTAAGACAGAATCGACCAGGAGTTATTCTTCACTACCTTCAAGATAGTGCTTGGTGCCTCAATTAAGCCGCCGCAACGTCAAGAGTACAATGGTTATACAAGTAGAAATGTTGTCTCGAGCAGAATGGCTATTCGAAAAGGCAGCAACTGCGAGCAATGGCTATTCGAAAAGGCAGCAACTACGAGCTGCTTTCGGTAGTATTCCGGTATTTGTAGTCTCGAATTGTGCTCCTGCTGCAGTACACAGGAGGTATTTATGACTGCTCGAGAGTTTAACAGTTCATTATGAAGCCTTAGGTACGTGGTCCGTATTGCATGTGGTATAGTTTTCTCTGCGGTACGCCATTTATTGACTCATTCATGGTTTTCTCACGTATAATATTGGTTCCGTCAGGATACTGTTCCTTCAACTCGTTGGCGCCTTTCTGCTATTGCTTGTGGAATAACCCCTTAGCCGACAACACAAAAAAACGCATTTTGAAAAGTTTTTATTGCACAATAGTAGAGAGCAATCGATGACTGTTATGCGGCCGACAATCAGTAACCGTTTCTTAAATTTCGGCATGCATAACCTGTTTTGAAATAGCTTATAATTAACGCATTCTCCTCTATATGCGGTGCAAAATTATTTCGTCGTACTAAATAAAGTGTGGAAAATGCGATGGTAGAAGCCGTGACACAAGAGGAAAGTTCGTACCGGAACTGGAACGACCAAAAGCATAGAAGAGGACCGACACTGACGTTTCAGCAAAATGAACACTCGTGCATTTCCAGCTGTACAAATCTCGCAACATCGGCTTACTTGTGGTTTCTATGATACGGGATTTGTGGTGGTGGAACTGTGCTAGGTAGCTATAGTTGAGACAGCACTGTGGAGGCAGCTCATAGTCGGTGTGGGAATTGCAGCTAATGAACGCCAACTCCACCTCTGCACGGTCCTCCCTCTATACATGCAGATACACACGTGCCTGTTGCGCAGTGACTTTGTGATGGGACTGGTACGGGTACTGGGACTACTTCTGGAGGATGTCCGGGAACAGGCACATGCACTGGAACAGGGAAAGGTCCAGGACGTGATTGTGGAACAGGAACAGGCACAGGAACTGGAATCGGTTCAGGGTGCGACTGCGGCACTGGAACTGGCACTGGAAATGGAATAGGCTTAGGACGGGGTTGTGGGACGAGAACGGGTACCGGAACTGGGACGGGCTTAGGATGCGGTTGCGGGACAGGAACAGGTACTGGAACTGGGATCACTTCAGGTCGTGGTTGTGGAACAGGAACAGGCACCGGAATTGGGACAGGCCTAGGGCGGGGTTGTGGAACAGGTACAGGTACCGGAACTGGGATCACCTTAGGACGACGTCGCCGAACAGGGACGGGCACCGGAACTGGCGAAGGCACAGGGATCGGCCGCTCAACAACAACAACATTTCCTCCGCAAGATGCACCGGTGCACGGGTTGCTGCATGTGGCACAGACAGTCCTTTTCTGCCTGAAAACACAAATGTCAGGTATTATTTCCTTCAGCTATGCCAATCCAAAAATAAACCGTGTTCAAAATTGAGGGTGGATAAAGCGGAAATATTAACTTGAACGCTACCGCAGTTATCCAGTGCATTTACGACACATCGTTATCAAGAGATACAAGGAAAATTTTCATTTGTCGTTTTTCCCTCTGAATGCAGCTATGCCTTCTTTTTCAGGTTATGGTTCCTTCTTGACTTTCTCAAGTGCGATGATTAGTGGAATAAATGGTGCAGCTAAGTGAATCCAGATGAGAAAACCGGTCAGCGGCGAGAAGAAAACGAATTTGCAAAACAACTGATATATTATTGTGACAGGTTACCAAGGTAAATCGGCAAAAGAAATGCACCTAACTGAAGTGCGATGAGGAGTTGTGGAGAATTCTCGCCTAATATTGCCAAACTCATTATTGATCGTTTCCTCGTAACTAACTCATTTTTCTTGATGGAATTCCTCGCCTTATGCACCTCAGCCTCAAATCAACCTTCAAAAAGCTTTCTTTATATCGTAATTTCAGCACATATACACATGTGTGTGCTGATGTGTTTGCTTTTCTTGAAGTTATAAGAGAGTAACCATTGAAGACTCGTTTAGAATATTTCTTCATTTTACCTACGCAGAGGATGAAGCATATATGACTCAACAGTGTTTACCACTATACGCCATCTCAAGTCGTAAAACTAGCCGAAATTCGATTGCTTACAATTGATGGAATCAAAAGTATTTATTCTGCACATATTTTATGCCAGTTATCCTATTAGATAATGCATAAGTGTACCACTGAATACAATTCTTCATCACTTCGCATGAAGAGAGTGAGTGATCTGATTAGCAAAATGTAAATAATTCCAACAAATAAAACCCTTTCACTTATTTATGAGCTGATCGTAGTGCACGTCAGCACTACACATTCTGATCATTTCTGCCTTTTGCTCAAATAATATGAGTGAATTTTTAAGAGAGTAAGACGAATCCGACAGAGAACTCTACCTAAAAATTTTTTTCTTGCTAAATAAGTTAGCATCACCTCCGAAAGAGACGGAGTTGAAGCCTCGTTGCTCCTGCGTGGGATCGTAGAGCAGATGACCGACTTTGGCCAGCAAGAAAATTTTCAAGTCGCTATGAATACGAATGAACGCTACAAATGATTGTGCAGTGCTTTTGGGAAATCGCGCTTGCAAATGCGAGCCTTGCATTAAATGCAAGAACAAATTTATGCTATAATGTATGCTCCTAACATACCTGTAAGCTTCGGCCACGTTGTTATCGGCTTCATGGACGGGCCTGCAATTGGCAACGTATTTATCGATTGTTTTAGTACATGAATAATTCCCAGGGAAGAAGGCACCTGCCTCTGGGGCGAGATTTCACTAATTTTCGAAAGTGACAATATTGCACAAACTGAAGCAACTTTAAAAATGCCATGTATTCTTTAACACGGCCTATTCCACGAGTGTTTAAACAGTACTTCGTCAGCATGGTCACCTAGAGTGCATGAAGACTTGGTTCATCCCCGATGCAACTAAAGAGCTTCAATGAGGACAATGCTTTACTTCTTAAAGCATTTGTAACCTTTGGAAAAATTTTCCTTCATACTTGTATTCTTGAAACTTGTTTCAGCGAATGGCAACGTAGCGCAAGAGCAACACTGAGAGTGGTTATCGCTATCCAGTCAAGCTTGGTGCACAATCGGAAATGAATTCAGTATGTCGCGTGTTCAGGCGCAATAAAGTAACGGAAATAAATTCTTCTATGAAATTGGCATATGAAAACACCCCGAAGTGAAGGTAGAGGAAAATGAACCCACAAAGTAAACGTCTCAGTGGCCGTAATGCTAAAGGCTTCGCGAACATTGTAAGGAAGGAAGGTGTTGTCGAAGCGATCTTCGAACCGAATCCTTCATGAGCGCCGAAAGACAAAACAATGTGACTAATAGGTGTCATGCTAGTTCAGAAGGGATCAAGAAGCGTAGAGGAAATTCTTCCTTGCAATATAGATTTCCTCAGTCACACAAATGGCACGCGTACTCTTAGCATCAATTGGAGCCAAAGTATGTGATGTGGCAGTGGAAACGAAATCTCGGAAGTGTTCGTCTCGTCAAGGATCCTTAGCATCCGCCCCCGACTGCTTTCCTATTCAACCCAAATCGTTTCCATTTTGCACTATCGTAGTGACGTATATGCTGCATTCATTAAGCTAACACTAAAACAATAAATGCTCCTCAACGTTGACTTCATATATTAGGTTTCATTTCTCAGCATATATGGAATCCCACGAAGAGCGAGTTCATCTCAGAACTCCAGTAAGCCGATGGATGTTCTATAAGAGCATAATCAAGAAGCCACAACGGTGAAGCAAATAGTCAGAAAACATACTTTGCAATAACCAGCTGAGTAATGCAGACTGCTAAGAAAACGCATTTGGAAAGAACCATGATGGAGAGCACTTTTCACCTGAAACAAATCTCAGTACACAGTTTGAAACACTCACTACCCTAAATAAGCGCAATCGTTTGTAAGCAGATGATTCCAGAGAACTACATAAAAATACCATACGAACTTCACTGATTACTGTAGCAAAATATTAGGAGTATTTGCCAAAATTGCATTCATTGATATGTAGAACAAAGGAATACAGAAATTCAAACTGTTTGATTGAAGAGATCAGAATGGAAATGGTTTTTTTATTGGGCATCATTAAGCCAAGAGATAATCGGCCCCTGTGGACCAGATTATGAGCTCTCGTTTCTCGTACGAGCAGCGGTGAAGGATATTACTCCCTCAAAAAACTTATGAGATGAAAATCTTTTAAAATGGTAATATCAATTAATAAAATGCGAGCCGGTAGAATGCAAAAGCTTTCGCAGACACCAAAAAAAAGCGCATCTTATAATGCAGTTTGTTTAACTTTGATTTCAGATTACATGACCGAATCATATCTCCTCTGCACGATCAGAATTCAATCTCACAGACATATTACGTTGAGAAGATCTGGCACTGATATAACAGAATGCATTGCGAAAAAAGTCGTTTTCAAAAAATACCGCCTGCCATTGAACTCTGCCGAATAAGTCGTTTCACCTTAAGGCGGCTGTTCATCTTGTTGCATTAGTGAGTGCAACCGTTTGTCAATCATATCGAGCTAGCCGTTCAACAGAAGATTGCCTCTACGAAGAATTTGAATCAGAAGGTATTTAAAGCCAAACTCTCTAACAGCCACAATCACATGGTGATATGTACTGCATGAACTAGTGCATATTCTTTGTGTTTGTCGCAAATGCTCTATGCTAATAGGGCGCTTCCTCGGCATGCACCAGTGCTTGTTTTGTGGTGGGGATGTTTATTTGTAGTTAGTAGAAATTATGTTTTTTCACATATGCGTTTGAAAAACATGAACTCCGCAACGCTTTCACAATTGATGTCCTCACCAATTGCGAACTATTATTTCTGAACTTTTAGGCGGACTTCACATGCAGAGGTCCTACCGGTCAACTGTGAGCTGGCATCGGGAGAGGATGAGGCAAGGTGCTGGTGACGACTTCTGAAGTATTCAGTTTTATTTCCAATTTGAACAATAAATAAGAAAAAAAAATGAGTGGAGAAGCCAGCGAACAGTGATGAAACGATGTTCCGTTCAGTGACCACCAAATATATTGAGTTGACAACAAAAAAAAGGTAGAGTGAGGAGGAAACGACTTCAGCATACGAGCGATCTTACAGGAATTTCTATGCGAATATATAACCTTTAATCCCACCATTGGAGGAAAAAAAATCTGGGCAAGGTGAAAACCTTTGCATATTTAAATGTTTTCAACTGCCTTCGAAGTGTGCGAATTGACGCCACGTGTCGTTCTGGAAGCAAGCCCGTGGTGTGGAAAACGCCAGTGCTTTTTTGCATCTCATTTTTATTCGTGCTCGCTTATTCATAGAATAGATTTTGCTAAGGCGATTGTAGCGACCTCATTGCAACCATATCAAATATTTGCGGTTCTCTTGAATTCCAAAAAAATGGTGTTGAAGATGCTGGGGTGTAATTCGAAGCCACATTGATTCCTTTCTCCGCTTCATTTTAGAATTTTTCAGGCAGATATATGGTACAACTGAATTTAGACATGCCAGTTTTCTCCTCGATCGTCATACCAGCAAGCTTCTATGATTGTTTCAAATAGACGAAATGATAGGCTGACTGGGCTGAATTTAAATGACGCGTTTTTTCCCTTGAGCAGCAGCATTTAGTATAGGGCGACGCTGCAGAAGGCGCCTTGAACAGTGCCTCTTAAATTCTGCCTTAAAATTAAGTGTTCATATACGCTGAATGAGAGGCTGAGCAAAGGACTTTTTAAGCGCAGCTCATCCGACGACAAAATGGCTCCAATAAACTCCATGTTTCCTGTCTTTTGAAAGCCTCAGGAGAACGACATAAACTGATATACGAACGCATGTGAGTGCGGACACATACACAGATGGCATTATCCCTTGCGCTGCACCACGTATGTGCTAAATGTTATGTGTTTGCTGATAGGCACTTGTTGATCTTAGTGGCAGGATGCCACAACAATGCAGCAGTTGGGCAGGAAACAGCCAAAGCGGAGTGCTAGAACAGTCTGCGGATTTGCGTTTAAATTTCCACATAATGACACTGCAAAAGTGGTTTAAAGTCTTGCAATGACTCCTATGCAAGACTTATGGTTACTTCATTGCGTTGTATTTCTACTAAGCGATGAAGCAAGCGATGGTAAACTGAAGCTGAAAGCAACCTGCAGAAGAGGAAGGAAACTTTGTGGCATTTATCGACGGTTGAGTTATCGCCACATAAGATGGTCACTGGAAAATGTCTAGAAAATTAGCAGCAGAACAGCCTTAGATATGATCACAAGTATTCACGAGAGGAAAGTGGCAAGAAAACATTGCCGAGGAAACTACACTAGCAGAAACGCAGTATTACGTTGATCTGAAGCGTCGAGAATATTTATGAAACAACGCATCGACAAGAGAATCACCTCAGCAATCGCCTTATATATTGCTTCATTAATAACTTCATCTAAAATAAACCACTTTTTAATGTAAGGTCGTAACGTACTCGGCTAATACTGATCGTCTGCGACAGTTTTTAGGCTTCTTCACTCAATTCAGCGTACTCTTCATCGAGGCGGGATAGTGTGACTGCAGACGTATGAATTTTGTCTCTACGAAATTCTTTCTCTTTGACATGAGTTTTTGAAGAATCAAGCGAGCAATCTAAAAATGTCACGCAGGCACCGATGACAATTTCATAGTGTCATGGTTGTGTAATGCATGAAAGTGGAGTGGATTTCCCTCACTGCGGATATGAGATCTTCCGCAAGATAAACTGAAACCTTACTCTATCATCTTCCTTTCTCTCCGTCTTTTGCAGTGATAAAAGTTCACTATAATGCTTCTGATACCTGCTGAATGTACTGAGATGCAACATGCTAATGGGAGCAGCACAAAACAGCAAAGAGCATCTGCAGAGCGCTCACTTCTACAGCGAAGGATACGAAACAAAGATCACATATTTGCTTCAAATTTTTGATTTTCTTTTCAACCAAATACTTCATTCAGATGCGAACGGCTGAGTCTCTAACGTGCTCTTTTGGTGTACGGTGGTGAACATTTGGAAGATTGTAAGAGCAATTTTTGTAAACAAACGAAAGTCCGATCGATACATGATAGCGACACTGGTAGCTCTGCTCGTTCTACCGTTATCGTGTGGCTGTCATGAGCAATCTTTATCCATTTTCAGCGTTTACGTGGATTTATAAAAGTCTACTGTCTGCAATGCGTGTGAAGTAGTGAGATCAAGTCAGATCTTCCGTTCGCCATCCTTGAACCTACACTTTCATGACAGTAAAGTGAAGAAGAACTAAATTCCCTTTGCAATTCCCTTTGCAAAGACCACTTCATATTCGCATTGAAATGATTTTTGTTTATTAGAAAATGGATTCTTGAGCATGTGGCGATCGATAGTGATTGGTAATTCGCTAAACTTGAGAAGTGACAGGACGATTACTTAGCCGATACACAAGTTTCCGCCTGTTGGTGAAGAATGTCATTGCCTCTGTGAATGACAACCAAGATTGGCAATGATTCAGCTGGTGTGACGGTCGTCACGCTTGCAACAGCTGAAAAGAAAATTTTGTTATGGAAAGTAAAGATGGAAGTGGAGAAAATTGAACTGGTCTTGCTCGTTCTCAGGAACATTTTTACGGTTTCATGACAGCACAGCATAGGATGAAGCAGCGTGAAGGTCTTGCAATGACAGTTGTGCTGCCCTGAAGGACATATAGCTTTCAAGAGGAAAATTCAAAGGCGCATCGTGGTTTCTGAATTGAACGTGCCCGATGGGCACAATCTTTGTCGAATGCGTTTCATGCTGATGTAGTCAAAGACGCTTACTTCGGGAATGTGGGTTTCGCATTTCGGATTTAGCGAGATCGCTGAAATTTCAAGTATTTTTCTTATGCATTCTAGCATCGATCAGTTGACTATACGAACATTTCTCTCATTATCAGATACTGTTCCATTTCGCTCAACAACTCTGCTAAATATGCAGACAAGACATCGCAGAGAAGTACTGCATCGCAGATGAAGACACTGCGCAGTATGCAGTATCCATCGTTGAAGTGGCCGACCACAACTAAAGAAAATGCAAATTCTATAGATATATCGACTCTCCCATAGTTCGGTTATCCACTGCTTCAAAACTAACTAAGTGCCCGCTCAAATTCTGCACAGTCTGTACCGCAGATGAACAGTGGTGAACTTACTTAGTGACGGGCTAGTAGAAACTTAAGCTGATGAAAAAAAAGTGCTATGCTCACTGGTATTCATCTGTTAAGACATGGCTGGTTTTCTGCTTACGCAGAGTGGTTTTCTTCGTGACTGTGCTTCGTTCTCAAAATTTACTATATTCTTGTAGGTATTCAAATCAATCCTAACTTTTAACTTCAGCTCAATTCTCATTTTTAAATTTCTTTCAGTATTTCACTCCTAATATTCTTATGCTAACGAATTCCATCGAATATTATAAGAAGCGATAAGCTGTTTATTTGCAAATATCAGCTAGAAGCCCTCATCCGTTTATGTTTCTGGTAAGCTTCTAGGAGGGTAAAGTTGAAGAAAAATTATGGAGCAGAACACCTCTTTACACACGAAAAAAAAATCATTGGAACTAAGCAACGACAAGAGTGAAGGTGATGAGGGAGAAAGTGGATGCAGCAAAGACGAAGCTTTCTTACAGTGTCGAAACCGAAGCTGACGGCTTTTTTAAGGACATAAGCCAAATTACATTTAACGTTGCAATTATTCTTGCTTAGAAATAACGGATATGCCACGATGAGGCTACTGCAGTTAATTGAATGTTGCAGCACTTAAGTCGTTTCAGGGAATTGTGTACGTTAACGAAGGCTCGGGAAGCATGTGGATGCGCCTTTTCATTGTATGTTGAAAAACGTCGTCGTAAGACAGTCATACGAAGAAAAAGTTTTGGGAAGTTTAGAGGGAACGATATTTACTGAAACCGTTCGGTTCATGGAGGCGGACATGTTTTCCGAATGTGGAGGCGAAGAGGACTCAGGAGAGTGGGCCGAAAGAGGTAAGGGTGAGGAAAAGTTTTGAAAAAACGTCTATTTTTTCCGGGAAATAAGCATTTCTATCGTATTCTATCTCCAGATTACTCGTTCAAAAAGTGGAAGCATTGATAATAGATAGGTATCAGTGTGCTTCTCATGATTGTGCTGGTGGACTTTCCTAAGTTATTTACGTTGGGAATGTGCATGTTGTTCCCCCCCCCCTTTTTTTTCCCGCCAGCTGACTGCCACAAAATCATAAGTTATATGTTTAACATTCAGCACAATCGATGATGCTCAGTGATTTCCAGCCAACAAATTCGCATCTTTTTCTCTGATTATTTTTAGTGCCAAACGTTCAGTCGGACTAAGCACAACCTTACTCAGGCAGATCACTTTTTTCCTGAGGAGAAGACCACTTTCTCGTCATAAAGTAGCGGTAAAAGGAAAGCGCGCTGTCGTTGATGGTGCTGGTTCAGCCATATGTTCTCACTCAAGGAGCAATATTCATCGAATGTGATGCATAAAAAGTTCTATGTTCCATCAACGAGTTCAGTTTTATAACAGTTGAACAAGTTACTAACGAAAAAGGTAAACATTTCAGACATAGATTTGTGTACCATCGTTCGTTTCCATAAGAGAAGCGACTTATTCACAAATATTCCATTTGCAGATCACTTCTCACTTCCTTGTTGATTTGTCTCCTGCTGAGATGTGTTCGCAACAGCCATCATTGTTGGCATGAGTGAGTTATGCCCATATGTCGTGACGACTTATCCAACCGATTCGTAAACCTCCATAATTGTTGCCATAGCCAGGAACAAATCCACCATAACCACCATAACCACCATAACCACCATAACCACCATAGCCACCGTAGCCACCGTAACCACCGTATCTCGGATAACCCCACTGCCTCTTAATACGCCTGCTGAAAAAAAAAAAAACAAACACAAAGCTAGTGCTGTGCTGAAGTGAGTATTTCCCAGCTGAAGCTAATGACCTCAAGCATTTAAGGCCTTGCTTGGCTAAACGTGATGAGAAACAACAACTCTCTGTGTTATCCCCTGTAAAGTCGTCATTACTGAGTTCGAATACGAATGTATTCCCCATCGAATGACACTGCTAATACTAGGTCAACGACCTATTATTTATCATATTTGGCTTTGAATTTGTAGTCGATTCGAATCGTCGAAAGACGCAAACGATGGAGATGTCAATGCCTTCTGCTGCAATATTCTCGTAAAAACACTTTTGATTTTGAGAGTGTAACGAAAGTGCTAATCGAATTATTCGCCCAACTAGTGTACTTCATAAATTATCGTTATAATGAAAACTAACTTTGAAGCGTTTTCATTGTCAATAAATGCATCATTAGAGGTGTGTGTCCATTCAATGCAAAAGAGTGTAATAGCGAGCACAACACATGCGAACTTCTTCATCGGCGCTTTTTGCTGAAATTTTTCATTGCGACAGATCGTTTCATGTGCATATGAAAGACAAACACCATCACAAGATTCCATCTTATCTAAGTGACCGCATGTTCGTTATTTATAAGCTACATGAGCAAAACATATATAAGCTTCACTACGTCAAATGACCTGGTAGAATTGTTTCCTGCCCATATTAGAACTGGTAACTTTTTGTGACGTTTTTATATTGGAATTCGAGCGCTTTGACGAAAGAAAATAAATCGAAACAAAATTGAGACGCTATAGACGTGATCTCATCTTATAAGGCTTAATGAGTTAGTGCAAGTGGTCAGCTAGTCTTTTTGGTAAAGATAATCAGTGACAGGGAAGCGTCCGAAGAAATATGCGAGTATTTTCTTTACTGACCCTTTCTGTTGCAATGGGGAGAAACGACAACCCTATACCACTGAAGACGAAAAACAAGGAGAGGTAAATTTCAAGGAAAAGCTATGAGAGCTATAGCAGTTTTACTCAAAAGCATATAGATAAAAAACGGATTGAGCAGTGATCAGCTATATAAAGAATATAACTGCGGTAAATGAGCATTGATGAGGAAGAAGCGAAGGGTGTTTCTGACACGATTACTTGCGTAATGCTTGGCAGGCCTCCTTTTAAACGCATCTGTTGCTGGACGTACTACTTGCTGATTCCGTTTTTTTGTTGCATAAACGTTCCTTCGTCATTGTTATGAAATGCTACCTCTCTGTGACGTTAGAACTTCTGATACTAAATGTGGAAAGGAAGTCACACAAGAGCACAGGAACATGTTTGCGGTTCATCGATGAAAACACAATTAGATGACGACGATGCAAGAATGTTTTTGCAAAACTTCAGAAAAAAGAACCAAAGAAAGTTGTCGAATTCGACGAAGAATGCATCATCGCAATGAAAAAAGTTTATGAGAGTGCGTCAGAAACCATTGATGATCGCCTCTAACGAAGAAATGAGAGTGGTCGAACAAGGAGACTTGCACACCATGAATAGTTGTGGGGAATGTGAATCCTAACATAACATAAACTTCACCTGACTATATATAATTATATGTATGCTCGCACGGTCCTAATCGATTTAGATTCTTCAATTTTAAAGCTGAAAACTGGAACACACCCACAAGATAGGGTATCAGTATAACAACGTAGCACAAATAAAATGCGCTGAGAAATCTCAGCAGCTTGCATTTTTCAGGTGCTTTGCAGTGTAATGACCATTTCTTCATTTAAGAGATCATTAAGCAAACTCTCAGGTTCTTCCACAATGCGATTGTTCCCTGATATTTGCTCGTATTTCTTCTCAGTATTTTCATTTCAGGATACCATTTATTTTCATATTGGGGGTCATCATCTTTAATGCAGTTAGGCTGCTCTATTCAGTGTATCCGTTTTCTTGTACTGTACTATTACATTTTACTTCGTTTCTGTCGCGCATTCCTTTTCTCATTCTTTTGTATCCATATATATGAGTACTTCTAATGGAAACTATGTATGTGTCGCATTTAGCGAACAGTCCATCCGAAAAAGGAAAAATTGTTGGGAAGACAGGCGAGAAAACATTACAGAAATTTTTAGTTTCAACACTCAAATATCATGCAAATATTATATATCATGCAAAAATTGACGAAATTTCAAATGCTCATCTCCAATGGTTAAACATTACGGCTTATAGCTGAAGCTCAGATGTTATTCCTATCAGATTTCTTGGATTTCCCAAAAATGTATGAACATTTTAGGCTGTAGGGCATCGACTACCAGAAACGAAAATTTGTTGCTAAGTTGTTGTAACAATTTTCTCGCTGTCCTGTCAACAGAAGGCCTAAAAAAGATTGATTTGGCACCAAAAATGGCCTACTCAGTGGAATTCCCATCAGCTAATGTTTTTGAAAATGTTTTGAAATTTGGGCAAATTCATAAAGAAAAAAGAAATTTGACTTTCCTGCTGCAATTTTTAGGAATGTGGAATACATCACCCCGAATGATCATAAAAGGCCATCGTGCACAAATGCTCACAAATGCAGGAATGAATATTTCAGTAATAGCACACACTGTACTTGTCAAGTGGGAAGTGTGCAATTTATAGTACAGCTCTTGTTTATAATTTCGGCTGATGAACGTCATCTTTTATGCTTATTCATTTGTCTTCTTACCTTTTTTTGTTCTTGTTATTTTGCACTTACGTTCATCTGAGCTCTCATATTTCTACTTTCGTTCTATTTCTATACTTTCAAATGCGAACGTGAAATAAAACATTGCATATATTTGTTTGAAAAAAGGCAATCTGGTCAAAATCTTTACGAATTAATATATCATTGTAGAAATTCGAGTCTTTGCTTTGAATAACAAATTTGAGGGGAGCATTATAGAGAAAGAAATTTGCTGTAAAACAAACGTAGTACATTTTAATCCCTTCGTGTATTGCGAGGCCTGCCTGCTAATCTCAGCGGTTTTTATTTGATCTCTAGAGCATAATTATTGCTTGGAATGGTGAACACACTTCTAAGAATTTCGTTTCTTTGAATAAATTCATTAATGTTATTATTTTTTGAGTTTACGAGCATCCATTCCACAGAGTCTTCCTAAACAAGGAAATATGCGAGAAGAATCTTATTCTTCTTCCGTTTAGAATACGGAAATGGTGAAATAAGAAAGATCGACATGCAAATGCATCGCATGAGAATAGAGGAGATAAGAGGAACCACTCCGGAGGAACAACTTCATCGACACAACTTGCAACAACCTATATTACATCGTAGCAGAGATGAAAGCACGGTTTTCAAGTAACGAAAAGGATACCAAAAAAGAACTATAGTTAATTGTTAGTCGGCACTGTTTCCAGGAATAGAAACTAGTACAGTTATTACATTGAGGTTGCAGTAGACACAACATATCCTCGATCCTTTCTGATTTTGTTTTCCAACTGTCGTACGAATCCATTCGATTGCTCAAACTGAACTTTCAGCCTAAGCCATAAAGAAGACTTTAGTAGAATAGTCAACGACATTTTTCGCATTCTTTCGACTTATTTCTAGATGTTGCATCGCATGAGTTCAACTCCACTCTGAGACAGCAGACGGAAAGAACTATCTGTTAAAGTGTGATACAAAACATGTGCCAACCTTTCGCATTTTAATTAGTGCTATTTTCACCAATGATTCAATCGCTATACTTTTATCACAGTCGAAGTTTGCTGGAGCAAAATGTGCCTTATTCACTTGTAATGGATATAACATTTTATTAAAACGTAACTTAAAGAACTGCTTGAGAAAAATGCTTCTGTTAGGAAATGCTATTTAGTAGACGAAGCATATACGGAGAAAACATAGGCATATCTAGTTACTCTTTTAGCATAAATTAACACTTAAGTCCGAAATTCAGGGAGGTAAAGTATAAGTGGGAGGAGTGAAGTCTGTAAAGCAAGTGAGAAGCAACACCACTAGCGGCAGCGATAATGCCGTGCCGGAAAAAATCCTTGAATAAGAAGTCGTCTCGCAGCTTGATCGAACCCAGTTCTACAGAAAAATTTTACTGCTGAATTGCAAACCTTTGCTGATCGTCCATAATTTTTATAGTTAGCGAAATTGCAGAAGCGAGAACATGATATGGAATCGTTTTATTCGCCAGGTTCTACAAATCCTCAAGAACCAGAATGAATCTACTCGATGGATATTCACGTGAGTACAGAAAAACGCACACCATCATAGTTGCTCTGATTACATACAAATGTGAGTGATATCGTGAGATGTTAAACATGCTGCAGAAGTTGACATTGAGAAACAAATTTTGCGGGTCGGTATGGAGGACCAAAATATGCATGATAATTTTCCCATATTTTCATTGATTTAATCACCTTCAATCTCCCAAGGAAGATTTGTTTTTACCTTTCTTCATCGCCGCAAAACAAGAGTTCAACCGAATGGAAACGCATGCTAACTTTTAGCACCTTTTCGGTTTTGTTGAGTCATTTGGAAGCCAATGGATCAGCGCGAGCAGTTACACTTATTGTGTGCATTATATCGATTAAATTCCATTATTTCAGCTTGAATTTTTGCTGTTTGAAACAATTGGATAGAGCGGCACTTATGCACACACGCAAATATACGACATAGTGATGCAAATTAGTGGAATCTGAGAAATATTCATTGAATGAAATATCAAAACGAGTATTTTTTTAAAAGATGAAGTAGGATCAGCCAACAAATCTTCCACATCCGCATTGAATCTTAAGTGTGATGATATAAAAAACACCTCGACGTGCACAACATCATGAGAGCGATTTGTGCGTAACATGATGCGACAACGCACAAATCATGGAACGGCCCCAACGTCGGAATGTGCTAATGTTGGCATTTATTAGCCGAAACTGGTTTCAGTCAGTGAAATTGGGAAGTGATCGGCATATAAAATTGCTGGGAGGCGTTGCAGTCAGCATGAAAATGGTGAGAGCAGTAATGGCCAAGCAATGATTGATGGTCACCTAGCAATACTTTGTTTTCTTGAGCTGCCTCATTCAACAGTTATCATTCAGAGAGGTAAAAGAGGTCGCCCACTAATGGCACCGAACCATGTTCAACTCAGTTGACAGAACCCTTGGCTTGAAGCTTCACATATGCATAAGTTTTTCCGATGAGGACGATGCAATGTTACGGATACGTTAACGGTTTATTCATACCATAGGACATCGCAACAGATCTTCTCCGTAGCAGATTTCCAAGTAATGCAGTTGTGCATCGACTACCTAGTAATTATTAGCACCGTTTTCAACAAATGAGGATGAGTTTTGAACCGTGGAACATGCTTCTCGAGAAATCACTTCTGCTATAAGCCGAGTGGCAGCCCATCATCGCATATTTCCTGGTTGTTGATGTTGACAGTGCTAACGTGCCTGTTTCTCTGTCCGTCTTTGTGTCCGCGTCAGTGCCCATCTCTGTGTCTCTGTCTTTGTCCGCATCTGTGTCCGTATCTGTGTCTGTTTTCGTCGTCTGTGTCTGTGTCTGTGCCTGCGTGACTATCTGTGTCTGTGTCCGTGCCGGTGTCCCTGTCTGTGTCTTTGTCGGTTTCCGTCACTGTGCCCGTGTCTGTGTCTCTATCTCTGTCCGGTTCCCTGTCCGTGCCTGTACCGGTGTCTGTGCCTGTATCACTGAATGCCTTTGTGTCTGTGTCTGTGCCCATGCCTGCGTCTTCATGTTTTCTGTGCCTGTGCCTGTGTCTGTGTCAGTGCTTGTGTCTGCGTCTGTGTCCGTGTTCGCGTCTGTGTCTATATCTGTGACTGTGCCTGTGTCTCCATCTGTGTTTGTGTGTGTGTCTGTGTCTGTATCCGTGTCTCTGTCTTTTTAGGTGTCCGCGCCTGTATCTGTGCCCGTATCTGCGTCTGCGTCTGTGTTTGTGTCCGCGTCGTTGTCTGTGGCTGTGTCTGTGTCCGCCTCGGTGTCTGTGCCTATGCCTGTGTCTGTGTCCCTCTCCGTGTCTTTGCCTTTGTTTGTATCTGTGTCCGTGTCTGTGTCTGTGCCTGCGTTTATGTCTTTGTCCGTGTCCGCCTAGCTGTCTGTGTCTGTGTCTGTGACTGTATGCGTCGTGACTCTGTGCATATTTGTGTCTGTGTCCGCGTCCGTGATCGTCTCTGTGTTTGTGTCAGGGTTTTCGTTTCTCTATGTCTGTCTGTGTTTTTGCAAATGTCTGTATCTGTGTCTTTGTTTGTGTCTCGTCTGTGTCTGTGAATGCGTTTGTGCCTTTGTCTGCGTCCGTGTCTGTGCCTGTGTCTGTGGCTGCGTCGTGTCTGCGTCTCTGCCTGTGTCTGTTTCTGTGCCTGTGTCTGTGCCTGTGTCTGCGCCTGTGTCCGTGTCTGTGTCCGTGTGAGTGTCTGTGGCCGTTTCTCTGTCTTTGTGTGTGCCTTTATCTGTGTCTGTGTTTGTGTTTGCGTCCGTCTCTTTGCCTGTGTCTATGTCCCTGTCTGTGTCCCGGTCCGCGTCTTTGTCTTTGTTTGTGTCTGTGTCTGCGTCTGTGTCTCTGTCTGTGGCTGTGTACGTGTCTGTTTCTGGGTCTGTGTCTGTACCTGTGTCTGTGCCTCTGCCTGCGTCTTCGTCTGTATCTGTGTCTGTGCCTGTGTCTGTGACTGTCTGCGTCGTGACTGTGTCCATGTTTCTGTCTGTGCCTGCGTCCGTGCTCGTCTCAGTGTTCGTGCCCGTGTTTATGCAAGAGTCTATATCTGTGTCTTTGTCTTTGTCTGCGTCCGGGTCCCTGCCTTTGTCTTTATTTGTGTCACTGTATCTGTGCCTGTGTCTGTGTCTGTGTCTGTGTCTGTGTCTGTGTGAGTGCCTGCGTCTGCGTCTGCGTCTGTGTCTGCGTCTATGTCTGTGTCTGAGTCTTTGTCTGTGTCTGGGCCTGTGTCTTCGTCCTTTTGTGTCTGTGTCTGTGCCTGTTTCTGCGCCCGTCTCTGTGTCTGTGTCCGTGTCAGTGTCGGCATTTCTGTCTGTGTTCGTGTCTGCGTCAGTCTTATTGTCTGTGTCTATGTCTCTGTCTGTGCCCCCGTCCGTATCCTTGTCTTTGTTTGTGTCTGTGTCTGTGTCTATGTCTGCGTTTGTGCTCTTGTCTGACTCTGTGCATGTGTCTGCATCCGGGTCCCTGCCTTTGTCTTTGTTTGTATCACTGTATCTGTGCCTGTGTCTGAGTCTGTGTCTGTGTCTGTGTGAGTACCTGCGTCTGCGTCTGCGTCTGTGTCTGCGTCTATGTCTGTGCCTGTGTCTACGTCTGTGACTGTGCCTGCGTTTGTACTCTTGTCTGATTCTGTGCATGTGTCTGCGTCTGTGTCTGCATCTATGTCTGCGTGTGTGCCTGTGTCTGCGCCTGTGTCTCTGTCCGTGGCTGTGTCTGTTTGTATCTGGGTCTGTGTCTGCACCTGTGTCTGTGTCTCTGCCTGCGTCTGCGTCTGTGTCTGTGCCTGTGCTTGTGTCTGTGTGTTTGTCTGTGTCTGTGTCTGTGTCTGTGGCCGCGTCCGTGTCTGTGTCTGTGTGAGTGTCTGTGTCTGTGTCTGCGCTCTGCCTCTGTCTGCGTCTGTATCCGCGTCTGCGCCTGTGCTTGCGTCTGTGGCTGCGTCGGTGTCTGCGTCTCCGTCTGTGTCTGCCTGTGTCTGTGACTGTCTGCATCGTGACTGTGTCCATGTTTGTGTCTGTGCATGCGTCCGTGCTCGTCTCTGTGTCTCTGTACGTGTTTGTGCAAGCGTCTGTATCCGTGTCTGTGTTTGTATCTTTGTCCGTCTCGGTCTCCTTGTCTTTGCCTGTGTCTGCGTCCGGGTCTGCGTCTTTGTCTTTGTTTGTGTCAGTGTATGTATGTGCATGTGTCTGCTGTGTTTGGTCTGTTTCTGTGCCTGTGTCTGAGTCAGTATTTGTGTCTGTGGCTATGCTTCTGTCTATGTCTGTCTCTTTGTCTGTGTCTATGTCTCTGCCTGTGTCCCGGTCCGTGTCCGTGTCTGTGTCCGTGTCCGTGTCTTCGCCTTTGTTTGTGTGTGTCTGTGTCTGTATCTGCGCCTGCGTCTGTGCCTTTGTCTGTGTCTGTGTCTGTATCTGTGTCTGTGCCTGCGTCTGTTTCTGTGCCTGTGTCAGTTTCTGTGCACGGTTCCGTGTCTGCGCCTGTGTCTGTATCTGTGCCTGTGCCTGTATCTGTGTGCGTCTGTGTCTGCGTCGGTGTGTGGGTCTGTGTCTTCGTCTTTTTGTGTCTGTGTCTGTGCCTGTCTGCGTCTGACTCTGTGCCTGTTTCCGTGTGACTGTCTGTTTCTGGGTCCGTGTCTTTCTCTTTGTTTGTGTCCCCGTCTGTGTCTGTGTATGTATCTGCGCCTCTGTCTGTGCCGCGTCTGTGTATCTGCCTGCGTTTGTGTCTGTGTTAGTGTCTGCGCCTGGATCTATGCCCGTCTTTGTGTCCGTGTCTGTGTCTGTATCCCTGTCTCTGTTTTTGTCGGATCCTGTCACTTTGTCCGTGTCTGTGTCCGTGTCTGCTTCTGCGTCTGTGCTTTCACCTGTGTCTCTGTCTGTGCCTGTGACTGTCTGCGTCGTGTCTGTGTCTATGTCTATGTCTGTGCCCAGGTCCCTGTCTTTGTCTTTGTTTGTGTCCCTGTCCGTGTCTGTGTTTGTGCCTGTGCCTTTGTCTGTGTCTGTATCTGTATCCGTGTCTGTGTCTGCGTTGTGTCTGTGTCTGGTACGGATACCTACACAGAACAGACACAGACACACACAGAGACGGATAGCTGCACAGACACAGACAGAAACCGAGACGACAAAGACAGACACAAGTACGGACACAGTTGCAGACAAAGACAAGATTACAGACAGGCACAGACACCGACACAGACAAAGGCAGGGAAACGGGTATGGGTACAGACACAGACGCAGACACGGACGCACACACAAACAAAGACAAAGACATGCACCCAGACGCAGACAATTACACAGAGACGTTAACGGATGCACGCGCGGACGCAGACGCAGACAGAAATGGACGAGGACACAGGGAGAGACACAGATACAGTCATAAGCACAGATAGGGACGCGCGCACAAACGTAGACAGAAACGACAAAGACAGTTACAGATACGGACACAGATGCAGACAAAGACAAAGCCACAGACAAAGATACAGACACCGGCATGGGTAAAGACACGGACACAAAGGTAGGCAGAGAGACAGGCACACACACCGACACAGACACAGACACAGACACAGCACAGGCACGGATACAGGCAGAGACAGACAGACACAGAAACGGATAAAGTGACAGAAACCGACAAAGACACAGACAGGGACATAGACACAGACAAGATGCAGACGCAGACACAGACTGAGATGCAGATACAGGCGCAGGCACAGACAGGAGACCGACGTAGACAATGTGACAGAAACAGGGACGAGAAAGACAAACATAAGTACGGACACAGATGCAGAGAAAGACAGAAACAGATGCAGGGATACAGACGCAGCCACCGACACTAAGAAAGGCAGAGACACAGGCGCAGACACCGATACAGACACAGACAGAGACGCGGATACAGCCGCAGATGCAGACACAGATACAGACACAGATACGGGCGCAGACACAGGCACAGACACAGACACAGGCACAGAGGCGGACACAGACACAGACGCAGATGCAGACACCGACACAGACACAGATACAGACACGAAGACGGACACAGACACAGACACGGACACAGACCCAGACACAGGCACAGACCCAGACGCGAACACAAACACAGACACAGACACAGACGTGGACACAGGGACGGACACGGACACGCAAACAGACACTGGCACAAACGCAGAAACAGAAACAGACACAGATACAGACACAGAGAGAGGCACAGACAGGCGCTGGCACAGAGACGGACACAGACACAGGCACAGACACAGACACAGACGCAGACACAGACAAAGATGCAGACACAGACACAGATACAGCCATAGACGGACACTGACACAGCCCAAGACAAAGACACGGACCCGGACGCAGAAACAGACGTAGACACAGGCGCAGACAGACAGACACAGGCACAGACACAGATTGGGACACAGACACAGATCCAGACGTTGACAGAGGCACAGACACAGACACAGACACAGACACAGACAGAGACACAGATAGGGGCACGGAGACAGACACAGATACGGACGACAAAGACGGACACGGGTGCGGAGACAGATGCACACAAAGACAAAACAGAGACAAGGATACAGACACAGACACGGACATAAGGACAGGGAGAGGTACAGGCACAGACACCGACACAGACACAGACAGGGGCGCGGGTACAGCCACAGATACAGGCACAGAAACGGACACAGACATATTCACATACAGATACCGACACAGAGACGGACACAGGCACAGGCACAGACATTGACACAAAGACGATGTACCGTTCGTAACTCGAAAGGGGAACTGTTGTGGTGAACGATCGCGCGACGGCTTAATTTACGTATATCAACATAACTGATGTCTGTTCTTCTCTTTTCTATTATAGTGCGCCTTTTCTGTGGTTGTCTGCATGTTGCAAACCCGTTTCCTGTTATGTGCGTTCACTTCGAGATGTTTGTGATTTTTCGTTTTTCCATAGGTGTTTGGTGCGCCGATTCAGTTATAAATCTTCAACCACTCGTTTCGCCTCGTCTGCAAGTCGGCAACACAACACTAGGTCTTGCTCAATATGACAGCTCGCAAACAATACAACGTTCACAACCTTTTTATTAATTCAATATAAGTTAGAGCAAGGAAGGGCTGCATTGTTCGCATAATGATACTTGACGTTCATGGGACTTCGAAGACATTCAAGGGATGCTAAGCATAATCCATGCACCAGCGCCAGGTCATATCGCATCATATTGGTGAAGAAAACCGATATGATGAAGGTAAATGCTTGCCGAAACTGCTGAAAAATGTTTTTTTTTTTTGCCTTTACTACTTGATAACCCACCCGACTGATGCAAAACAGCGACTGCCAACGTGATGAATTATGATCGCAATTTCTCGACGCCCATTCATGTTGCACCGCAGCAACAAGAGCATTACTGATTACAGCACATGAATGATGCCAACGGAATTTTTCAAGTGCATCTCATAACCTCACTCCTCTCACCTTTTATCGAAAGACCCGCTTAAGACTTATAGTACGCTCCAGCTGATGTTGATTATTTTGTCACTTTTAGAACCAATCCTTTTTTTAAACTTTTATATTAAGCTGTTATCAGCGATGAAGAGAAACGCCCTTCATAGCGATAGAAAAGCTTTCGGTCTAAAAATCAAAAATCGAGTTCTCAAAACGCTAGCGCAAAAATTAATTCCAAGCGGGCATAAAAATGCAGACTGGCTGCTGTCTGTGTGACGATGCTTCTTAGTCTAATCATAGCAAAGAGAGAAAATATGCTAAAGGAACGAGCATATGTCTTTCCATACCGCTTCCTTAACGAATCACTTTCAAACCATGCCAAAAAATCTACTTATTCTTAAAAAGCTTTCACGGTATAATCGACTCGACTGCTCATATGAATCCTCACAAAGCATATCACTTTTTCATGATGCAGTTGGTGCAAAATCAGCTGGGTCGGTGTATAATGCATGCAAATTTATTGCTTCTTCGATGCTTGCAACCTCATGGAAGGACCGACGAGAATTTGGCTAAGAGATGGCCTTATGATGAATCCTATTTCCTCGACCACATCAAGCATCGACTTACGTCGGCGAATAGGCAGTTCTCGATTGAATTTGCGCAAAGGAAGTTCTGGAGTATATTTTAAAAGAACTCATCGTAGCCTCTCGCATCAGAGAAACTCTCTTGCCTATGGTTTTCGGAAGTTTGGAAGCTTTCCCAGGCATTTACATGACATCTTTTCATGTCCGCAATTTATTTGAAACACGTCTGGCAGCACGTCAGAAACGTTATGGTAATCTCTTTTAAGTCACCTTTACTAACCCACCAATTTCACCTTTTGCATCATAAAAAGAAAGTATGCAAAAATGAACGCACACATTCCAGCTGAATCAACGACCTCAAGATTCGTTCACAAAGGAACCGCTTTCCATTTGAAATCTCGTAAATCACAGCTGCAAATTAATGAACCGACAGAACACAAAAGTAAATATTTCTTCTCGCTGCCAATGGCTTGTAACTTCCTCTGCATTCAGTGGATCAATCCGAAATACCGTACCGGAGATCAACCTATACCGCACGTCTTCTCTATCAAGTCCTATATTTGTGACTCAGTGGTTTTTCAGGTGAAACTAGTAGACGGTCAGGTTTTCGAACGTGCAAAGATGCATATGAGTACAGCCCGTGCAGTCAATACGATCCTCAAAAACAAGCTTATCAAAGCGCATAACTTGCGAGGAAATTATTGCGCTCTGTTCGATGTTGCATAATCTTCCATCGTGCAGAGCAATTAAAGAAGCTGCTAGGTATTTCTCGTCTTCTACATTATTATTCGTTTCTACGGCCCCCTCAATGAGCTAGACCTCCTTTCTCCCACAATTTGCCTTTCATATATTTTATAAACATCACAGTTGTATGTGTGAACATTGAAAAGACGAGTGACATATATTCTCATAGGCAAAGTGCTACATCGTCATTGCTGTTAGAGCTATTCTCATGTACAAAGCAACTGATAGTCGAGTCCACCTTGGGTTTTTTGTTTTGTGCCATATAGAGACATATTTCAGTGCTCAGTTTATAGGAATTTTAGGGCAAAAATTTGTCAGAAGTAATGAAGGTTGTTAAGGCTACTAGCTCGGTGTTTGCTTCTGCATCCGAACTTGTCACGCCATTCAACTCTCAGAATGCTTTAAAAGAAAGGTTATTCACCTACATAGCATACATCCTTTGAAGGTAGCTGTTTTATTGCAGCAGCCATACGACTGTGGAATATATAGCATAATGATTCGTTTTAGCTGCGATCTCCCTAAGAGAGTTGGCTGATTGAGTGCAAATTGGGAATGCAAGTTGGGCGTTTTAAGCGGCGTTTTGTTGGCATAATATTTGCTGTGGTGAGTGGTCATAGAAAAAACAATAGCAAGTATTCACATATTAAACGCAAAAAAATGCCAATTGTTTGCGTCGCAACGACGTGTTTGCGTATAAGAGATAAGACGACAAATTTTTAGCTTAGAAGGTTTTGTACGTCGCTCGTTGTGCTCTTGCGTGCTACCATAATGCATCTTGGGAAAACCCCTATCGCTTACCATAACGTCCGTCTTATGCCGCTTACCCGTCACCTAAGGTACTCGACAATGTGGTTAACCGTTTCAGTCGTACTTTCAACCATCGGCTGAACTGTGTGCGAAATGCTACCCACCAGAGCGAGAAGGATCCGTTACCTCCAGGCCTTCCCGAAACCACCTGCGGTCTATAGATTTCAGCTTTTCCACTTCATCGATGGATTTTTTCGCCCTTGTAGGAAATAATATTCATTTACTTTGACCGGTAGGAAAGGAAAAAGAAACATGACCAGGTTTCGCTCACCACCTTCCTATTGCATTTAGAAATGATCATGCACGTGATCGGCATAATTATCAAAAACATCCGCCACCGCACCTGCCCAATCATCGCTTAACTTCCCAGCATTCATTAAATAGACGTTTTACCTACAATTTATTTTGTTGACTCTTATTGCTGCTGCAGCGCTTCCACAATTTCGTGGAATTTCGCATTTGTACTTTGCATTTGCGTATATGTGCATTCAATGATCACATGAAATTCATACAGTTTCATCGATGCTTGGGCCCCTTCCTGGAGTAATTGTAGCGATTGTTAGCAGTCGACGAAATTTCCTTTGGTAACTAATGTTAATTTTTTCATGTTTTGAAGTCTCCTTTGCCCGTAGATTTACATTTGTCGAGGCTGCGTGTGCATTAATAATCATTGCTTTACCAAGCGTCACCAATATTCTCCAATATTATGAGTTGTTAGTTCATACAGTTTCATCGATGCTTGGGCCCCTTCCTGGAGTAATTGTAGCGATTGTTAGCAGTCGACGAAATTTCCTTTGGTAACTAATGTTAATTTTTTCATGTTTTGAAGTCTCCTTTGCCCGTAGATTTACATTTGTCGAGGCTGCGTGTGCATTAATAATCATTGCTTTACCAAGCGTCACCAATATTCTCCAATATTATGAGTTGTTAGTCGAACGATGCGCTCAATGAGAGTGAATCGGCAATAAGCATATTTTCGCATTGCGAAATACATAGCGACAAGTCATACTAAAGTAAAAAAGCTATTTACAGATATTTCCCAGTTCGCTCTAAAATCTATTTTATCACATCAAAGTTTGCATTCATATACATAGAGTTTAATATTTTTGCACGTGACCGAACATAGAGGAAGAATTCCTTTTCCGCCGTGCACAAAAATGCTGAAGTATATGAATAGCTGCTTTATCACTTGCGATTGCCTACAACATACTCCACAGGCATTGTGTGTTTTCTAGTGTTTATAAGTATTCTGACGCATGAATACCACAATATTTGTCGATGACTTTTTCCTATTATTAATACTTCCTTTGAACATATAATGCCCATTCGATAGGAAGGTTATAGTGGAATATTTAGGTGCGCTTGCTTAGCGCTTTGGTATGACTCACTAAGAAATCCTATGTTCTAAAATTTAAGCGGTAATAAATTGCCATCCGCATTGCCTTATCATATATTATGCCCATCCAATCGTGGCACCTACAGTATGAGTTCCAATCGTGTAATGATGAACTTATGTGTAATCTTCAACATCCTTTTCCATATTTTTAACCACTTTTCTACCCGCACATTTGCGTCTGCAAATGTATCAAGTCGAGGTGATATTTCCATCTCTTTAGGTATATGTGGCGCTTGTCGGTCTGTTCGTTGTTTGACGCCTGGAATCATTGAGGGTGGAGTTGAAAAAAATTGCTTAGTGTAATATGCACTGTCCATTGAATTCCTACGTCTTATTTTACTTTCCTTTCTCGATGCCTGAATGGCTATAGAAATTTTAAGGTGGGCAACATTTCATGGCTGACCTGTTCACCTTTTGCGTTGGTCGCGTTCGCACTATGGAACTAGTCAAGCCGCAAAAAAGATGAAGATTCTGTTGAAGTCAGGCGTTCATTTCTGTTTGAAGATCAGCAGTTTGGTACGCACAAGTTATCATTTATGATGAACGATATTACAACAGCGATAAGATATCAGTTTTCTAATCACATCTATGTATAAAACTATCTTTATTTTCAGAACATGGACGATGTCTCTACGTTTGGACGCTACCCGCAGGCAAAAACACGGGAACATCGCGCCCATGCGATAGGGACTGGTAGGAGTAGATATGGAACTGAGAACGGTTCTAATGAATATCCAATTTTCTCACCCCTTAATGTTGAACCAAACGCATACGCTAATTATCGCCGAAAATACTATGAAGACTATGATGCACTAAAAAAACCGTCGAATCGTGAAGTGCTATCCTATAAGGGATCACGATCAATGCCACAAGCCCGATATCAATTCGCCGACCCGCGATATCAAAACTTTTCGGCAGCTGTTCATGCAAGTTATGAAAATATAGCACATTTGGGGGGTGTTCCTTCCTATGCATCTAGCGACTATTCAACATTTGCTAGAGGAGGTGCGAAGGCAAAGAGCGTGAGATACCTCACTAATCGAAATCGGCAAAATGCAAAAACTCGGGACTCGAACACCAATTCTAAAGTGGCAAAGAAAAACGGATGGACAAAGAAGAAAACAATGTGGGTAATATCCCTTATTTTTATCATTTTGGTTATCCTCGCTGCGATTGCTACAATCGTCTACTTTACCGTATTTGCGTCGAATGGAAAACGAGGTTTGCTTGAATCGTTTTTTTTTTTTTTTTTTTTTTGCTTTCTCATCAGTTCTCTTCCTGTTGTTGTCGCAGAGGAAGATAACTTGCCTCGCTGAATGAGTGTAGCCACTAGCCTTTTTATCTACTCATTAGACAAGGTGTCATAAAAAGAACTCCCATTGGTCATTACAACTACAGTTGTGGAGAAATGACGAGGAAATGCTTAAAACTTGTTAATTTCGCGTTAGTATCTTGACATTCCTAAGTTCCTTCGGACGTTGCTCGTGTTCGACTACCTGAGATCTGACTGTAGAGTAGTTGATCCCCAAAGGAATGGCTTATAAGAAATGATAGGTAATGCTTGAAATTCGTTTGTTGAAATCTGTTCACTAAGTGTTACTGTATGCGCTTTCAGATTGTCCCAAACCAATGCTTAGGCGATTAAAGATCACGTTTTCGTTTCCGATGGGATACGAAAGTCGTAGTGAAGCGACAAGTGCCTTCGAGAGGCAGGTCAACATTTTATTCTTTGTTTCATCTTCAGCAGGAAATCATGAAAGTTGTTCTATAGAGGGCAACCAAATTCTCTTAGTGTTCTGTTGTGCACATTTTTTGAGGAAGCATAATATCAAGTGGCGGATTAATTGGCTACTTCTTTACCAACTTGCAGAATATTCACTAAGAAAGTGCAAACAGGGAGAATTGTCAAGACATGTAGAGATCTGCAGAGGTCAGCTGATAACAGGTGCAACTTAAAGAAGGTTATTGATCTTCGGAGGGGAAATGCGAAACTTGAAAAGGTTTTCTCCCCGTTGCCGATGTCAAGGAAAGTATTTTGCAGGATATATTCAAGGTCATCCAAGGTGTTATTCTAAAATTTAATGACGCCTCGACAATGTTTGCTCTGCAACCATACGCGGGGAGGGACAATGCTTCCATCATTCAAACTGCTGGTTTGGCAGCGGCACTTAGGGTTCTCGATCGTTTGTTTGAAGAACAATATTCAGCAAATATGAATCCGAATCTTACTGCGTAAGTTGATGCTGAAATTTCTGCTTCTACAAAATTTATTTTAATGCATTTTTTTCAGCAAGAGAGGATGCTATGAAAGAAATTCTCGTTGTGTCTCATTGAAGCTCTTCAGGTTTCTGAAATATCTCTGTCTCGGTTGTCGTTATTATCTTCAGTGATTGCCCGGCATGTCCAAATAGCAGTTGGAAGCAGTTCTTTCTAATTGTTTCACAGGAGAGGAATTCCTTTTAATGCTTAAGCATCATCCTGCCTCACCTTTAGAGCACTCCATTTTCTCAAAACTTCTGTTGTGTTCACGGCCCTTTCCAATGCATTCGATTATTGAAAGGCCCTTTTCCAACTTTGCGGAAATTTTGTGGTTCAGTGTCAAGGATCACAGCTTATGACTCAATATTTCTGATCACTATGTGTTGTGCACCGAATCAACAAGGAAGGAATTCGAAGTCGTTGAGAATCTCTAGTTGATGGTTATTTTTTCGTGAAAATATGTGAAAATTTCAGTCTCTCACTTTTTTAGTAGATGATCGCATCTAACCCTTTACGGAACTGAAAACATTGTTGATGAATTTCACTCTCCCTAATGTGGACTCTTCTTCCTCAACCTTTTAAGGTATACTTCTTCTGCGTTCACTTTCTCCGCTTCTCCTCTGTTTCCCTTAGTTGAGACACTTTGCCTGGCATTTTAGGCTTTCTCGTCAACCGCTTATTCCTGGGCCACTTGCTGGTTTATGAAGGTCGTTGTGACCCCTATCCGCTTCGTTGTGCACATGCAGTCATTTCTTGCTTTCGTGCTTTAAGCGTCACTGCGTCGTGATGTGGATATGAACACAGATGCGATCAGCTTTTAAAAAGTGAGAGTGAAATACCTAAAAGACAGACGTAAGGACACCGCCTAAACTAGAAGCAGTGCAGCATCATAATGATTGATGCCTCTTTAAGACAAAAGTCTGCCTTTCAACATGGAAGCTGAAAAGTGAGATTCCTTTGTAACATATGGCGTCTCTGTATTTTCCATCATTAGTTCAAATGAACCATCTATATCCTTCTGAAGGAAATCATGTCAACCGTTCTACGATATTCTTGTTATTGTTGATTTCCGGAGTGAGAGCACATTTTGATCGCTTCACATTTACGGAACCAAATCCAGCTGTCATATCGGTGTTTGTCGCCCATAACGAGTACTCTGATCGGTCATCGTGGACTCCTGCTTATTTTTCTCCTGCAATCGTTGCCTCTGTTTGTGAAAAGGAAGAATGAGATTAGCTACCCACCATATCTTATCCCAAAATTGCACCTTTAAATTGTTATCATAGTCGTGACTTTATTTGCTACATCACTGTGAAGAGCGCGTAGTTTGTATGTTTGATGCGATTCGCTATGTGCGTCGATTCGGAAACATTGCTTATGCATTCATATGATACTTTTCGTTATCATTTCGTGCCCCAATAGAGACGAATAGAGATAAAAACATGTGAAAGCTGATTCAACTGTTCATCGCTTGTTTGCTGTTCGATAACAGCCGATTTTATTCCTTTAAAAAATCATCACTCTTTTGTTTTTATATTAAGGAAAAAAAGGAAACAACATTATGATAACATCAGATTTTGCTATTTTAGCAGATCAGAATGCTGTTAACCAAATAGATTGTTAAAGAAACTTCAAGGAGCCATTTGTAAGAGAAATTGTCGACCTATGATTCGGATTTGAGTGAAATTTTATTGCATTTTCAGTGCTCTATACGAATATAATAGCATGATTCAGAAGGATGCCGCTTTCATGCACTCTCTTGTGGCTTTTGCTCCAGAAGCGACAAAATATGAGTATGACTTTCGATAAGTCGATTTTCGATATTTTGCGATGTTCTTCTTGAGTGGATAGCCGATCCTCTCAGTAAAGTAGAGCGTTGGATGTTTGCAGCTAAGGTTGGAGGCAACGGGCATTGCTATATAAAATTCTGTTTTCTTTGAATTCAATATGTGAATGTTGAGAGGTCGATTTCAAATCCACATCCTCCGATGGACTAAATATACGGCTTCAATTTTTTCTTCTATGTGCCAAATAAAAATGTGGAAGCTGGTCATGCTCCTCTGGTCAATCCGTAGTATGGGACATTTGAAGATGCTAAATATGTCAAAATGAAGCTGGAAATTGTGTAACTGGAATCAAATCGTGGAACTCGTTTGAAAAATAACTGTGTTCTGGCAAACATATTTCTGGATTGAGCTAAACTTGACCAGAAATCCGGAGCAGTATGACCACCTTCCTGCTAAAAAAGCTTAGCAAATACATGATATATTATGCGAAAGGAAAATACGACTAACTCATCAGGTGTGGCGAAGAAATTTCCAACTAGGTCGATCTAAGCGGAATAGGCGCTAGTTTAATCCCAAAAATTTCTATTCGTCTACCTGAGAATGCTATTGGGCAATATTTTCTTTCAGTTCGGTAAATAGTTTTCACAACGACATATCGACAGCAACAAATGAGTTGAACGAAGTAGCAGCGATTACAGCACCCGATAACACGAGTGTAGTGATGGTTTGTGATGGAAACCTCACTGAAATCTTCCTAGCGAATTCTTCTCTAGTGAACGTCATTAATGATACGGACAAGGATTCAGTCACTGTGCTTGATTTAGTTATGAGAGTATTGAGTAAGTACTTCGTTTCAAATTAATGAGTCCTGTTTCATTATATTTCACTTGTTGAAGTGGCAGAGGGAAAATGCTCCTTTCCTGAACTTCGAGTCAACTGCATAGGGAATGAAACCGTGTTTCGCATGGCATTCTGCATAATTTTCTCCTTTCCCTCTAAATCCGTGTAGAAGGATCGTGGTGACTGACGCATAAATAAATCATTTAATCATCACCTTCGGTCTAGATCCTTCAGTAAACAGGACTATAAAAGCAGTAAAGGAGGTTTTTTGACGAGTGAAAAACATGAAAGTGCAGAGCAACCGGAACATCAGAAGTAAATGCAGACGTCAATGCCAATGTTTTCGATGTAGGTAGGTGATAATTACCGAGGTCGCTATCAAAAGTATTCTGCATTCCCTGTAGAGAAATGCAAACGGGTTACGATAGTTGCACGTCTTGATGAAAATTTAGTCCGTTGAAGTAGAATCACTAATATGAGATAATAATCCAAGTAATACATGACTTTCTCTATGGCATCAAAATTTGCGGTGATTCAACATCTGAAGCATGCGAAACTTCTCAAGAATTGCTATTCGGTATAATGGCTTCCATATATCTGTGATATAATAATAGAAACATAATGGGGCATCTTGAAGATGCCTCCTATGACAACACAATTTGCTTGCCCTCCAAATTATTTTCATCTGATCATCACAGATGTATTCTCTCATTTTCTCGCAGATCTCCTTTCATGTGAATTGCGAAAGGCTTCTGTGACAACAAAACCACCGAAACCAATAGAAAATAGTTGTCCACCTGGACGCTCTGTCGGTTTACTAAATTAGTCCGTTGAAGTAGAATCACTAATATGAGATAATAATCCAAGTAATACATGACTTTCTCTATGGCATCAAAATTTGCGGTGATTCAACATCTGAAGCATGCGAAACTTCTCAAGAATTGCTATTCGGTATAATGGCTTCCATATATCTGTGATATAATAATAGAAACATAATGGGGCATCTTGAAGATGCCTCCTATGACAACACAATTTGCTTGCCCTCCAAATTATTTTCATCTGATCATCACAGATGTATTCTCTCATTTTCTCGCAGATCTCCTTTCATGTGAATTGCGAAAGGCTTCTGTGACAACAAAACCACCGAAACCAATAGAAAATAGTTGTCCACCTGGACGCTCTGTCGGTTTACTAAATCCATGGGCAAAGTGTTATTATGGGAGATAGCTGGTAATTAAACATCCATTTCATCGGATTTTTAGTTTTGTTATAGTTTCTTGAAATCGTTCAGCGGCTGCCAGTAGAAGTAAGCCCCAATAAGGTGTTTGTCATTCCTGTCAACAAGTCAAATAATACCTATTGACAGCTTTTTTCAGTCTAACAGTAGAATTCATTGCATTATCAAACTGCATTGTTTTAGAGCCGCAAGTGGTTACTCAAACGACGTCCATTTCTTCAACGACCACGACAAGTGAGATTAGATTTCGTCAATAGTAGTTGTGTTGTTGCACAATCACGCACCTTGGCGCAAATATTTCTGGTATTCGTCCCAGCAGATTGGCTGATGTACAAACCTGCCGACGAGATTTCAAAATTAAGCAGTCGGGGGACTGGCATTCTCGACAAATCAGCAAGTGAAAAGATCTGCCAAAGATGCTAGTGCGATACCACCGCCTTTATCGACATTTATCATCTTAGCGTATCGTCAACAAAAAGTGGCTATACAAGCCTAGTGATGTACTTCTGACCGATTGCTTGATGTCTCTTAATCAACATCGGCATAGAGCGGTTCTGAAACCGACTAATCAGCCTCCTATCTGTTCCGTTATTGATAAAATAAATGGAACAATCAGTATCGCATGCACCAGTCACTTTCTTTTAAACGTTTACCGATTTGTTTGGTACTAAAGAATCGTCTTACGAACGTTGGTGAAATATCATAATGCGATAGCTAGGATGGTCCAGCAGAGCGAGTTTCCCGATTAGATTTCCGCCAATGTAGCACCTATTTTGTTTTCCGCTTCCTCAAGTGATTGCGCTTCATTTGCACGAAAAAACAGGAAGAGAGAGGAAAATAAACACAAAAAATTTGTCGATAGCACTTAGGTTGGCGTTAGTGCTAAAGAAAACGCATTATTCGCTGACCTGATAACGGTATAATTGAACAGGAATAAATCTGCTGCTGTTTTCTTTAGGTAGTCCCAGCTCGTCGGTACCACTTACTCCGTCGAGTACTTCCACAACTTCAACGGTTCAATCAAGCAGCACACCGGCGAACCCAGATGGTACGCTCACTTTTTCAGAGAACTGCACTACGTATTAGATTGAAGTGAAAATATTTTCCGATGCAGCCAAAGATATTCTTGTTGAACAGGCGTTTTTTCTTTTTTCTTTTTTTTTTGGAAGATGATTGATAAAAACGCTCTCTGTTTAGAAGACTTGTGCGGACGCTCGAAAGGGCACGGTTTTGCATTCCTCCCCTCTCACTCTTCCCTCTCTACCCTCAAAAAAATCTTTATGCATTATCGAAGAAGCATGCTGGCATGCACCACGATGACTGCACTCGGCATTGTGGGATTCTGTAGCCGATGACAGGATGAAATGTTGCTCTTGGCAGAGCCAATGTCCTACACATTCGAAACTCCTAGTAGACCGTTAGGAAAATCTTGAACACGTTCAAAGTTCAATTTTTAAGCTATGTTCATCAACTATTTGGCAGTCAGTTTGTTGGTTTATATTGCTGAAGGAAATTTATTCGTATTTCAGGGCAGCATATCACCTTCCGTACTTCCACTTTCACAATGGATGAAGGTGAAATTAAGCAAAAATACGTTGAGTTCTCAATTTCATAATCGAAAAAGTCCGTGATGTCTTCTTTTTTTCTTAATTCCCTTGCATTATTCTACGTACATTGAAATATTTTCAAGGTGAGGGAAATTCCACAGCGCCAACAATCGGTGGTAAATCAGAGAGAATTACATTTGCATTTAACATCGCTCATTACAACAGCCATCTACGATCAAAGAGGAGTATATCGAAACAGGTTAAATCTATCTTAGCTACCTGATGATTTGCATTTCAATTCTCGTGACAGTAAGGCGTGAATTTTCTAGTTTCCATTTCGCTTCCTTGTTCGTTTCACTTCCGTTTCGTTTCCTTCATAGAAAGAAATTCTTCAATCAGACAATATTCCATGAGCATTGCCCACTGTAATGTAATCGTATAGGATCTAAGGATGTATCGAATCTGTTTTGCCATCTCAACCATCGTCTTACGGCAGCTTATAATTTTCTTGCCTTGATGAATCATCATTTGGTCCGTAATCCTGAAAAACCTGTATGTTTCTTTCAACCCATAATGTCTAAATTTTTATGTAAAACCTGTCACGTTGCTAAGCGTTTGTAAGTGTTAGTTCTGTAGTTCTGCCACCATAGGATTTACCAAAGAGAAAATTGATGTCTGGTGTTCGCAAGCAAGCAGCTAAGCGAAGAGATATACAAAAGATTATGCAATAAACTCGAAGATGTGTTCATTATAGAGCTTCGAAGTAATAGAAGGTATCGTTCTCGGCTATCTTAATAGTACTACGAGATTCACGTTTCAACCGTATGGTGGTGTTGGGCATATACCTGCAGTGGAATGCGCAAACGCTGGTGACGCACTTACGAAATTGGAAGATATATCACAACTTGATGTTTCGGGTGAAAATCCAAATATGACAAGGTGCACAGTAACATTGATATTCGCTCATGCTAATTCAACCAAAAAGCAGAAGTGCCGAATTGAAATGTGCCTCAAATCAAAAATTTCTACCCGTAAACTACAATCACAAATGAGTGCAAGATTGGGAATGAGAACTGGCAAGCGGTTCGACTGAGACGAAACTGCTTCCAATTAGAATAATTTCTGCACATGAAAATTCTTCACATTTAACAAAATCACCAAGTTTACTTTATTTGTAATTATCATTACTATTTGAGCTATGCTCATTTCAAAGCTTGAAGTACAAATATAGAAGGGAGCAATCGAATAGAACGCCAATAGACTGCATTCTAGCAAAACCTTGGCTAAGTATGTTTAAATTATTATCCTGTAACATTTTTATATGCAAAAATCCGACCGATTGAGATGTCTTTCCCATTTTTGCATGGGTAGATATTATTTTTGCAGTCGAACAAAAATCTGAATGCTTCAACCTTTCAAGTTACCTTCCTCGAACATGAAAGGAGTCTATTCTGATTTCAGCAGTTCTTTCTGAGCATTTTTTTTGAAATCTCCTTCGGCATCAAAAAATGAACTTTATATAGAGTGAGTCGTTCTTTTGAACTTTTGCAACACGGTGAGAATAGCATAAAGGTTACATTTAAGATGTACAAATCTTGCACTTCGTAGAATCCTTGCAGATGCAGTGCAATGAAATTATTCCTGCTTTATCCACCCAGCCTTGCGATGGGTTCCACACGCAAGCGTGACTGAGCTATGAGCGTAAAATGAAACTGTCACTCATAGTCGAAATCGTTCTCGGATCGCGCATGTTCTCATTTGAGTGGGATGGGTAAAGATGAGGGAAGAAACTTGGGCTTGGTAAAGGTGAGAGAGAAGAAATAGATAAAATGTTGTGCCTACGTTATAGGTTTATATTACCACCTATCTCAGCCAACTCTATATGATCAGGCTGGAAAAGTGCCTGTCCGAGAAAATTCGATTAACATCTGTGGCTTTTAAGCCAGTCTATTCAGCTACCATTTCCGACAGCCCACGGTCCATTTTTCTCACATCAGTGAAGGGCAATTCCTCTTTTATCGTACATTTGTGGTCTATCATATACAGTCTGATATCTATGTCTCATATTGAGCACACAAGAGTGCCTTATTTCTCATTCGGGTTCAAACGGTGACCACTCCACCTCTATCGTTCCTTCAAGTGTATATTTAGAGATGCACACTTGGACAAATTAATGTGCACTTTTGCTTCCAACCTTCCTTGTGTTATCTGAATCCTCTCAAATCGGTCGTGGAGTACGATCAGGCAGACATTTGAAGCTGGAACCAACAATCCAAACTGCTGCCCACTGCAGCAAATTTTGTAGATATTTTTTATAGTGCGATTCTCGAATATTGCAACGAGATATCGACTCACACGATCGATGAGCACTATTCATATGTCACATTCACTCCAGAGGAATCAGACTATGCGTAAGTGTTTCAACTCGTTATTAACATGGAAAACGCAGGAACAGGAGAACGCATTTGTGGGTCTTTTACACTATTCAGAGATCGAACTTCTCAATACGTTGAACATTGTTGTGTGTGGTTTCATATAGAAGAATCAGTTTACATGTTCTGCAGTTTGTCTTGAATTCTTTACATGCGCTGTGGCCTTGGCATTACCGATCAGGCAAAATGCCTTTCGAGTTTTGCGTTTCACCTCGATGACCTCTTTCTTTAATATCTGTTGAAAAGGTGCCATTATTCACTAGAAAAATTTTTTCCTTAGATTGTTTTCATTTCCGAATTTTTTTTTTTTCAAATTTGTCTGACAAAAACTTTACATACCAATCGTTCTCCGTGGTGCTTAAGCTAAAAAGTTCCAGAGATTTTCCCGCTGAAATTTTATTACGTCATGATCGCGCACTAATAAATAGCTCATGTATCATATGAAATTACACGGTATTTATCGTACAGGCCGTTTTCTAGGAGGCCGATTTATTATTGTTTCTCGGATTCTGGCACCGAAAAATAGAAAATTCAGCGCTTAGGAACTTCGAATTGACTGCCATGACCTAATCATACGGAGATGGAAATGGCAGCGTCTTTTTTTTCGTGAGAATCTCATCTATCAAACCTATCCCACTTACCATATCTAACAATATGGTGAAGCCATATCAGGTGATTCCTTAGTAAGTCAGTTCTATTCCCTCACCATACCTCAGCGCAAGATTCTGAAATATTCACCAATTCTACTTGAAGAGAACTTTTCTTGCAGAAACATCAGTGACTTTGTACAAGACATGCATTCGGCATCGAAGAGCATCGAAGAGCTTGCCGAAAAGCAAAAAAATCATAGTGCTACCGTTATTATAACTGCAAATGCGGAAGCGGCGGTTTATTTCCGCAACGCTGCAGGTGCAAAAGTGGTCGAAAGCTCGAACAAAACCATCGAAGAAATTACCGCGAATATATCCTCTGCATTAGGTTGGTTTTTTTTTCGCATTATTCTCTTCTTTTCAACAACATTTTGATTTAAGTGAGGGTGAAACAATTGCGCTACTGGGGAATGTCAAGTAATACGACAAATATTCACCCCAGCCACAACGGTGGTATCGAAAAGTGCAGTGTCCTCCAAAGGAATATTTTTAGACTCTTTTCTTCCTGTGTAACTTTTCAGTGCTAACAGTTTAGAAGCTAGCCAAGTTACATGTTATAGCGTGAATAGGCCGTATTCCATAATTCCGGCTTTAGTGGTTCTATAGTTAATAGTTATGGATACACAGAGACAGAAATCTATCGACGTCCTTGTAATCGATTTCGATATAGTGCTTTTCAATCTTGATATAGTCACCCTCTTATCCGTTCTGTTTGAAGTTAACAAAAATAGTGCTGAGAATGAGTACTGAGAACGAGCATTATCCAATGATCATGCAACGATTCGAATGCCCAGATATAAATGCGTATAACAATATGCTCGTATACCAAATTAATGGAAACGGAATCCTTCTACTGCTGACAGAATACAAAAAGCATAGATGTTGCCTGTTTACGGCAGTGGTATCCATAACTTCGATTCTGTTGAACATCACTCTCACAGCTTCAGAGCGTGGATGTACCTTCACACTCATCCGATATTTTGAGCTGAATGGTTGTGTGCTATCACCGCTGTTGTTCCAGTGTTACAGGCAAACAGCTATATAGATAATTTTTAATTACATTTAGATATTTCAGAGAAGACAACCATATACTCGACTGCATCTTTATAGGCGAGTTTGTAAGTTGCTGTGGAAGTGATCATGAAAACACATGCGATCTATGAATATTGAATCCTTAATATTTTGTCTTCATGTTCCGCAGCTAAGGCAGGCGGCTGTCCTCTTCAGTGTTTGCGTTGCCTGAATGAAGTGCTCCACGAATATCCAGTGCTGAATACGAATGCACAGGTTCGATCATAGCGACGACGATGAGGAAGATAAATGAGTACCTGCTTTGACGTCCCACAGTAGCGATGATGTCCATAAACGAGACCAAGCACTTGTAATACTGCTGAGGCGTTGATGACGATGCCAACATGCAGATTTTCTGCTGCCCTCCCATCTAAGGAAACTTCTTCTTCTCGGCAATAGCTAACTAGAACGAGCAGTAGAACTTAAAATGGGCGAAAAAAAAGAACTGCTTCCTTAAGACGTCCTTGTCTCCAGCAACAGGCGCTCTCGTTGCCAAGAAGTTATCCCGTCGGAAAGTATGGTTTTGTCTTCCTGCATGACGTCAAAGCATAGAATTTAGACAGGTCGTTGCCATTTTCAGTCCCAACTTCTTCTTCTAAGGGCTCGTCGTCACAGTTTCAACTAGAACTCCTGGTTCGAAAAAAGCCTACTCGTAGGCTAAATCGGTCTTCAAGACCCCTCTTCTTATTCGAGAGATTGCAGACTTTTTGAGAAAATCGCCGCTGAAGAAAGTGGAGTGGAATCTGTCATTTAAAAACTTCCCTTGTTATTTTTTTCGTGGGGAAGGGGAGGGGGGCGGCTTCATATTGCATGCTTCAGTTTATTCCAATTCGAGTTCAAGAACTACACTACCGCCCACTCTAGCTGCTTTCTCAAGTGTTTCCGCAATTTTAGTAGTGCCATTCACCACTACTTTGGAATATTGCTAGGAACTGCTTCGATTGTCAACTTGAACACAGCCTATCAAAATGAGCACAGTTTCAAAATCCCATCGACCGCAAAATCGATTTTTCCAGTCCACGATTTCTTCATCGGACACTACTTTCTCTACCCGAGCACGCTCAGTTCCAGATACTTCATCAAGCACTGATTTAACTATTCTGGCGCCTTTGACCTCCTGCTCCATCGTACACTGCTTCAACTTCTCGTTCGAGTATTGCTTCGTCCTCTTCATTGGGCATTCTATCTTCACAGATCTGCTGGGTGGAGTTTGAGACAGTTTGTCTCCGAACTCAACTATTTCCGCGACCACACTCTCAACTCTCCATCGCACACTATTTCAGCTAGTCATTGGAGCACTACCTCAATCAATATGTCAACTGCTGTTTCAGATACTTCATCGAGCACGGATTCAACTACTCCAGCTACCACAACCTCAACCACACTATCGGGCACCACTTTAACCACTATGACGGTTGCAGGCTCAGATACTTCATCGGGCACAAATCCAACTGCTCCGGGGGCCATAACCTCAACTGCTCCATCGCACACTTCAAATACCCAGTCGAGCACTGCTTCAAGCACTTCATCCAGCACAACAGCGACAACCGCAAACAATTAGTTTCTTCATTTTTAAGAAAACAAGAACGAAGTCTTGTAGATTGCTTGATATAATGCAGATACAGCGCAGGAGCAAAAATGGTTTTATTTCAGCATGGTGAGGTTTTGATACAGTGTAAAATGTTAAGGGTTTTCTGCAAACAAATTTGCTTGCAATGATAGAAACATCTTTTGGTTCCCTTTATCCGAAACTTGTTATCACTCCTTCCGTTATTTTCGTTTGTTTCCTTGCGCGGTTTCTATTACGCCACAAATTCGATACATTTCATAAAGATTTCGGAAGTCTGTGATAGTAATACACCAATCAATACAGATGAAAATCGCGCTTTAGCAGGAGGTTTGAAGAAGCAAAATAGCTTGTAGGATCCGTGTAAAAAATTACATACTACTGGCTAATCATTCAGTGGCCGAGATTGATTCAAACATTACAAACTCAACGGAAAGACAGTATCGAAACTTGTTTGGGGTTGCATATATTTTCAAAGAGGTATGTCCAGCGCTGATGAACGTTTCCTTTCCAGGTTCATCTTATTATCCGTGTAGTGGCGATTTCATCTTCGTGGCGGACGCGTCGGAATCGGTCGAAAAAGTCGAACACAGAACTGGAGTGAGCCGTTATTTGCCATCGCCATCCTAATGAACTGCAGAAGTTTTCCCTCATTATGCGAAACCGCAAATACTATGTGATGGTGTAGCCGCTGGATGAGGAAACTATGTTCTGCTGAGGCGTTTAGATCTGAGAAACTATAAGATATCAAGTGATCAGATAATAAAAGGTGGAATCATAATAATAAGGCCGACGGAGACAGTGGCTATCTTCTTTGTTGAGGTCGTTTGGCTATACATCGCATTTAAAGGTTTTTTTCCACTACGGAAAGCTCAGCCCAGAAATATCGACCATTCCGCTGAAACAGCTGATGCGCTCGTGATGCACGTCACCCTGTATCGTTAGAAGTAGAGATAATGCTGCGCTGAAGTACCGATATTCACCAACTTAAGTAAAGATATTCATCTCCCCTCATTATGCATTCCATAATTCTGCAAATTGTTTTGACTTACTCCATTGATGCTGCTCAGTGACTCGTGATAGAACAGCTAGAGAAAATTTCAGAAATAACAATGGTATGCCCACTGCAACTATCGCCTTTATACTCTGCAACGTTCTGTAGTTGATTGGCAGTAAAGCAGTGTTTCTCCTTTTCGAATTTTTCTACTAAAACCTACAATTTCTGCGTATACATGATTAACGCTGAGGAACCGAATAAAAATGTAAACATTTGGTGGTAGAAACTCATTTATGTTGGTAATAAATAATTGCTTTCAGCTACGTAAACTTGAGTGCAGTCAATTTGGATACCATCATCATGCGGAGATTATTGTTGTTAACTGCACAATCCCTCTCTTGACCAATAACTTTGAAATGCGCGTAGACATTTTCGTGCAGGAGTGCGCAAAATTTACGGCAAAAATGAAATTGTTGATAAGGTGTTTTTCAGTGTTTCTTTTTTTTTCATTTACTTCTGACACTGGAAATCCTGACGAATATTTCGAAATGTCTTCTCTTTTATTTTTTTTATTTGTTCGGTCCCATCGAGGATTTGATAATGTATGGCAGAGACAACGTCCTCATCGATAAGAAATATTGATGTTCCCGAGTCTTCGTGGTGTCCCTGAGTCCCTCACGTTTGTTCTTCTTTCGCCAGTTCGACGACTTTTCGGTGACAATCTGTTTGGCCTTAATGTGCGGTCATCAATGAATTATCACTGTAACTGCTAATATCATGAGATGCCGATACGTACTTTCTGTTGCATACTTCGAATAGCAGAAGTGAAGAGCATAGGTTTCTATATGTCGCATCTGTTACTGCTTTCAGCAATATGAGGCGATTATGAGTATCACTTCTCATTGGACTCTCGATAACAGCTCCACAATACGAGTATCTGTAGCGTCTGTGGGCGTTGCCTTCACAAATGGTGGACTACTCGTGCAACCTTTTTATAGTAATCATACTGACGTCAACAACGCGGTTATTCGTGTCGCTGCCAACCTGCCTGGGCCAATGATTGCACCAATGAGGCAAGCACTTCCTTCAGTTTAATTTGACATGCTATTTAAGCGAAGTGACAACCAACATTTGGACCATATTTCATTTTTTTGTCTCTTGAAAATGCTGTTCTTGAGTGCCTACGCTTTTTTTTTTTATTTTAGTGTAGCAGAAATGCTCAGACGTCAGTATTGCGACAGTGCAAGTGAAACGCTTCTCCGAGAAGGCGCAAAAACGATTTTCATCATCTTCTCTGGATGGAAGTAAGATTTCTTGTTTTGTCAACTATCTGTTTGTTAGACGATGAGCAAGCCAGATGGACCGCTTGATATCATATGTCTGTACTGTGTTGCGAGTACTGAAAAGCTTTCATTGGCCAACTATCCTCATCGATAAGAAATATTGATGTTCCCGAGTCTTCGTGGTGTCCCTGAGTCCCTCACGTTTGTTCTTCTTTCGCCAGTTCGACGACTTTTCGGTGACAATCTGTTTGGCCTTAATGTGCGGTCATCAATGAATTATCACTGTAACTGCTAATATCATGAGATGCCGATACGTACTTTCTGTTGCATACTTCGAATAGCAGAAGTGAAGAGCATAGGTTTCTATATGTCGCATCTGTTACTGCTTTCAGCAATATGAGGCGATTATGAGTATCACTTCTCATTGGACTCTCGATAACAGCTCCACAATACGAGTATCTGTAGCGTCTGTGGGCGTTGCCTTCACAAATGGTGGACTACTCGTGCAACCTTTTTATAGTAATCATACTGACGTCAACAACGCGGTTATTCGTGTCGCTGCCAACCTGCCTGGGCCAATGATTGCACCAATGAGGCAAGCACTTCCTTCAGTTTAATTTGACATGCTATTTAAGCGAAGTGACAACCAACATTTGGACCATATTTCATTTTTTTGTCTCTTGAAAATGCTGTTCTTGAGTGCCTACGCTTTTTTTTTTTATTTTAGTGTAGCAGAAATGCTCAGACGTCAGTATTGCGACAGTGCAAGTGAAACGCTTCTCCGAGAAGGCGCAAAAACGATTTTCATCATCTTCTCTGGATGGAAGTAAGATTTCTTGTTTTGTCAACTATCTGTTTGTTAGACGATGAGCAAGCCAGATGGACCGCTTGATATCATATGTCTGTACTGTGTTGCGAGTACTGAAAAGCTTTCATTGGCCAACTACAAAATGAAAAACGACTGCCATGAAACGAAATGTGAAGCCATAACAAAAAAAAAAAAAAAATGCAAAGTCATATTTATATAACCTGGGAGAAAGAAATGAAGAGCGCATCACAAGTGGAGCAGATGGTAAGCAGGTACATGACGAAGCCCAAGAAAATATTACGCTGGGGATATTAAACGTTTGCTTGGATCTAAATCCAATAAGAAATATGCAAATTAGGTTGCTTTATTAGGCTTCCATGGCTTATCCTCATGACGATGTAGTACGCATCATTATGTACTTTTCGTCCTGAGTGCATATGATGATGGCTGCTATGTGAAGATAGCATGAAATTTTCATGTTTGCTTTGCGCAGAGAATATTTTGAAATGCTCTTCCTCCGATCGTCTTTGCATGACACGCAACTTCCGGTTTCTTTCAGGTAGGATATCCAGCGTCTCGCGCGTATTGCTCCGTTCGGAGCAAAACTTAATGAAAGCCCTCTTATTTTTGTAACGAAGACAACAATTGGTCGACATCACGATAATCGTATTGCATCTCTACTTTGTCGTTAATCGTCACATTATTTGCAGTGGTCCAGCAGGAGTTGTTAACGTTATCCAAAAGTCTTCATGGCTTGGTTGTTCAACGGCTATCAACGAGACCATATTCATGGCAAGCGTCGAATCAGGTACTCTTTGCGGTTTTTCCTCTGAGCGTCAGAAGCACACACGGATCCGAGAGTGTAACGTGATATATACAGCTTCAGTCACTTTTTTTTTAACGAACAGTAGATAATGTACAGGTGAGCAGGTGGAAACATTGCACATATATACCTCACTGTTTCATACGTGTCAATGAAGGAAGAATTTTGTAAGTTGCTGTAATGCACCGAACAACGCTTTATTTGAGACCTTGTTGCGAGTACGTTGGGGAACTTCAAAAGGTTTAATCCATGTTCGGTGCAACTTCGCTAGAGGCAGAAATCAACTCGAAAACATCTATACAAGTATGACTTGTCCCACCGCACATGCGCAAACCGTCTGTCACACATACCTGCAGAAGTCATAAAAGAAGGTTAAATCGTTCATCCATTAGATACTTAGTTTCCTTGGTAGTGAGGACAATATAGCCATGGCATACAAAAAGGCGTTTTACAGGTTCTTCGGACCTGGCATCGCTGGGTGTACCATCATCGTCTTTATATTATAAAGTCGAAGACTTCAGTGAAAAATCGATAGAGGAACTATCTACGAAAATCGCTTCGGAAGTATGCGGTAAGCCGGATGTTCACTTGCGAAAGCTATTGTTTCTTCCATATTTTTCAATTTACTGCATGCATCTGTGCAGCACAGTGAATTCATCTGCCTTTGTTTCGTGCGTTATCTTCTACACTATCTTTAGCATCTTTACTAATCGTTTATAATAAGTTAAGGAGCACGGCACGTTTCAAGACTCGAACATATCAAATCAGCTGTATATACGACTCAAAATTTCGGCATCAATTTCATCTAAGAGCTTTCTTTTTTCCGCACAAAGTACGGGTGAAGCTAGCGTGCTTCTAGAAAGGACACCCACAATCATAAAACTCGACGGAAGTACCAGTCTGCAACCAATAAGCACAAAAACTTATTGGTGCTGTTACTCCACATCGTTAGCCGCACATCAGTCAGCCTATCTAGATCAGTAAGACGCAAGCGACCTTAGTTTATCCATTCATTCTGGAATCTCTCAGAACAACGAATATTTCTCTTCAGGAGTGAAAGAAAAGGAAGCCTCATTCGTGAGAGAGTCGACTGTTTTGGACATCGGTATTGTAAGAGCGCAACTGGCAACGCACTAATGAGAATAAACGACGAATCCAGTCGGTGATGAAATCTTCGCGAATGTAGTGTTCGGAGAATGAAGCATTAAATGCAAATGACGATTCATCAGCGAAAGAGCGTTGCACTCAAGTGGGATTTACATGAGACGAGCATAATCACTATTAAGCGGATAAAACTTTTTTCATATTCCGCTATATGATGACATTTTATGCACGAATGCGCAAATATTGCTAAGGAATTATGAAATATATTAGTAGCGTATCGTTTTTCAATTGCGCAAAGTGCCAAGAGTGGAGATTATTTCAGTGGGAAATACGTTTTCCTGTAGCATGAACCAAACGACGAGGTGATGAATATTTCTACGTAGTGTTTTCGAGGTTTTCTCTTTCTTTCGTGGTTTCCCCGACAGAGATGTTTCTTCTGGAAGAGTGTTCAGACAAAAACGTCCTCCTGTTGGCTGACGGATCTGGAGTAACAATGAGCAAGTTGACATTTGCGAAAAGCGAAAACTATAGAAATACCCCGATTCATGAAAGATCCTGAAATTCGCGAATTTTGGCCTCGCCATGAAATTAGCACGAAGTAGATGCAATGGTGGAATCGTTTGCGGTCCTCAGAAATCCATCTATTTTAGTGTCCCGATCTACAATTCTCTAGCAGCTTCTGCGTGCATGTTTCTCCTTTGGTATCCCATCGAGAATTCTCCTTTTCCAGGACACTAGATGATATGATTAGTGCTGATCGTATTTGAGTTATTCATTTCGAGCAATATCTGAGTACTCTCATGCCTATGAATATGATAGAAACGCAGTCGAACTGACGGAATAACGATAGTTCATCCTGGCTTGATCCATTGAGCCTAAATCCCTCTTCTTTTCCCTAAGCGCAGCGAAGTTCGCACTGACTGATAATACGACATTATGCCGAAATACTTCAGCAAAAGTTTATCAGTGAACAGAGGAACTAAAATGGGCAATGTTTGTCGTTTGCTAATTATTAAACTCTGTATACGAAGGACAGAACCATTATAGTCCTGATCAAACATGTATTTAAGTTGTCAAGTATATTTGAGGTCAAAGACGGAGCTAAACAAAACCAGCGTTCAGGGTTGAACATTAAGTGTACCACCATGGAATATACCCTTTCGAGAATCACGAAACTTTGTGGAAAGGCTCTCTATAGAATGCAGAAGTGGAGTATAAATGAAAGGGCCTGAAACGCATAGACACCATAGAACATGTTCAGTTCAAATGTGACAGAATTTCCTTTGGTTAGAAATGAAAGATATTCCCGGACATATAGCTTCATGCATTAAACTTTAGGGGAAGTTGTTCGTTGTAAGGAAAGGACACTTTTACCAAGTATACCAACAATTAAATGAAATGGGCATATGCTTTTGCGCAATTGCACCGCCCTTCAACAATCCTAACTGCTGATCAACTGAGGAAAATTAGTTGCACGGATCTTATCCTTGAGTAATGTCTTCCAAATATTCTCTTGCGTTGAATGACATTGATAACTTTACATCAGTTCTGAGAACATATGATTGTCTTCTGTTTTTGAATGTTTCGACATTTTTTCTTCTCAGAATATACACCCGTTAAGTTCCTTCCAACTGCCGTAAGTGTCGTTCACTGGACAACAAATGTGAAGATTCCTTTACAACTGGAGATTAGATCACATTTTATTTCGGCTACTGTTGAAAATGCGTCCCGTATAAACATCGCTGAGAAATCATTTCATATATAGTTCGATTGCTCATAGAAAAAAAAGAAAACAACTGGAAAAAAATCGTGGAAATTGGCATCGTTGTGGCCGAAATGCGCAAAAAACTTTCATATTTTATTTCACAATAACAAAGAACCTTTTTGTTTAATCGCAAATTCGAGTTCTCTTTTCTCCTCGAATTGCTCAAACCCTCTTTATTATATTGCGCTCGATTTGGAAATGCTGCATATGCCGATGGCCTCTATCAGCAGTGTCCAATATTTGGTGGCGCCGTATTCACGCTGAAAAGAAAAACAATTACCACATCTGAGTAGTCATTTAAAGCAACGATTTACTAAACGCAGGAGGAGAAGCTACTTTCTGAGTTGTAAAAGAAATATATTTGACGAAAACAACCTGCTGAACGAAACAGCAACCCATTAAATACTCAGCGCATGAAGAGGGACAGGAACATTGGGAGGAAGGGGAGAGGAAGGAGGGAGTTTGGACATTTGCTCACCAATTAGGAGCCCATTCTGATGCTCATGGGAAATTGTAATGATAAGAAAAGAAAGTTGAGGCGCCGGGGTGCAGCAATCAAAAGTTTTGTGAGAAGCACGAAAGCGTCCACAGGAATGAGTTTCTTGCTATTTCTTTACAGAGCTTCCGTTTGTTGCGAGCGGAAATAACCGATGCCGCTACAGAAATATTTGTTGCCTGTATCGGTTCATGGAAGAGCGAGTGCTAATAGAAGCAGGGTTATGAAAGTAGGATAATTCGAATAATTGCGACATAATTTTTAAGCAAAACAACCGCTTCGATGAAATTGGCCAGGAAGTTATGATACCTGAAGGATCAGGTTGGACGTAAAGAATGCTGAGGACTGCCTATTGTACGGGAAAGAAAACGAGTGATCACCTGCGATCTGCTACAGGACATTGCCAACTAGACCCTGAACATCTAGTTGTTGAAATGCGGGCGACTAAAAAAGAGATAAATAAAAGCGCTGTCAGGATCCTCCTTTCATGAGACAATGAAGACCAACGGAGTTTGCATCATCTTGAACTTCACGTGAGCAGCTTTTTATTACAGCTCTACGAAGATGGAGCCTTAGACTTTTCTAAGACCTTGTTCAGAGGTAGTGTTTTAAAAAGCGCGCCTTGATGCTCGGAAAATGCTCCCTAAAATCGAATTCTGGTTGAATGTTGACTTCGATGAAGAAAAATGCTTGGGGCACGCACGAGCTGTCCAAAATCAGACCATTTCTATTGATCTTCGAGAAAATTTTCGATTTTTGCAAGCCGATGGGCATAAAGTGGAGCCAGATTGACGTAAATGTGCATGAATCGAAATTCGTTGTTGTCGCTCTCACCTTCAACTTTGCAACACCGACCACTTCCTTGTCGAAAGGATCGACGTTAAAAAAGATGAAAGCTGTTGTCCTATGCCCTATGGTATGTGGAACTGTCTGTGAAACACATATACACAGAGAAGCAGGTGCCGTTTGACCGCAACCAGCTATGCAGATGCTAATTTCCAAAATTCCATAAGCATTCTCGTGTTAGAAAGCAATACGTTTTCATGCGTCATTGCAAATTTGCTTCGCAGGATCGTATCATGGCTACATTCTCTCTGTGTGCGCGATTATCTGAGCCTGTGCATGCTTTTTTTGCCATGCACGCCGAATTTCGGGAGTTCCTGAAGCTCGGGATAGGAAGGTTCGTGGCATAGTGTACAAATGAGAGTGGTTTCCCATCTCGTGCAGATCCCTATAGCCCGTTAAACGCCGTACACAATAACTACATCGCAAACTTGCACTTGTTTTGCATCTGGAAAGATCCGGTCTATGCTGCTTGAGCTAACCTTTCAGGATTTTTTCCAGAACTGATCGGACCAGAACAGCTAAAAACACACCTCTGCTCTAATTTGTCAAGATATGCTGAGAGGCTCACGCAAGAAACAACAGAGTGACGAAGGACGCGTTGTGCACTCTCATCTGCTTGCTTCCCTATTTATTTTGAATAAAAACTTACAATTTGCATGCCTTCTCATCGAACCATTCAAGGACGGTTGCAGCACTGGAACCGTAAATAATTGTGCTGCTATCATCATCAGCAACCATAACGTTTGCTCTTCTCGAATATTCATCTGCCGCTAGGATGAGCACATGACGCCCATCTGATCGGAGGGAATTCGCTACGGTTACCGCTTTCGTCACGTCGGAAAATCTGAAACTTCGTAGTATCTCACACGATGAGGACGAGTTAAATACCTATCTTTTGACAGCTTGTGGCCTCTGCTTCGTATATATATATATGTATATATATATATATATATATATATATATATATATATATATATATATATAATATCTCGCCCCGCAATCCTCCGTCGTGCTCACTATACTCCTGCCAAAGAACTCGGGTTTCATTTGTTCCCAAAGGCTCTTGGGGCTGCATTTTCTCCAATGAGGATATGCTGTTTCATTAAAAGGTTTTTAAATGTGATGTTGCAGAATACAGTGTTGTTCGTGTGCGCTCCTCCGCGAGAGTCATCGTATGAACTTGGGTAACCTCGAAATTTCAAAGAAAGCAACTTGTGCTTGCTTCTTGGGAAGAGCAGCTGGGCCATCATGGTGCTCATTCCTCGTTGATATACCCATAGGCGGAGAACGCAAATTCTCCATTGATTGTTTCGCTGGATGAAAACGGAGGGGCCTTCCTATTTGCCCATGCGTTGCCCTGTCGCTCGTTTGTGCGTCGATTCAGCCTGCATGATGCACTATTCGAAAGCAATCAACAGATAACAGATCTTTATCGTTTAACCGACACGTACGGAATGTTTAGTTTCTTGCCAGCCATCTCTCTTCATGGACTCTCATAACTCATTCAGAAACTGTATAATCCATGTTTTTGATCCGATTTCAACGAACTTTACCAGAGCGCTACATCCCAACATCATCGCAATGTTTTGGAATTAACCAGCCTTACGACATTGCCATGTCCAGTTTATCCTATCTATCTAAATGTCAACATTTACCACATGTCGAAGTATTCAGATTGGAGTTTAGCAATTGTATTAAAGAATCATACGCGTTACGGTTATTCAGTGAACATTCCATGGAAATCTATTGAAGGAAAGCTGATCTGAACCTATTGAAAAGCTTCTCTTTTTTAGACGAAGAACACACGCTACGAATGCACTTACGCTTGCGTGGCAAACATAATGATGACAGGAATGGCGTTGGAGGGCAAGTTTTCAACGACACCTTTCTGGTATGTTTCCAAGGCGCTGCAACATGAAAAATATCAGACAAGTAAACATGAAAGAAGTGAAGTAGCATGCTAATTTGCGTTCATTGCAGAATTCACCAGCAAATGTAACGATGAATTTTTGAAGCAATTCCGGGTTTCCGAATTTTGGTTTTGTTCAGCTTGTTTCGTAGAATGCGCTTGGTTGATTCTTTTGTTTGATGCCACGACAAAAGTTCACTATTCGTTATCAAGTAATCAAAGGATGTGCCCAAAATAATGCAGAAAGGGAGCAAAGATCATGAGGAAACTTATGTGACAGTGAAATCGAAGCAGTTACTGGTGAAATTCGAAGTCCATCATTGGTGAATTTATCAAAAAAAAAAATGTACTGCAGGATGCCGAGTCCAAAATCGGTCTTCTTAATGACGTTAGAGGGAAAACGCGATAACGTTTGCCTTGTTGGAGATAAACGGATTCACTCGAAATATACAGTTATGCGCTGAATGCGCATGAGGCTTGCACAATAAGCTAAGAGCGTAGGTGGCGCATTGGCGATGAATAATGCTACTAGGATCTTCATACGAACGAAAGCGGCATCGCATGTCTAAATTTTAATATATGCATTATCTTTCAACGTTCTCACGTTGCAGCGTTGAATTCGTAATCGCCTTGGTAATCATACGCAATCCTCCAAATATAGTCTATGTCGTTTTGGACTGCGCTGAGTGTGCTCTCAAATGTGATATTTGCGGTTGTCGTATCAGCAAAACCGTTCACCGAAACTCCTGTGCAGCCTCCACCTAGATTTAGCTTTTCGGCGATCGCTATCGCGACATTCGTTTGCTGAAATGGAAACGTGTATTTTGCATGCCCGTTCACGCCAAATACTTGCCACGACAATGATTATTCGACTACGGATTTTAGTGGATTGCCGGAAAACTTCCGAAGAAAGCCAATCTGGATGATAGGAGAGAAGGAGAAAGAGCGGATAGTGAAATTTTTGCATTCCAATTTCTCAATACCGCCTTCGGTCCATAACTCATCCTTTCATCAAACCTGAAGCTATTACTGGCTCCGATACATGTATTTCATTTCCAAAAATGCCCGTTTCGATGTTTTTTGCACGGTTGCAAGGTGTGAACCCCGCGAATGCAACGACGAATTCAATGCCACAGTTTGCATGGGTAGTTCTCAACTGCTTTCACCTCCGAGGACCGCACGGCATGAAAGGCGTTCCTTCTGAGTCATGGCGACCTCTGATTTCGCATGACGTCAGAGGCTGCCATGTGATATAACCTACAAACGGCCTTCTATGCTCGTCCCTCTGAAATTGTACGTAGTTGAAAACTCCCTGAGGACAATAGGAAGCCATGAAATTGGGACTTGGAGCTTCCCCTCAGAAATCGATTACCAAGTTGGAGCCTCCATTTTGTCCTGCTACGACTGCTCATCAAAAGCCTACCGCTGTGGTACTGAATGCTCCTGCACCTCTCATTATTCAGACTTGTATTAGTGAGTGGTAGTACAGTAGGTGCGATTCTCCCATTGCCTCACGGCTACCGGATCTTCACCACTTGTATCGAAGCCGCTACAGGCATACCGCAATCGCATGCACGGATGAGCCTTCGGTTAATTGCCTTTAATTTCAGATTATCAATAATTAGGTTAGAGGACGTAGACTTGTAGGTGCATTTATGTACGAAACAAGAGCAGTCGGGACAAACATCTCACCCATTGAATCGCTTGTCCTGCACCAAAAATCGTAATGTCGAGGAAAATTGATACATATATCTTATTTGCGGAGACGTCGCATGGTCGATGAATATAAGAGGTTGTAGTTGTTGAAGGTCTTTGGGTAGTTGTTGCTAGCGTTGAAGACAATGGGCGAGCTGTTGTCACGGTAGATGTCGATGATTGTGTTGTTGTTGTCGGTTGTGTCTGCGTCGCTGCTGTTGTTGTTGCTGCTGTTGTTGCTGGTGTCGTTGTTGTTGCTGCGGTTGTTGTTGTTGTTGTTGCTTCTTTTGTTGTTGCTGCTGTTGTTGTTGCTCCTGTCACTGTTGTTGCTGCTGCTGTTGTTGTTGCTGTTGTTGTTGCTTCTGTTGTTGTTGCTTCTGCTGTCGTTGTTGCTGCCACTGTTGTTGTTGGTGTTGTTGTTGTTGCTGTGGTTGTTGTTGCTCCTGTCATTGTGGTTGCTGCTGCTGTTGTTGCTGCTGTTGTTGTTGCTGCTGCCGCTGTTGTTGTTGCTGCTGTTGTTGTTGCTCCTGTTGTTGTTGCTTCTGTTGTTGTTGTTGCTGCTGCTGTTGCTGCTGTTGTTGTCGTTGTGGTAGCGTCCACGATAGAAGTGAGAGGGATTACGGTGCTGGTTGTATGCTGGGCAGAAGGCGTTGCAATTGCAGCCATAGTTGTAGGTGATGTTGCTTCGATAGTTGAAGATGCGGTGGACTTTCCATTCGACTGAATAAATCACTCATTCGGCATAATGCGCGTTGGACGCTATGGTAATACTAAGTTTGTACGCTTTGGTTACCTCTGACATCGATAGTCAGGTGGCACGTTCACCATACAGAGCTATAAAATTTCAATACTTGCACGAATAAAATTTGCCATACATTTTGCATGTTTCTTCCTGGAACCATGTAACGATGGAGTGCACATCACTGATGAAAACCGCCACCATGCTCTCGTCATCTGCTACACTTGAAATGGCATCTTTGATTTTGGTGTTAGCAGCAACAATGAGGAGGTGATGGCCAAGTTGACGCAATTTGTCCGCAGTGTGCTTTGCTTGTGGAATGTCCGTGAAGCTGCAAGTGAAGAATATACGATTGATTTAAAAAATTGCCTTTTTTTATTCTTCCGAAGTCGTCACCTGGTCGCTCGCTGATCAAGAACCCTATCTGAAATAAACATCCAAGGTATCCACAAATGTAAAAATTCATGTCCCATCAAATGTTTACCTTCGATCAGCTTCTAGCCATTAGCAAAACAGATCCACTTATACAATGAAAAAGTACTCTGCTGTGCTCAGGTAATCTTTGCAATTCCGAAAAAACTTATAGTTTAGTGCAAATATGGGCTTAAACTTTATTTGCACTTGAAAATCTTATCTGCATAGAACTTACGTGCTATTCGCGTAGACCATGACGATAGGAATTATATTTGATGGTGTGGAACCACCAAACATTTCCAGGTATTCTTGAAGCGCCCTGAAACAATTCTTGAGTGTATTTTCAATGCTGCAATCGATTGAGTGACTTTTGACGTGCGACTCATGCACAAGTAAGCAAGAATTCGGGGAACGAAAATGTTCGTTTGAGACTTCCCTTCGGCGCTTGCTGAGGTGCGTCGACCCGTGTGCTTGTACATACAGGAAAATTTCTAGAAAAAAAATGACCTTCGGCTTCAAGTACGGACAGTTGCATCTCACGGAGACTTGCAAAGACATGTCTGTGAAAACAGTAAGGAAAGCGCTTTGTGATCGAAAGTATTGGGAAGTGATGAAAAGCCAAAGTGTTTTCACTAACTTTCCTCTCTTTCATACTAAGAAGAAATTGGACAACATGAATATTACACAGAAATCAGAGTTACCGCAGAGAAACAAAAACTGATTCCAAAATGGTTGGCTTCAGCTGCAGTTCTATCATTAGATTTCTGTCGCCGAAGAGCCTCAATAGCTGTTGAAAAATCGAACCGCAAACGGGAGCTCGAGGAAACTTTAGGGGAGTTACAGTTGGTCGTTTCAACGCGCCTCAATCCTTCGAAGTGAGCAGCCTCGCTATTTTTTCGCCAGCGCGCTGAGGTGAACTTCAGAGGTCGAAAACGCTTTAGCAGTCAAGCACTATGGATTACCTAAATCGGTGACTTAGTACCATTTGGCGCTTACGTCGGCAACATGTGTTCCCGCACATATAGAGCCAAATCGATGCTTCTTAAGGCCGACGCGCTCCTCAAAATTGCTGTATTTTAATGGCTCAGTTTCCGATAGTCAGGACAATTTCAGCAAATTAAATGCCCATATAAGAAAAAGGCTGACTTATCCACGTTGAACTCGTTGTTATATTCATACTTCGGCGCAGTTGCGAACAGTATGTTAATATGATCTTCGACCTTCGTGAGTGACTTAACGAAAGTTGAGGTATGCGTGGCATTATATGCCACACCGTTTATGGACATTCTCGTCTGCCCATCTAGGCGAAGATCGAGTTGTTCTTTTGCAATGGCCATCGTGATTTCTCGTTGCTGCAAAAATAGAAGCTTGTCGAGTTTTCGTTTTCTTAGGCACATTTCAGTGAGTTATCGCAAGCTCAGAAAGCTATCACCAAGAACGATTTAGGCAATCAGTCATCGCCGGAAACGCAAAAAAAAAGAAAGTGTGCAGAAACCTTATGGATCCGTAGTTTGGCACAAACCTCGGCACTCAATCATAGAGGAACATCTTCTCGGCGGTATGCGCACATCGTTGCATAGCCCACCAAAGGGATCTAATGTTGGACTGGAGCCTCGGATTAGAGCCCTTTAGTCTTCCATTTCTAAACGGCAGGTAGCACGACCATGTGCTACCCAGTGCTGCATAACGAGCATCACTACGTCTAAAGATAGGGAGAAAAATGCGCGTAAGCTTAGAGCAGGCAAATTCTCCTGGTGTTTTGCCGTAGACAGCGAAAGATTTTGGTGCTGCCATACAAGACTCAGTCTTTCTGCGCCGTAGCCCCGTACTTAGATATGGCTGAACAAGGGAAGTTTAATTGCAAAAACAGATTCACAAAGAAAAGTTTATTCAGCCATTGCATGAAATTTTGCGGCAGCATTCAAAGCACCGCCAATATTTATTTGCTCAACACCTCGATAGCACCACCACCTTCCATGTTTACCTCACGCTGTCGTTCTGCAGACTAACACGTGAACAGTTTCTGCAACCCAAGATGTTAAAGCTGCCGATGGTTGTTGTAGCACAATCAGTTTTCGCATTGGTAACGATAATTTTGCTACCATGCATATGAGGATGTTCGTCTATGCCGAGAATTCTCTACAAAGTGGGAAAGGCGCGACAAATACAATCTACAGATGATTCTGATGGGTGCTGTTAAATAGAAATAACTGGACGATATGTTAGGAACCTACCCAAGTCTTAATCGTTTCGAGACCAAATTCCGTGATGTCGAAAATCACCGATGCATATACTGAATTAGCAGAGACGTTGCATTTCGGCGAAGAGTCTGTTGTTGTTTTTGCTACTGTCGTTCCTGTTGTTGTAACCATTGGTGATGTGGTGGTCATCGTTGGCGAGCTTGATTCTGGAGTTGTAATTATTTGCTGCGTATGTTGTCGTTCTGCAGACTAACACGTGAACAGTTTCTGCAACCCAAGATGTTAAAGCTGCCGATGGTTGTTGTAGCACAATCAGTTTTCGCATTGGTAACGATAATTTTGCTACCATGCATATGAGGATGTTCGTCTATGCCGAGAATTCTCTACAAAGTATTGTTCGGCCACAAGGCCGGGTCATCGAAACACCAATCTTGCCAGATCCTTTGCTGGCTTCTCTACCTTATAGAACAGCGCTCCATTTTTCCTTGGTTCTGTGGATAATCGACTTTTTATGTATAAAATGTAATTGCTGGCACTGGAGACGACTCTGACTTCACCATTGGCCTCAACTCTTGGTAGTTGTTGACTGAACCACCGTTCGATGAAAGAGATCTGCATTCTGCAGCAACATCACTTTTCATATCGTTTCGTATCTGTGCTTACTGCAATTTCTGTAGTGCGTATTTCGCATATACGAGGTCTTCAGTTACTTTTGCCAAAGTATAACAACCTGCAGATTATAAGAAGAGCGTTCGATCGTAGCTGGTAGACAGTGTTGCTATTCAGGCCTTTCGATTGCTTTACTGCAAAATTAACTAGAATAACTGAACTTACAAGATGCACACTTTATTGTGGAACCATGTAATGATTGATGCGGTGCTGTCGCCCATTATTTCCACATGAGTCTGATCGCCTGCTATCTTGGCTGCTTGTTCCATAAGTGTTCCACTGTTTGCGACGACTAGAATGTGCTGGCCCGACTGTCGGATCGAAGTTGCGATATGTATGGCGTCATTGACATCAGTGATGCTCAAATTTCAATAAAATTTCACGTCGCGAAAGGTAGATTTCTATATGATTCCAGATTCTTTCATTTGGGAGAAAAATATGGATGACTGCCAAAGCAGAAGGAGGCGATATCCGCAATGTGCATATGATAGAAACTCTATTCTTGAATCCGCGATGAACTAAATAAAGTGTCTTCTCCCTCAAGATGTGGAGAAATTGGTTTTATTAAGGGTGCTGAAAATGCAGCGTTGAACCCGAAACCATTGACTTATAGTGGTCTTCTATTACGTTGTGCTTTGTGCAACTAGGTAGCAAGGTTGTTCTTTCTGGACACCAAATACGACTCGGAATGATATAGCCTCTTCGAATTATGCCCGCTTACGACAGCACGGATTTCGGTTTCCTCGCTTCAGTAGGGAATATAAACCCTTCTAGTTCGGAGGCCGAGTTAAATCATTCACCATCCTCAACCTTTGGGTATCACTCAACACTAATCTGAAGTTCACACTACTCGCAAAGCTGACACCGTCGTAGTCAGAAGTACTTCTGATGGCTACAAAACCTTCAAAAGTGCTTTTGAAATAACTCACTTGCTGGTTGCATAGATGATTATAATAGCGATTGAATCTGTTGGGTTGTCACCGCCAAAATTTTCTGAATATCGACGCAGTGCCCTGAAAGTACTTTATCTAGCACACACTTCAAGAACATCTCGGCCCAATACTATATGTTTGCGCGTTAGCCAACAGTTCGTTCCGTTTCCATAGCTGATGCCTAGGGAATAGAAGCTAATTGGTCGAATATTTCCTCAATACCAGAGACAATGAGCAATGCCCATGAAACTCATCGCTGCAGATTTTCGAGAACATCGCTTCATCGAAGCATTCCGCAGCCCATAAACATGTGATATCGAAAGACCTATTTCTCGACTCAATGCGCACAGGTGGCACACACCAACATGAAAGGAATTTAGAGAGGAAATGTCTTCCGCATGGGAGGTGAAGATGAGATTTTCAAGCAGTAGCCGTAAAGTGTGCGTGAATAGTATCACGGCATCAAATAGAGGAAGAAAAGCGAGAAACTGTATCATTTTTAGAGTGTATCACTCGGCGCGTTCGAGTGTCTGTACCCGATTTTGAAGTCCATAGATCCAGCTGAAACCTACTCGAGAGAACGGTACTCTGAGAGTTGCTATAGAAGGAGCTTCGCAGTCATGTAATGTGTATCTCTCTCGCTCTCTCTCTCTCTCTCTATANNNNTATATATACATGTACATATATATATGAACATATATATGTACATGGATATATAAATCTCATATGGATATGAATACATAAATGAATACGGTGCCAGCGGTAATGTCCATATGGCCAAACGAGGTCCTTTTCCTCCAATAACTAACTTCAAATGCAAAGGTATCCGCAATGTAAGCGTTACGGTGCCGTTCACAATTCTACGATGAGAATACAGAGAGCAGACTGATCATTTTACTGATTACTGCTGTTGCCACATGGATAACAAAAAATAAGTGGAAGGACCAACGCCAAGCAGTAGGGATAGGACATCGCTAATTTGAAACCCCACCGTAGCCATGTTCGGTGCTTGCTACTTTCAGCCGGGCGAATCACAACCAATACTGAAATCGTGCGATGTTTTCTATCAGCCCTGAAAATCAGATATAGTACTATAAACGAACTTTCCAACATTGAATTCGGAGTTGTGTTGATACAGATGCGCGTTGGTAGATAAGTAGTTAATGTGGTTTTCCACTTCCTCGGGTGTCTTGTCGATTATAACATTGTCAGTTGCATTCGAAGCAACGCCATTTACACACATCCTTGTTGGCCCATTCTCGCTCAATTGAAGCTGATCGCGTGCAATGTTCATTGTGATACTGGCTTGCTGAAAGAAAAAAAAAAACGCAAGCTTCTTTTGCTGCAGCTTCGATGGCTGGAATGTACACAAAACATTTTGCGATGCCTTCTCTCCGCGTTTCGGCGAAACGCGACAGACTCACATTATCGTGTTTTAGTAGGATCTACAGAGCGACGTTTTAAATTGGCTGGAATTGGGGCTAGGTACTGGAGGAAAGCAAGGATGATGAGACCTTCCATAAAAGAATCTTTGATAAACGCAAATGACTTCGTAAATCGGCAAACCACGTGCTGATGGCTGGAATGTACACAAAACATTTTGCGATGCCTTCTCTCCGCGTTTCGGCGAAACGCGACAGACTCACATTATCGTGTTTTAGTAGGATCTACAGAGCGACGTTTTAAATTGGCTGGAATTGGGGCTAGGTACTGGAGGAAAGCAAGGATGATGAGACCTTCCATAAAAGAATCTTTGATAAACGCAAATGACTTCGTAAATCGGCAAACCACGTGCTTGGTAACGGCTTTTTCATTTATCATGGCGCGTTACCTCATAAAGGAGGATGAATGTTTTGAGGAGGAAAGCTGAACACGGTTGATTGCGGCAGGCATAGGAGGCTTAGAGTAGAAGAGGGTTTTATTCGCATTTCGACGACGTCCTCAGCAGCCTCTTAAAATAAACCTCACAGTAATCTGTTTTGATATAAGAAATATTGTTTTGTTATATCCGTTAAGCTCTAGTTGTCCTCGAACTGTGCGCCATTTTATCCATCGGTTTTCCTGCCTAAACAAAACGAAATCCTTTGTGTTATATGGAAAATTGGAAAATATTACGGAAAGCTGTGCTTGTAAAAACGCTTATTGGTGAAAGTAATTTGCAAGTCGTGCGCACGAGCGGCAACGGGCGTTTCGTGTGCAACAGGAGTGGATTCATATTTTGGGAACTAAAAGTACAGGTCCATTTTTTCGAGAGCTCTGTAGCGAAGGATGGCGTTCCGCTTAGAAGCTTTGGCACCAATCGTCTGCATCCATTGGTATTGACAACTTAGGACAGAATTATCGCTCTTATAATCACTTCAGTGTTAATAAATTTAACATGACAAGCATACCCAGGTGGTAATAGACGACTGTGCAGTTTCGGAGATATCGAAAATCATAGACATGAAAATATTATTCGCAGCGATGTCGCACTGTGGATAGTATGGCGTATCTGCTGTACTCGTTGTCGTGCTCATCGTTAATGTCGTTGAAGGTGTTGTTGTTAATGGCGAAGTTTCAGTGGTGGTTGGCAGGTCTGTCGATGAAACAGTGGCTGAAATTGCCTAGGAGATTGGAAAGCTGTACTTAACCTCCACACGCATGTAATAACGGTCTAAATGTGAAGGACATTTGTGAAGGATATTTGAAAAAGGAAGCTAACGAAGATAGAACGACGTATCAAGGGCAAATTATTAGATAGGACACATTGGAAGCCGATGAGGTAAAAAAGCGCAGTTGCAGTAGGAATGAACGGCCTTTGCAACTGCTGGAGACAATTTTCCCCTGGAGGGAAAAGGAGTGGCAGGATAGCAACCTGAGGAGGAACTTGATATAAGTATTGAGGAGGAGGTTGTTGAAATCTCCGATACAGTAGGGAACCCGCTCCTTTTAGTTTCATAGTAGGAAACCCATCAGGAAACAAACTCCTTTCAACGGCACCTTCCATTAGACTTCGACTACCAGTAGTTACATCGAAACGAAATATTGCAAGTTCTAAGATGAAGACTGCCAATCCACCGCCGTTATGAGTGGAACAGTGCTGCTTGCATGAGGACATTGGTCAGAACTATGCAAATGCTAACCAAGAATGCATAAGTGTTTACTGAAAATGCATACCTGTTCCGACAGATGACGTTTCTGGTTTTTCTGAAGAGGATGAGGGTGTCGTAGTCCTTTCCTCGCCTGTCGTCAGAATACTTGCTGGTGCTGTTGTCCACTCTTGTGTTGCTGTTGAGGTTGTTGTAGCCGTAGTCGTCGACGTGCTTGCATTATATTGTATCATGGTGGTGGTTGATGCAGTTGTTGGCGCATCCGTTGAACTAATCGTTGTGAAGGATGTCGTCGCTACAGGAACTGATGGGGTGCTTTGAACAGCCGTTGTGGACAACACTGCATTAGCTGACGATGTAGGAAGCGTTGTAAGCTTAGAAGTTGCAGTAACTGCTGGCGAGGATGAGGTAATACTCTCCGGTCTCGCTGGACTGGTGGACTCTGTGGAACCGTTTACTGAAGTTGGCGGCGAAGCAGATGTGTTTTGTGTTAAAGGTGAAGCTTGGGTTTCAGAGGTGGTTGTTGCTTCAGCGGTAATAAGATCAGATACACTTGTCAATAAAGTTACATTTCCAGCACTCTGTGTGGTGGTTACTGCTGCCGCTGTTGTCCATGGCGAAGTCGCCGTATTGCTTACTTGTTGCGAAATTGAAGTGCTTGGGGCAACTGTGTGAAGTGATGTCAACATCGTTGTTTCCGCTTCCGAAGTTGAAGGTTCTGCTCTTGTGGTTGTTCTGAAGATAGTGGTAAGTGCACTGTTCGTTTGTGATGCCGTCGCGGCGCCGGTAGTTGTGGCCGAGGTGTTTGGTATGAGTGTCGACATTACCGTTGTCGATTTTGATGTTGAAAACGCAGCTAGAAAACGAGACATTTGATCGATCCTACACAGTCAATTTCCAAAGTCAATGCACATATTAAGTGCTCTAACCATCGGAAACACAGAATTGTTGATGCATATCCTAATTTTATTTGTGGCCGAGGTGTTTGGTATGAGTGTCGACATTACCGTTGTCGATTTTGATGTTGAAAACGCAGCTAGAAAACGAGACATTTGATCGATCCTACACAGTCAATTTCCAAAGTCAATGCACATATTAAGTGCTCTAACCATCGGAAACACAGAATTGTTGATGCATATCCTAATTTTACTTGGCGAAGCACGAGGTAAATAATGCTCATTGATTGTTTGGAATTATAACTAGCGATTACGAATTTTGCTGCTAAGAGGGCTACAAATAACGATAGCATCCAAAATACGACGACGTTTCGATCGCATTATCATTTCATTGTGTCAATATCAATACTCCACCATAACTTTGCACGAAAGTCGCGTTTAGTCAATCCCTCCTAGATGAGCTGATATAGGCTACCTTCCTACGGGCGCTACAATCCGCACTTTGGCATGACTATCTCGCTATTGGTGGTATGCATCGGAGCTATAATCCTGCACGTTCGAGGTAAGAATCTGTCCGACGAAGGCCTCAATAGCCCAACTCTGGTGTTGCGCATATCAGGATAGCTGACGCCATGTGCGCTTCTGCATTTCACTGATCCCTTTGACCACATTTGTGAGTTTATAATAAATAAAAGGCCATGCTGACCAATGCTTTTGTTTTCTTGAAAGTTTTTCGTTCACCATGATGGATAGAGGATGATATGTATGGACGGTGCTGGCTTATTCGCATTTCGATGTGCTCTGCCTTGTAATTCTCATTGAATAAATAAAATGTTCAATGTATTCTTTTTATGGATGAAATGTTCTCACTGTTGAGGTTTCTTATGTCTCAGATTGCAACAAAGAAAGTAGATTTACGAATGTTCGAAGCAATATTGTCCGCGATTTGCGATGAATTGAGTCCATCTGCGCTGACGATGCGTACATCATCTCCGACGTCAACGAAATAGTCGATTGTCTCTTTTCCTGTGACAATGATACTAGCAGTAATTCGTTCGAAAAGCTCCTTCGCTTCACTTTTTGAGGCTTTCATGTCAGCGTCGAAGATATCAATGCTCCTAGAAATATCATTCATGAGGCTTCGTTAGAAATGCGGCACGTCATCAACAGCGACAACAGTAGATGACCAAAAAAAATCAGTTTGAGCTGGCGAAATTACGCCTTTTCTTCCGTCCTCAGAATAAAGCAGCTATGTTAGTTGTGGCTGGGCAGGTATTATAGCATGGTCACGAAGGTTATGAATGCAGGCGTAACTTTCCAGAAGAAATTACGAATTGACATTTGAGGACGGAAATACAGAGGAAGAATATCTTACGAATAGTCCTCAGGTAATGGAGGAAATAAAACATAAGAGAAGTCCTCCGAGAGGTCATCCATCGACTCATGTGCTGAAGCCAATGCTCTGAAAAAAAAAATCATAAGCTCAAAAGCATGACCAGCAGCACTAATCATGTTTGTAGTTTTTTTTCAAAGTTTATTGTTTCCCCGTCAGTATTAACGGATGAAGGCATTGCGCTCTTGCCGTGAGCAAAATTTCAAATCCAAAAAGGCGACAAAAAGGATTCTTTATCTCAAATCATCCTAGCAAAGTGTCGTTGTTTTGAGGATCAAGAATTTGAGTGTTATTACCCTGCTAAATCTGGATTTGATTCTTCACTCATCGCTGACCACTCTCTCAATATCTCCAGAGCAGTGTTAAATGTAAAATAGTCAGAATGTTTTGATCGTCCTTTCGATGCAACAGCATAGAAGCCAAATTCCATTTCGGTTTCAGCATAATCCGCCATTACTTCGGCGATAACGTCGAATGTCCTACTCCTCTGAAACAAATCGTCATTTCCTAGCTAAATCAGCAAGAGCATAAACGGTACTTCATATGCAAATTCAAAATGCATTGAAGTGCACGATCAACTAACCATTTAATCTTGTTATCCATTTCTAGGTCGGCTGTTCGATAAAGATAAATGCATAGCTTTACAGACGCTGCATTAATATTTGTCTAGCCTAAATATGGAGAAGTTTTCCACTGGCAGATTTCCTTGTGTCATCTTGTGTTCATTTACGCTCTTACCACATCCTGACTGTTGGCATTCTAGCCGTCGTTGGATCTTTTCGTTTGGTTGTTGATTGCTTTAAGCGTCTCCGATCCAATCGTGTGAGATAACGAGGTTCGAAACCACTTTTTAGCAGGTCGGCAGCATTATCACTGCACATTTTAGTATCAAGCTAATTACTTAATAGCGCGCTTTTGAGATTCACAACTCCGCTTCGCGGGCAGAAATCACAAGATGCAATGACGGAAACCCGGTTAAATAACATTTTTATAGCCTCTTCAAATGACTTCGCTAATTTAAGCTGCCCATAGCGTCCTTCGAGGGAATGTAGCTTTATTTGCAGTTGACTTTAAAACAATCCCCTGTGCACATAACCTTCACTTCCAGCAGCTAAAGCTCCACTTTGACAAGAGGTTCGATTCAGAGACAGAACTGCGTTAACAGCAAGACAAGAAATTTCTAGCTGATATTATTGTTGACATAACGACTCATAAGCAGCATCTGTTCAAAAACTGAATAGATTTCTCAAAAAGGACGCCTGAAAAAGAGTGCTGAGTATTGGAAGAATATGAGGAGGANGGGATATTTATTTCAATCAACAGAGCATTCACTACGAATGAAGGTCTCTTCATATGGCTTCCACTTGTCCCGATTCAACGCCTCTCTGATCCAGTTGGTTCCTGCAGTCTTTTTTAAAGAATCGCTCCACCTCATTGCAGGTCGGCCTCTACTTCTTTTGCCAATCCGTGGTGTCCATTCTGTTATTCGTTTCACGCAATCGTCATTTTTCAATGCGGATATCTTCGCACCCATCTAAAATTCCTCATTCCAGCCTTGGTCACTCAATCCTTTACCTTTGTTAAACCTCGAAGCCATTCGTTGGCTGTCCTCTCCACCAATTTGATTCATGTTATGATTCTTTCCATTCTTCTTCCTGTCACTGCTAGTAGCTTGCGCACTTTTTTAGTTGTTACCCATGTTTCAGAACCGTAGAGAACTGTTGGCATTACGCTTTTTCAAACAGTTGCCTCTTAAGACTCATCGGTACTTTTTTCTCACGATAGAAATCTTTATTCTTGAAAAATGCTTTCCAGCCTTGTTTGATCCTGCGTCGTACATTTGCTTCCGTCCCTCCGCTCATTTTTACACATCTTCCCAAGTAAATAAACTCATTTATGCTTTCAATCTTCTCGCCTCTTACAACAACCGTCGACTTCAGCTCTCGGTTGCTCATCAGCTTTGTTTTGGAGGTGTTTAATCGTAAGCCAATTGCCGCACTGCTCACTTCGAGTTCTGTGACCATTTTCTTTAATAGGTTGAGGTTGTGAGATATCAAGACTACGTCATCTGCGAACCCCAAGTGCGAATTTCTTTTCCTCTTTACGTTCACACCCTTGTTTCACCAATCTAGCTCGTCGAACATGAGTTGTAGAGCTGCGTTGAAGAGCAGTGGAGATACGCAGTCTCCCTGCCGTACTCCTCTCTTTACTTGTATTGGTATTTGTCTTCCATGAACGAAAATTGTAGTTGTCGATTCACGTAGGATTTCTTGAAGGATGGAAATTATTGAAGGGTGTATCGAGGCACCTTCCAAAGATTTCCACAGGGCGGTGCGTTCGACAGAATCGAAGGCCTTTTCGTAGTCTAAGAACAGCAAGTAAAGAGGCAAGTTGTGATCTTTGGTTTTCGCGATAAGCATGGTGAGCACATGGATTTGGTCGATTGCTGACTTTCCCGGCCTGAAGGCTGCTTGCTCGACACCTTGCTTCTCTTCAATTTGTTGCTGCAATCTTTTGCATAAAACTTTCGAGAAACACTTTGAGATTGTTGGAAGAAGTGGTATAGGGCGATAGTTTCTGATGTCATTTAGATTGCCTTTCTTCGGCAGCAGAATTGTTTTTGAGAAGGCAAAATCCTCAGGGATTTGTTGCTATTCGATCATCTTGTTGAACAGACTTTTCAACGGTGTTATTAATAGTTCCTTCCCGAGTTTCAGATTTCGCCGGTTAATCCATCGATACCTGGCGCCTTCCCGTTTTTCATGCTTTTGATCGCGTTTCTTATTTCTGAGTCGACGACTTGTGGGAATGGTTCGTCGCTTTTGCTTGCAACGATCGCGCAGTCGGTTTCTCCTCCATACAGTTTCGTATAGAATTGCTGGACGATTTTGTCAGCTTCTTGCGTTTCTGTTGTGAGTATCCGTCATTTTTCCTCAGCTCAGTCATTCTTTTCTTGTTCTCAACTAGCAAACTTCTTGCCCTCTTTAACTTACCGCTAGCAACGGCTCACTTCATCATATTCAGATATTTCTGATAACGGTTTTCGCTTATCTTCTTTTTGATCAGCTTACTGAGTTCGCAGAATTCCAGATTAGTCCGAAAATTAGCATCTCGTCTCATCTTTCTTCTTTTTTTCAAGCAGTACTTTTATTTCTTCCGTAGAAGGCGATGTTTTTTGCTTTGCCGTCGTAGCCATTTGTGTCGCTTGGCTGATTTTTGTAATAATATTTGCATAGGTCGGCTCGCTGTCTGTTCAATTGGACTGTTGCAATGCGTATCTATATAAACCTGCGTCGAATAATCTTTCAATGCTTTTCTTCCTTTGTCGTCTGGCGGATAAGCGTTTATCCCTTAGCTCAAGTTTTGCTCTAATATCTCCGCTGGGGCTTCTCCAGGTCCATTTTCTGCCACGTCTTTTTTTAAAAAAAACGTGTTGGTAATTTTCAACCCGTTGTTTTCGCAAAAATCAACTAGTTGTTGTCCGTGTGGATTCCGCACTCCCAGTCCAAAATTTCCAACTGACTTCTCTCCCGGTGTCCGTGCTCCAACTATAGCGTTAAAATCGCCCATTATAACAGCGAATGTAGATCGCTGTCCATTAACAACCGCAGTCAGGTCATCCAAAAATTGGGTATATTCTTCATAAGTTTGACCTCCGTGAGGTGCACATATTTGAATTAGTCGCATGTTCGTTTTGCTATTGATCTTAATTTTGACTTGCGCAATTCTCGGAGAATGAGAGGAGAATGACAATATCTTAGCTTTCCAATTTTTCGAAACATAAAATCCGACTCCACCTAGCGATGATTCATCGTCTCCCCGATAGAACAAACAAGTTACCGTTTGGCCGGTCGACGGCCTCTTTGCCTTTCCTTCTTACTTTTGCTAGGCCGATTACATCGAAATTGATTTTAGTTGCCTCTTCTTCCAGTCCTTCAACCGCTCATTCGATAGCAGCGTCCTTGCATTGTACGTGCATAGGCTAAGCATGGTAGCGTGAAGGTTAGGGCTTAGACTCGCCTGCTGCCCGTTGAATGCTGACGAGTCGATTCACCGTTGTTCCTCTTACGATGGTCGGAGCTTATTTGCAGCCGACCGCACGATGGCCAATGTTGAACGGAAAATGAGCTTATTTTCTTTTCAGGGTATGCATAAAGTGTCATTATCAGTAATTATGCCATTAATGATTCTAAACTTGATACCTTTCCTGAAGACATTTTTGTGACCTCTAGAATTAACTATATCCAAATTACCTGTAAACAGATGCCATAAATGTTGGTAAACGAATTGTGAATTATGACATTCGCAGGAATTTTGCATAAAACCATGTAAAGCTTCTGGATGTTGGTTTAACATATTTAACGTTTCGTTGTAGTTACAGAATTACCCGCCAATTACTCTGTCGTAAGAGAAAGTTATTTGAATCCTAGGCGCATTATGAGTGATTTTAACTAACTTATTGTTGCTGGCACTGTTATTAAATACACGGTTACAATTAATATTTTGGTACCCGAGACCAAGGAACTGCATGCTAAACTTTCTTATTTGTCTGTATATTTTGAGCAGTCTTAAATACATTTCTATGGACTATGTACATTCCACACAGGAAGGTGATTTCATGCCTTATGCTCTTAGTTTTGGTAAATATGGTGAATTATAACATTTTAAGTGTACGGTTGCTCTGCTGATATAAATCTCTGAGAAAACTACAAATGCTCTATGCGTTGTTTAAGTAAACAGTGTTATTGCTGAGGGCATTTATAAAGTCATAGTTTATAATCTTGCTGTTTATTCTTCTTTTTCCATGATTATGTTCGGAAGTTGATCCAAAGTATGGAACTTTTGGGCTGTTCTCTTTGAACAGTGGATGTGAAATATTCCGGACACCCTTTATATTATCAATAAGCCCCATTGGATAGATTGTCCGAAGCAATTTGATCCAAAATGACTCAGAATCGAGTAGGTATTTATTATCGTTGACTTTTTCCAATATAACCTTCTAGATGGAGCCATGACTGCACCCATAATCACTTCGTCCGCAGAAAGCAACTGTCGGTGTTCGCCTGATAAAAAATACCTCATCTGCGACTTGGAATTGTGGCAGAGCGACACAGGTTGTCATGCGCTGTAAAATTCTCGCCCACCCAGGAACTATGAGAGCATTTGCATGTAAGTCGAACTTCCTTAATGTCTGCATGCATTCCAACAAGTCAGACCGTGACTTCGCACTTTTCATGTCGCGAAAATACGAAACCTCAGCTGGGAATTTGTATCCGCTTAAGTTGACGAAGTAACAATGAAAAACAAAAGTACTGGCACTAGATGCTCCTTTACATCCTGCTATCTGGACTGTTCGTTTCGTAAGCGGTCCATAAAACATTAAAGCGTGCATAATAATTTTCTGATATTTGAGATGACAAAGATACACGTAACATCTCATACAAAAAAAGGATTTTCTGCAGTTGCAATGGCATAGAAAAAAACTAGACGGGTATGAAATATGCGAAACTTTTTGGCATTTTTAAGTAACAAAATCTTTTTCAATTCGTTGAATATCGTTGGTTATTAGTCGGGGTTACGCATAGAGGAATGTTGTGGTGTGTATCTTAGCTAAAACATCTTTCTACATATATCGACGCCATTCACTTCGTACGCATGGGGTTTAACGATCCCTAAGCGTTCATTTTTGTTGTCCTGAAGGTTTTTAAGCTGTGCAGATGCACAATATCACTTTTGTGATGATTTGTGCGATAGGTTTCTTCTCTTTACATATACTCACCCGAAGTGCAAGGGCGAAATTTGGTTTGTTTGGACAGTTAACCAAGATTGTAAAGGCACGTATAGTGCCGGCTCATTGAGTTTCCCTTCCCACCAGCTACCAATTTCGGATTCCAATCGATGGATGTGTTGAGGGTGTGGCATCATTAATTTCGACATTGATGGAGACAGGTTTCTCCTCCCACTCAAGCTGTTATCACATTTTGCGTTCGGCAACATCATACGATAGGTGACTGACGCATTGACGCTATAAAAAGAAAAAAAGACTTTCGAAACAAGTCAAGGAGAACATTTTCACGTTCTTTTCGTATGGAAACAGAGAACTTGTCTGTGATGACTGGCCCATTCAAACGCAAAAGGAGAAAACCAACTGTTTTTTGGAGCATGCAGAAGGAATCTTATGACATAGATTTTTTGGTGCTTAGTTTAATGGCAAGTGTTACTGAGGAGGCTGTGGAAGAATATATATATATATATCCGCTGCAAAATCCTCCTTCGGNGATAATCCGGCCTATCAAGTGATCAAGTGATATATATATATATATATATATATATATATATATATATATATATATATATTGTTGTCACGTATAACATAACAACCCGTTCGCTTACGTCATCGGATGACGAACTCGAAGCACGTTTCGACCGTGATGGCGTGTAATGGGCGATATTGAACGCAAAGGTCATTCTCGGAGGAGCGACATTAGGCTTCTCGGTTGCTGCAATCGTATACTTTAAATAAAAATCTGGGAATGTGCTTTGGGCTTAAATCCACATTAATGGATGTAAATTAAGCTTGTTTATGCTGTAGTACGTTTATGTGACCGTTGTTCAGAATGGTCACCCGAAGGCAGTTAGTCGTGACCGTCGGTGCTTTGTCCGCTGGCGAAAGTGAAAGGTGTTGAAGTTTTGCGCATGTTCTGTCATCATTCAACATACTCTTCCTGCAGTTCTAATAAACACAACCATCGCTTCTAGCGAACTATATTTGTCTCATATACGTACTAGGCTGTGGCCACTATTTTGCTTGCAAAATGTGCAACATGCGTGAATCCTGAGCTTGCAGAAACATACAACATAATCATTTTTGGCACAGAAGACCGGACGAGATAGATCGAAGTTGATGAAAGATGTGGCGGAAGCAATAGGTCAACGTTCACGAAAACCACGTTAACTTTTCGACGAAAGAAAGCGAAAAAATGGAGCTTGAGCATATTTCCTGCCGGCACTCTAAGAAAGGATTCTTTGCCCGGAACAGTAACTCTGCTACAGGGAACATACTGAAAACAACGCTATGTTTCGGTAAGTGTGAAACTTTCTTTTTTTTCTGTAGAGAAAACAGTGAGAAAAGGAAAACAGATAAATGGTGGCGTCACGGTGAAAATGCCAACATATGAGCGTCGTCGTTTCTATAGCTCTAGCATTGTCACAACCCAATGCGAAATCTTTCTGCGTCATAAAGTTGGGCGGTACGTTCCCCGAGCGCAAACTCACCGTCAGTATCGGTTACTAATGTTGTGAATTTTTATAAATTTATTAAATGAAACGGGATAATCTGAGAAAACCCCCAGCATCCACTTCTTCCTTATAGTTGTCTGCTTCCTGCGCAGATCACTGGCGCCCACCTATTTTCTATGCAACTATCGACATTCAGAGCAAAATTGGTCAGAGGAATTTTGGTATGACTCACGTGTTATGTGGGGTGTGGTTCTGCATGTGACCTCGTTATCACTTATGCTTGCACTTTGTCATGTTCCACTGAACGAACGCATGATTTTGACTCACCTACTCACCGCCATTTCAGCATTCTGAGATCCGCAAAGAATGTGGCTGCACCCTGTTCGGACGAAATAAGTGTAACATATGGAGAAAGTTGCGCCTCGCATTCGAAACAGCCGACCGAACAGAGACGTCCAACGTTTATATATATATATGTCCTATATGATACTTCCAGCCTAACACCACTCTGAAGCCATCTTCCACTCTTTTGCTTCAGCACCTAAAAGAAGTTGCCTATGCACGCATAGCTAACCTCGGCCCTGTGCATTCCCTACCATTAGTCTCAGCTGTGAATGATCGGACCTGCTTCCGAGAAAGTTTGCAGTTCGATTCTTTCAGCTAGTCGGAGTTGCATGGAATATATGAGCACAGTCTTGAATTGCATTCAGTTGGTGGATGTTGACGCATTTTGCTGATTTTTTCGCTTATAGCTGTGAGCAGTGACAACAATTTGAAAGATCACGCAGTGAAAGTTAGGGCACATTGATTTCCTCACCTACTGCAAGGCAGAGAAATTATCTCTTTGTGCGCATTTCAGCAATGGAATAAAGCAGTTGCTCAATCTCCTTGTGAGCCGGATAGAGAAAGGCTTTTACTTGCTTACAGTGATGGCACGAAATGAGCGCGCGGAATTTTAGCGAGCTGAAAGTATGCCCACATGAGACGAAAATCACAGCGTCAACCGGCCTAGGTGGTTCTGCAACTTGCAGTTTGATGCGCCAGATGAGCGCTATATTGAGAAGAATATCCTGAACTTAAAGTGCGAGATCATCCTTAACGAGCAGTTAGCCAAAGCATTTATGATTGATGCGAGACCTTTGAGGTTTTCCTTTTATATGTGATATAGTCTCAGTTATGTGATAGAAGAGAGAACGCATGTTGAAATCAAACATTTATGAAGCATAACTGTACCTATTTGAACAACAAAATTGTAACTAAGTTCAAACTTACTTGTTGATTTGTCCACTTTCTTTGATAGGGTGATTCCGAGAGTAATGCCAATTGCCGCTAGGATAAGCACTAGAAGAAGGATTGCGAGTCCAATCCAGATGAACTTCTTTTTCCACCATCTTCGCTCGTCGAAGTTCAGAAGACTTCTGTCATCACCTGATCCAAAACTGTATTGGTCTGGCATCGCTGTGGCATATGCTCCGGAATTCACTGCATCGCGCAGAGCGCGAGGCGTGTAATAGCCGAGACCATACGGTTGGGTGTACGCACCATCTCGAGCGTTTGCTTTGTTCACCATATATGTTTACCTCAGACTGCCGATGCTGAACTGTGGTTTCTTCTGCCTATACAGTCCTTCTCTGCAAGGATCACACCAGCAGTCCCAAGATAACAAAAGTCAACAGCCATTTAAACAGTGGATGGCCATTCGTACACCGCAGTTACTCGGCAGCGTTTCATATCTGCGATTTAAGTTCGATTTCTACCCCAAATTCTTAAGCAAAGCCCAAAGTTGAAGCACGAACCGCTTAGCCTCCTTACTCGTCAACCAAACATCTTCAATCAGCAAATCAGCGGCTCTAAACCTTTGGAATCTGATGAGTTTGGTCATCAGTTTCCTGAATAAATTTCTCTCTTTCTGTCCATGTTTCGCATGACTTGTTGATGAGTAAAGCAAAGTTCGAATTCGCAAGAAAATTTCTTTTTTTGCGGGCATTAGGGAGATATACTGCCATCCAATACATTTACTTATTACTCTGGCCAATTCACGCTTTTAACGAACGTACAAATTGACAAGTAATCTCATTTACACTACCACAAAAGTAATGAGAACCAACCAACTAGCGGAAGGTAGCCCCACAGATAGTAAGTGCGCAAGAATGTAAAGGTACCGCACAGAGAAACGAAATTAAACTGCAAAACATATGAGTAAAATTCAGCTGTCGCTAAAGAATGTTTGATGACCACCTGAGCAATAAAGCAATCATCATAATGATAACGGTATGTGGCGACAAGAAAAAAAAACTAGTGTGGTGTGCGCCGCGTAATCAAAACCTACTGAATAATCAGGCGCTTTTTTTTCCTGTGGGCAGCCTCCTTGAACGGCCTCGAGGATGTTTTCGTCAGGATCGTTTCGCATCTTAAGCGTATTCGAAAGAATTTCGTAAGGTTGACTGTCTGACTTTTTCGACTTCTCGAAATTAGAATATCTATTGTTATTCGATAATGCATCTGCGATGTAAATGCGTGCGAGCACCAGTCTTAACAGTTAATTTTTGTACGTAATGGCGCACAGCGTTTAAATACCAAACTAAAGGAGCATAAGCAGCAACTTTATAAAATATTAAAGCCACTGTTACAAGTGCTTAAAAGTTTCATGATTGAACATGAAAGTTGGCAACTGAATGTTCATAGAAATTTCTAGAAATTGAAGAACGAATGAATTCAAAAATTTTTGTAGTCGAAGGCGTCAATGCAGCAACCACTAGCAAAGAAGTGTCACTACTAATTTGTGGTCATTTCAAAATACATATACAGCTTGTTTCCGAAAAGCATGAGACGCAGCCCTTGAGAAGCCAGCATGAACCGCTTGCATTCTTAACAAATATCTAGTCTCTCAACAGTCGTCTATTGCGTCTCTGCTTATACCTGCGTGATGTCTGCTTTTGCCTTAAAAAGTTTTCTTTCTTTTCTTAATTTCGCTTTCCCAGAGCACCGTTTCATCTTGGTCTATGCTAACGTTGCGCACATAAAGGACTTTACGCCAGTATTATCTCAGTGTAACACATTTACCTATGGATCATCTTTCCTTCATAAAACATTCAAAAATTGTACCGTGAGGGCCTTCACTGTCTGGTTATGGCGTCATATGAATGTCCATCCTCGATGAACCTCGCAATTACCGTGAGTGCCGACAGTTCCCAATTTATCTCCGCTCCTATGCGCGAATGCTCAACTTGCTTATTTATTGAAATAGACTTTTTGGCAATAAATGCAGCGATAGTGGATGAAAGGAACTGAAAGCGAATCACTTTTCCTTCACATTATCATGTTCATTATTATGGGGAATTTCTGCGCTCTGTTCTGCTCCGATGACGCCAAAACACCGGCAACAATGAGCTCTGAACATCTTGATCGACAGAATCACGCTCGCACGCAAGTCATGTGATAAGACGACAACGATAACGGCTTTTCATCATCGACACATATTTATTGCTGTGCATATTTTTTCTGTGGAGCGGCGATCTTAGGTAATTAAACTTTCAACTGGAAGTGATGGGTAATTTCAGTGCTGTGCGGCAATCCCTTTCCCAAAAAACCCCAAGCGTGCAAATTTTATGTCTCATCTGAATCACTAGATAGCATTGGCATTCCATTATTGCAGCTCGCCACTAGAAGTTTTCATGCTTCATCAACAGACTTTAAAAGGATCATCCATTGAATCATCTCTGGAATGGACCAAAACTGCACAGTGAACGGTTGATTGCAGCTTTCAAGTCATTTGCGTTATTGGTGACTAAGGATAATACAATGGTGCCTTAGGCCTTTCATTACGTTTTCTATGGTCAGTCTTTTCAGTTTATGACTGAGTGCATGTGGTGACTAATTTATGCAATATTTGCTGTTTAGTCTGCTAATTATGCAAAAAAGGCTTGTTGAAATTTGAATATGTTTCGCTGATCTCTGAAAAAGCTTTTAAATGCATGCAGCGATCTCGTATGGTCAACCGATGCAGCAATTCTCTGATAAGCGAATAGTAAATCACAACTCGCCCGTTCCTTAAAATGTGGCTTTTGAAATTTGCACTTCTGGAATCTTCTGCCTGGACATCGTGCTTGCAGGCACATATGCAAATGTATACCTACTCTTTGTAGTTACCTGTGTCATTGCTGCAACTAGCACCACGGCATTGATAGGTATAGTGCACACTGTAGGATCACTTCGTCTTTCCCGATCACGATCGTCTCAGGGTCATTGTTGTACATAACATTCCATTCAGTGTATGGTGTCAGCTCGTTTACTGTGATTAATGGTTGGCGAGGAACCACACACATTGTGTCTAACTAGGAAATCAAAAGATCTTCATGCACTTTATTCCAATCCTTTCACAAACAAATAATATTTACGTACTCGATCAAGCGAATGAAAATATGGGCATATTGTTCCACATATGGCATCACTTGGTGCTAACATGTGAAGTTTGCTGATCAGATGACTTCGACAGATACTCTCTTATCGTAAGAGCTCTTTCAACATTCTTTACTCTTTTAAAACGTTGCACCGTCTTCCAAAAATTTGAACTCCATGATGCCGATATTGACATTTCTGACGGTTTAGCAAACAATCTTTGCGGGTTTTGCAACGCGCAACTCATACAAGTTGAAAACATTGCTCTGCTCAGTGATCGCCCCTAGTATACAACAGGTAGTAGATGAAATTACATGGGCATAGAGCTTCTACGAATATAGGTTTAAGGCTTAATGAACCATACAAAAGAGGCACAAATTCTTCTCATGAGCAGCAGGTGTCATAGTCGTCATAACGCCTCCCATAGCGACGTCCATCGTAGCGTCCAAATCGACCGCCGTAGCCTCCGAAGCGTCCATACGGAGGACCGAAGCCACCGTAGCCGCCATAAGGACCGTAGAACGGCCCAAAATCACCAAAGGGGTCATCAAAACCTCCATATCCAAACCAGCGCTTGACGCGAACTCTGTAGTTCAGTGACGTTAGAAACAGGTAATAACCTGGCTCGCATTGTTGGTAGGATTTATGTAGTTGTAAAATCCCTCGAATAAACCTTTGGATCTCACGTCTGCTTCATTTGTCTTGCAATGATTGAAATGAAAATATTATACGAAAGTGTGAAACAGAAGACAGCTACTAACCTTGTTGGCAGTTGCTTTGACAAGATAGTCGTACGTGACTGCACTCTCCAATCCAGCGAGGCAATGAGGAGCACAACAACAACCACCGTTGATTTCATGCGGATTCTGGAAAGAAACAATGGAAAATGCATATACCCCAAAACAACCAAAGTTCAATCCTACACAAATGAAAGTTTATTTCGTCAGTGTTTCCACGAGGCCTAGTTGAACCGAACAATAGCCGTTGTTCCTGAAATTTCGTAACACTGGCAACTTTAGGACATACTCTCAGGTAAATGCCAAGCAAAGAGAAAAGCTGGCTATCAGACCCTATCATTTGTTTACCGAGTGGCCTAACTCTTTGTATACCTTCCCTCTCCAAATGGAAAGTTTGAGGTTGAACGCCTTGCCACGAAGAAGAACTGCTGCCGGTACCGTGAAAGGAAGTTAACTAATTCTGTAATTTCCTGACCGGTTGGACGTTTGGTTGCACACGCAATTATTCTCTTGCTAAGGCCCCTTAATATCTTCAAATCAACCACTGCTAACGAATGAGATTGAGAAAATTCAATGCACGCAGTAGACTTAGAATTGTAGCGAATGCTTATACCAGCGTCGGCGGCAAACTCCTTTGAGGGGTTAATGTAAATTTCACAGGAAGGGTGGTACGACCTTTTCGATTTCTCAAAAGAAACCTCCTTCACTAACCGGCGAGTCTCTTAGAAATAATTAGCGCGTAAAGAAATAACAGGTGGTGATGCAAGGAGTGTATATTTCTGCATGATCAGTCAAAAGAAAAATAAGGAATTGACCAAAAGGTTCCTGTAGGAAACGAGAGCAAGGAAATGATAGCTTAAAGAAGGAACCAATCGCGAGTGATGGGTTATTGTGTTCTGAGGTACCATTTATAGTCACTGAACTTATTTCGTCAAGTAACTTGTTTGAAAAAATATGGTTCGCCCTCTTTTCATGCACCAAAGAACTTTTAAATTTGGCATGTTTTCTATTTTCTCCGATGAGGTTGATAAGGTCATCAGTCGCTTGAGCGCTCTCCCTGGTTTTCAATAAAATTAGATTTTCAATAAAATGCGCGGAATCAGTCAATCGTTGCCCCAAAACTAAAAGGTCATCATGTTCGCCAATTGTGGTACAAAGTCTTAAGCAAGCACTATTGGTAAGTTAGGCGAACACATATTTGATACAGGTTTACGGCAACGAAGTGGGCGCTATTTGCACTCGTTCGTAGAGACGAAGTGCCTCTTCAAAACTCGCAGAAGGATGCTGTACACTTTATAGCCTTGACGGCCTCAGGAAAACTAGCGCTGGGCGCGAGGGGCTGGGCTTTTTGAGCGGTACCTTGTGCATTTCGGTAGGAAACTTTATCTAGTGCATAGAGCTAACAATATCATGTTGCACTGACCAACGACTACGATGTAATCGAACAGCGATAGCTGCTGGGCAAGAGATTTTAAACGAAATATTTAAGCACTTTTTTGAACTGTTTTCACCGAAATTATGCTCCTGCTCGAACTGCGCAGTAACGAAGCATGCAGTTGAGTTTTCAGAAACAGTGACGTATGCGATGGTCATTCCTACAGGCAAATTTGTCTGAACCTGCCGTCTGCTAATCTGATTCATTGTATCACATATAAAAAGTGCCAAGAAAAAAATTTGTAGATTCTGCTATGCACAACAACGCAATGATACGTGCACAGGCCAAGGCAAATAAACTCGGAGTGGGCGATGTCCTGCTCTATGTGGTTGCGTACATGCAAGCGAAAGAGTGATAAGTAAGGCATCAAATTCAGCATGCCCACAAAGATGAAACTTATCCAATCGGCTTCCCTCTGCGACACTTTTCACGCGGGACTAACATGATTTTGCAGTTACTGTCACACCTGATGGAGATATTGAACTAGGGTAACCCTGGAAGGCATACGCGTACGGTCGGGAAGGAATGCCTGTTCGAATCATCGAATTATTGTGAGGGGATATATATCAAAATGATTTCAATGGGAAAATTTTCGACTCTTCCAGGCGCAGCAACTCTGCTTAGAAAATGTGTTTCTGCGATTTAAATGGAGACTGTAAGTCTCATTCACTTACGATAAACGAAAATCGGGCGCTCATTTACCACATATTCGGCCAACCCCAATAGCATGCACATAGGGTCAGCTCATGGAGTATGAAAGAAGCGATTCCCTCCGGTGAAATGGAAAGTGCGAAACAAAATAGGGAGTTCGTTTTCAATCTAGTATCGTTCGCTTGGATGCTGCTCACTCTCTGCAAACGAAAATATTCGAGAAAGAAATCCTTCGGAGAAAACATTCATCAAGTCGTTAGCCCTTGGAAAGTATTGATGTGAGTGATGAAGTCTAATCACCTACTGATATCGATTCATGTGATCCTGGAATGGTAATTGGCCCCAATCTACGCTGGAATATAGATTGCTCAGAAATTCGTCGCACGCTTGCAGTCCCTCAACCTTGTAAACTCCTCAAGCTGCGTGCTGCTGGCGTTGTGATATGGTCGCCTTGAGCGCCATGATGAAGCGCACATTCCCCATTGTCGTTATGCTTTCGGACACCACACAGATGTGATGCTCCTCCTGCGGGTTGCGAACGTTCAGGTTTAGAAAAGATGCAAAAAGATTGTGGTTTTGTGGCATTCCCTAAAGTTTTTCTTCTGCCGTCATCTCACTGTTAGGATCGATTATACATACGTTCACAGTCAAGAAGTTTTGTGATAAGATAAGATGGAATTTGATCTCAACATTTGCCGCTTAGTGGAAGAGCAGATCTTCGGAAGTGATTTCCTTGCTCTCCATGGAAAACAAGTGCAGAAATCAGAGCCCACAAAGGAAGCAAAACGTTCTCTCATTAACAGCGCCTTTCGTAGTTTCCAAACGAGAGTTATTATTATTTGAAGGTGTCTTTGAAATATAGACGAAATACAAGGTGTTTCGATATTTGAGGTCACCACAATTTCTTCTGAATTTTTCGTTTTCAATCTAGTATCGTTCGCTTGGATGCTGCTCACTCTCTGCAAACGAAAATATTCGAGAAAGAAATCCTTCGGAGAAAACATTCATCAAGTCGTTAGCCCTTGGAAAGTATTGATGTGAGTGATGAAGTCTAATCACCTACTGATATCGATTCATGTGATCCTGGAATGGTAATTGGCCCCAATCTACGCTGGAATATAGATTGCTCAGAAATTCGTCGCACGCTTGCAGTCCCTCAACCTTGTAAACTCCTCAAGCTGCGTGCTGCTGGCGTTGTGATATGGTCGCCTTGAGCGCCATGATGAAGCGCACATTCCCCATTGTCGTTATGCTTTCGGACACCACACAGATGTGATGCTCCTCCTGCGGGTTGCGAACGTTCAGGTTTAGAAAAGATGCAAAAAGATTGTGGTTTTGTGGCATTCCCTAAAGTTTTTCTTCTGCCGTCATCTCACTGTTAGGATCGATTATACATACGTTCACAGTCAAGAAGTTTTGTGATAAGATAAGATGGAATTTGATCTCAACATTTGCCGCTTAGTGGAAGAGCAGATCTTCGGAAGTGATTTCCTTGCTCTCCATGGAAAACAAGTGCAGAAATCAGAGCCCACAAAGGAAGCAAAACGTTCTCTCATTAACAGCGCCTTTCGTAGTTTCCAAACGAGAGTTATTATTATTTGAAGGTGTCTTTGAAATATAGACGAAATACAAGGTGTTTCGATATTTGAGGTCACCACAATTTCTTCTGAATTGGGAGCGCTCCCTGATTTAGTCTGCTGAACACGTTTGCACTCCTCCTTCTTCTTCATTCCTTCTCCGTTTCACATGCAAAATTTGCTCTCTGAATGATGTATACAACAGCTTTCAGTCTAGAGATACCCGTGCTTCTAGGCATTTGCACGAATAAGCCATCAACATCGAAGAACTGTGTAGATTTTCTGTTTCCACAAAGAGCTTTGGATACACCGACTTTCGTTCTACTTTCTTCCTGTCTCGATGACGGGCGAATGTTTTCAGTTCAATGGAACGATTACTTTCTATGAAGGCCCTTATTGCGTTGATCGGTACTTTATACAAAGCTTGATTTATCCGCTTGCTTTCTGACTACGACATTGTAGTCTCCTTGATTCCTTTATGAAAAAACTTTACTTTAGGTTCCAGTGGTCAGAATATCCTAACAGTTAGCAACAAAAATAGAACTCGGCTGGCTTTTCAACTCACCTTTATCATAATCGATGCACATCCTCTCATAAACCACTTGTCATAACGCAACTGTAAGGCGCCAAAAAGTAAGCAACTGTAAGGTGTCACTTGGCATACTGGCTGGGCTATCATTCTCCGATACTGCCGAAACTAAGTGAATTCCACCTCTTGTCCCACATATCAACGCATACTGTCTGTGATGAATCTTCTTCGATCTAGAATACAATGTAGCGCAAAAAAATGTGTGGCGAATGTGCATAGAAACGTGTGGACTATCGGACGACGGATGATTATCAGGTTTGTTCAAGAAAATCTGATTAGATATGTGATAGCGATCCTAGCAGCAATAGTTATAAGGCAAAGTTGAAATGGCCAAGTAAAAGAACATTAATTTTGTGATGCAAGTCTAACAATTTCAGCTAACTATGTCAGCCTTGCCGCACACTATGTGCTAACTTTTCAGTTGCCGGCAGGAGGAAAAGATCCCTAAGTTTGATGAATTCTCCACAAATCATTGCCTCATCTTTTTAAGTCGAAGTTGCACCAAGTGAGAAAGGTTTGCAACTGATCAAAAAATCTAAAGTAAAGAAATTTTTTGAAGAAATGGGCGCAATTTTTTAGTGCAAACTTATGCGCTAATTTCTGCGCCAAAATCTCCCGGAATTTTTGTGGTTTTAAAAATCGATTTTTATTTTGAGCACATAAAAAACTCCTCATACTCTGTCGAAGCGATCTTCGAACCAAATTCTTCATTAACGCTATAAAAGCGGCGCGACAGTCCAATCACGGTCCAAAAGGATAGTTCGAAGGGCAACTCTCGTGCGGCGACATACTCAGAAATCTTAAACGATCAGGTAATGTGGCAACCTTTGTGCGAGACTCTCAGATCATTGGAGAACAAAAGCATTAATGTGCCCGAAAGGTGGTAAAATTCTCGGTTCCCTTAATGGAAATTTTATTTTTAGAACAATATCATCGTCAAACCGACCATGCAATGTCTACGGATAGCACAATGAGACGATGAATTACGTATCAAGTGTACTTCTTGAAATAACAAACAGCGGGCATTCCATATGCCATGGACGTATGGTGGCGTTATAGATATCGTTTGGAAAACTTGCGCCATGAAATTCTTCTTAACAACTTCTACGGAAAAAAACTACCAGTCCCAGAGCATTCCAGTCTTTCAGCAAAAATGTATTGGTTAACGAAATATACAAGTGGTAGAGTGTAGCGAAATATCCAACGAAGCAATGCTCGAGAGAGTTGCTCTATGAAACGACGACCTAAATTCGTTGCCATTTGAAGCTAGCTTTCCAGTTTATGGATTTCTTCGGCGTGCAGTTATGGTAATTGGTGTCTTCGGTTTTGTTAGTCCTGTGGTTTCCAATTCCAGTGGTCGTCCCTGCAATGGATTATTGGACAGAATGGTGCGAACATAATAAGCATAAAAGTGCAACTTGATTGTGCTCCACAATGTTTGAATGCTTTTGCAAACTGTTTCTACAAAAATTTGTCTGCGATTTTGCTTTCTGTTCTATTCCTTATCGGATTATCATCTTCTAGCTCTTTTCTCATCGGCATATGTCAGAGCCTTGCTCAAAAAGGAGTGCATCGCACCACTCGAAGCAAATCAGATGACTCTACCAAATGATCACTTCCTTTAGTTTCATCCTCTACTTTGCTCTGCCTAAACTGGGCGATTTTGGCGACTTTCTACTTCCTTCTCATACTACGCACCACAGGTTGAACAAACAATGCGGTTACCATACTGTTAGCAAACTGTCTGAACAATGCGATGATGAAGTTCGCTTTACTGGACTATAGAAGGAAGCCCTTGAAAACTTATTTTCGATTTGGACGAAGAAGGATTGGCGCAAGAGAATGAAGACTAACAGAGTAGTGCGTGGCGACCAATATATATATATATATATATATATATATATTATATATATATATATATATATATATATATATATATATATATATATATATATATATCAGCAGCCGCCTCTGCAGCTGCGGTAGTTGCAGCAACAAGTGGAGGTTCTCTTCCTAGCGCTTTCCTGAGGACAATATCTCTACAGCTCAGAACCAGTGCGACAATCGCTCGGACATGAGTAATAAAACATGAAACTTGGAAAATTTGAATGCAGTGAAGTTGCGATTATTTATCGATGACGTGCCAACGACTGGAGATCACACATTTTAACGGCGTCATAATGCATGAAGATCTGTATGGCACAAGTTCGGAGCCGGTTACCTCTGTGTTTATTCGCTTCAGATAAGCGATTTCTGGCCTCCACCGGTGTTTCAGACCTGCTGCTCATGTCTCCAATAATTCCGCACAAAATGGAGCATCGGGCATGGAGAAGTTGCTCAGAACTGCACTGCGACAGATGTTGGACCTCTTGTCTATCTCTTCCACTGTTAAAGCGGATGACTACGAGAATTGCTCGGAAGATGTGTTTTGATTCTCGAAAACTAGCTATGGAAATTTGGTACCCCTCAAGGGATGGTTCAGACGCTCCGTATCTCAAATGACCTCATCCACGTATAAACTTCACTCTCGTGGCTTTAAGGGTGCTTGACGTGAAATTGTTATCAAAGACAAACACTCATGGACCCACATGAGGCGATGTCGAGATGTGTCGAAAGCAGCCGAAAGGCGCTCGGTCTTGAAATAACAGCAGCACGCTCCAGCAACGAATTCTGAGCTGTGAGTATATGCCCCCTCCAGTTGCTGGACTTTTGAGAGGCTGGACTTTTCAATAAATATCCACGAACGAAAACATTCAAGGGATATCAGACATCGAGGTGAATTTTGAAAGTTTCAATGTAGCGCAGAAATCCATGCAGTTAGATGGATTCGGTTAGAGGGTATGCGAACATAGGATGGGAATTTCGACGGTGCAGCAGCATATCTTTTAAACGCTACGCGCGTAACTGAGTAGCGTTCCACAGTAAGCCTGCATAAGTCACATATGGCACTTTCCCCGATCATCGCTAACAAACTAAACAGCACGTAGCTCAAAATCTGCTTTCTGTTAATGGGCGCGTTTCAGTTTGTATAAATTTCTTAGCTGCTTGAAAAACGTTTTGAAGGGTTTTTCGATTCCCAACATACAACAAAATCATTTCCACCTGAAACTCTTCGGGAACGCTGAACTGAAACCTCCTCAAGAGATAGGCCAGCGTAAGGCGGATTTCTATTTGAGCAAAGCGCATCCCGATGCAGTTCCGTGGGCCAATACCGAACGGTGCGAACGTGAGAGGGTCTCGGTTTGCTTTTTCGAGCGGCGAAAACCTGCAATTGAATAGTGTCCTTATTTCTGTGGCAGAATGCATTTTAGTAGCTGAAAGGTTAGGAACAGACGAAGCAGCCAACCTGCACGGAAGCGACCCATTGTCAGCTGCCATACTTTCATTGGTACCCTTCCATATCTTTTCTTTCTCACTTATTCCGCTAGAAGATGAAAAGTTCATATAAAGCGGAAATATATACGATCGGATATTTGATGCAATCCAGTCATCGAAACATTACGAGCATAAGAATATGATAAGAATCTTTAGACTGAAAGCGGAAGTAGAAGGAGCAAACAAGTGTGGAGAGTTCATGCTCAACAAGGAGCAAAAGCCATGCCAGTAGCAATCAGACAACGAGGTGCCCTGAATAGGAGTACCAGCAAGAATCTCAGCGTTACGCCGTTTTACAATGCACATACAACCTCAAGTTTACTCTGTATTTCTCACTTATTCCGCTAGAAGATGAAAAGTTCATATAAAGCGGAAATATATACGATCGGATATTTGATGCAATCCAGTCATCGAAACATTACGAGCATAAGAATATGATAAGAATCTTTAGACTGAAAGCGGAAGTAGAAGGAGCAAACAAGTGAGGAGAGTTCATGCGCAACAAGGAGCAAAAGCCATGCCAGTAGCAATCAGACAACGAGGTGCCCTGAATAGGAGTACCAGCAAGAATCTCAGCGTTACGCCGTTTTACAATGCACATACAACCTCAAGTTTACTCTGTATAGCTGTTGGGTTTGAGGCAAGCAATATTCACGGATTGGGCCATCCAGTACAAAAGAATTATGAAACCTCCTAAAGAATCGCATAAGTGGTACCCAGCGAACCAGGGTGGCAGCTTCCTAAATGCCGTCTCAGGTTTTCATTCATGCATTCGCGTGAAAATAAGATTTTCTCTTGGGATAAACTAGAACGTTCCTGCTACTGCCACTTCATGCCCTTTGTCTTTAGCCGCGGGTTATCAGTAACGTTTTTTTTAGTGTACCATCCTAGTCTCACAATAGAAACATCTCCCACAAAGATTTCGCGCGTCGAAAGGTACATGCAAGGAAAGCTCATGCGACGGGCTCCACGCGTTGCCAGCTTTGGTCTTACTATTCAGTAGTGGAAAAGAGGGTATAGGATTGAGCGACAGGAGAATTGAGAGTGTTGCATGACAACGGTTGACACTCATGTATTCAGAAATATAAGACGAATATTCGTGCCAGGCAAAGCATATGTGAAAGATTTGAGTGGAAGAAAACAATGTGCCAAAGATTGCTAGATAGCGTTACGTGATAGTCATCAACAGTGAAGTTGACGCAAAGGCCACCAGCTGAACCGAATATGATGAATGGATCCTATTTCATTTCTGTGGAACAGATCTTTCGCATCAATGAAGAAATGAATTCCTATTTTCGAGAATTTCTTCTCCAAAATTTGAAGGTCTCGAGATGATGCGAAATGATCATTCGCAGTAAAATCGGTTCGCTTTCTGGCTATGACACCTTTCTTTCGCGGTGATGGATTGAAGTGGAACTTGATGGCAAAGAGAGCCGAGCAATAAGTGCCATTCTTCCGATGCAAATTTTCCGGAGATGAAAAATTCTGGTAATAATCTGCCCGAAACCAAGGTCACTCTGTTTTCAACATCACTGTTCTGGCTTGTAATGCGAATATGTCATGGAATTGTTCTACTGAAATCGTAAAGACCACTTCAACCACAAATAGCATGTTATTTCTTCAGATAGTCCCACAGCATCGGTCACCTATTCACTTGACTATATGGATGGGCTCCTCTGCAGCCCAAAGTCGGGGTATTCGTGCCGCAACGGGAGAGGACATCCTAAAAATTCTGGTAATAATCTGCCCGAAACCAAGGTCCTGTGTTTTCAACACCACTGTTCCGGTTTGTCATGCGAATATGTCATAAAAATTGTTCTACTGAAATCATAAAGACCACTTCAAGTACAAATAGCATGTTATTTCTTCAGATAGTCCCACAGAATCGGTCACCTATTCACATGACTATATAAATGGGCTCCTCTTCAGCCCAAAGTCGGGGTATTCATGCCGCAACGGGAAAGGACATCCACCATGCCTATAACCAGTTGTGATTTGGTTCGGCATAGAGTTGGAGAGTTGTTCCTGAACCGGTTACGTCGAGGGATGGATGTACGGATTGAGGGGAACGGGACAATTGAATTGCGGCTACGGCTTGTTGGCAACGATGTAATATTCCTACTCTCTAGGCAAATGGCATCTCCAGATCAAACACCCTAACACTCATTTCTTTCCGGAAATACTGGTAATGGAATGATCAAGAGAAAAACTCTCCATATGGCCAACGGTGGATCAGTGGCAAGCAGGAGCCTTCTGATGCATTGCGTAGGTGGCGATGAATCGCTGTTCGACTCAACGATGGTACTCTATACCGATCAGAATGGAGCTAATTTGCAGGTACATATCTTTCTCACACTACCCTCGCACACAAAATTTTTGCTGATACAAACAACAGTTCACATTTTCAACTACGCTAATAAAAGCAGAAGATACGGTGATCGCAGTCATCTCTCTGATGTGAACGTTGCAAGGAAATCAACGCATACTATTCAGTAATTCTCTTCCTCATTACTATGGGGATCTCCGCGCTTTTCCATTCCTTCCATCTTTCCAGAACGCTATCTCCTTTCTACTTTTTTTTTCCGGCACAAGATGTTTTTCTCACATCATCAAGAACCTGATTGCCTGAATAAGAGAATGGGGTTGCTGCCTGATCTATAGAACGAACCTGTGGCGCTACAGTTTCACATTGGTAAAGCCAGCAACGAATTTATACGAGAAGGCATACCGATATTTCAAATTGCTCGATTAAGTCGACCACTCTTTATATTTGTTATATTCCCCGCAATCATGGTTTTAAGGAATTTTAGAGATTTCGATCCCAGCTTCTCCTGATCTTGGAGCTCGCTTCATCGAAAGCTTCAATAAATTTCGTTGAAGCCTGTCAATAACGGCCCGCTCACTTTCATTCCATGATTCGGGAACGCAGTTATTTTGCCCCCTGTGCGAGTTAGATAGGCGGTAAGAAGTCTGCGAGGCTGGATTGAACTATTGTCGGGCTTATGAATTTGCTTCGATTCCTCCGTCTGTTGGGTGTTACGTTTTAGCCTGAGACTATCGAATTGCGGCCAAATTTTATGCAACCGAGCGTATGTGATATGGACAAAAGTATAGTCCGAGAACACGCCGTTGGTGAAGGTGTAATCCTACAATATCAATTCAAATGCAAACAATCGTGGATATATCTAGCTGTGAATATGAGTAAGGTAATAACCACTGTTTGGGCAGTTAGTCTTCTGTGCTCAGATAAAGCCTAATGAAAAAGGCACTTGTAATCGAAGTGGCGCATCATCTTGTTGTCTTTCATCGCCAAACGCCGAAGGATTTTCCGTAGCACATATGCAGACAAATACAGGCACAAACGGAAGCGTACCCCACCCTGACCGAAAAATATGGCAAGAACCCGGACATCGGAACCTGTTCCCGTGCATGAAATGTGAACGAACTTGTTACTCACCTCTCTGGATCGAATCTTTCTGGATTGGGATAGTACCGCTCGTCATAGTGAAGTGCATACGGCGAGACATAAATGAAGGTCCCTTTCTCGATTTTAACTCCTCCTACTGTAATATCCGACCCACATTTTCGATCGCTCCTGCAATCAGCAGCAACGACTAGTCGCTCATTAAACAGATCCGTAGCTACGTCAAAGTACTGTCTGCGTATTTGTGGGTGACTACTTGGGTCACCTGCGGCATTCGAAAAAGTTGAGAACAGGTGTGAATGGGGAAGTGTATGTAGATGAATCCCGGTGTGGTTCACGAAAACCTATTCGTGGTTCAACATATATATGTATATATTTGCAAAGTTGAGGTGTTTACGCACGCTGACGGCTGCTTTGGGAGAAACATCCTGACAACAACCTTCATATGATTCTTGAAGGTATCTATGAAGAGGAAACACGACAACTCAAGCAATTAAACTCGCAAGGCATGCTATCAATTTCCGTCCTATTTTTTGCTCCTGGGTCCAATGTTTATATCGCATTGATCGCATTTCCGCAAATCTTTGCTGTTTGAAGGAGGAATCGCTCTTTTCACCTGTTGCAGTTTCATTATCGCCGTCACAATAGCTTTCTGATGCCTTCTTTCTTTTCGTGTTTTACGACGCTCTTGTGTCTCATATCAGCCCTTATCATCCTAGATACCAGCGTAACTGGGTTTCTTCGTTCTCTCTGACGATGGCGGCCCATAGCCAAAAGAGCCAAAAGATTGAATCAATTATTGTGTGGTTAATCGTGGTTCAACATCCTCCCCTCTCCATTCCCACCCTCTCCTCCTCCCAATAAATTGCCTCATATAGAAGCAACCACTTGAGTAATACGTGGATAATAATAATGCTGACAGCGTCAGTTTCCTTCATTCAGCACAAACAACTTTTGCCTGCTATAAAGCAAACTACGAACATTGTTAAAATTCTTTTGCGGTTGGCACTGCGATGAAGGCGAAAGGGAGGACTCTTATTCTTAGGTCGTCTGCTGTGCCATAATACGCTCTCTAGCGGCACCCCAAAAGCCTCTTGGGTCGTGCTTATATCTAGAGGGTTGACACATCTAAATGCAGTAGACCTTGATATACCTGCGGCGTACCTTGGAAGAGGTGGATACATCCGCAATGTTTCGTTCATTACTTGTTCCAGGTAAGGCATTTTTACAAGATCATCATATCGAATCGTCTCCTGAAATGTGATGGAGGTCATATGCGTCAGTTGCTTCAAACATGGGTTTCCATTGAGCAGTCCTTGTCAAACCTGGTTAACGGAAGAGCAACAACGAATGGAACTTAAGGAAAATAAAACAAATATACGTTGTTTCCTATCCTAGGGATACAAATTTAAGAGTTGTATACGTTGTTTCGTATCCTACGTATCACATGGCACATGCTTATTACCAGTTGATTCCCACTGCAACAATGACTTCACTTGAAAAGAAAGCTCCATTTTGCAACAATGACTTCACTTGAAAAGAAAGCTCCATTCTAGAACAGCGGAACACTATGACTGAAATACCTTATTCCCAACGACGTCCATAATTTGAGCATATGCGATTTCTTGCACTTGTGGATTCGAAGCAAGAGAGTAGGCAACGAATGCAAGAGTTGTAGACGTTGTTTCATATCCTACGGCAAGAAATAAATATATCTGCGCCGCTACCTCGAGATCGTTAAGGGCTACCTGAAACTTATAAACGTTGCAGCTGAATTGATCAATTATTCTCTTCTATTGTTGACGAACTTTCATGATAACGAAAATGAGAAAGGGTAGATGTCGTAAATTCTTTCCGCACGAAAGTATGAGGATTTTGTATAAAAGCTATCGAGGAATTCTGTGAACGGTTCATTGATGATTAATTGCAGTAATATATAGTGGGTTGATGAAGTGAGCACAACCTAAGTTTTTGCAAGCATCTGACGTTTATTTTCACGTAATGAAGGTTTCGTGTAGTGTAACCGACCTCACCTGTGACACGAGCTAGGAGCTCGACACCTACGAAATTCAGGGCTGCCTTGTGTGGCAGAAGACCGCCTATGGTCCTAACCTTCGTTTTTTCCCGCTATGCTCTTTGTAATGGCATCTAAGGCCACCAAAAAATTCACAGACGAAATTTTGTTTCGCCGACCACTTCGCAGAGCCAAAGGACGACTTTTCCCTCTGGGAGATGTGCAACCGATTGATAATCGACTAGCATTCCTGTAAAATATGTTTCGGGCAAAGGTGAGCTGAGAGTAAAAAGCACCTTCCATGTAAGACTGCAAGGGGATGTAAGGGAAATCACCAAATGCAGATCAGTTGCCTTCTTACAGAGCAGGGTGAAGAGCGACCGCGCAAAGGATTAACCCGTCTACCAATGCCCTAGTGATGTTAGGGTGGAACAAACTCCCTATAAATGCATTGAAGCAAGAATCGGGGTGCATAAAAGGGGAGCGCAGTTGCTTGCAAAGTCATTGTTGTTAGAGTTCATGCATCGGTCTTCGTTCTTTGCAGGGGTGCGTTTGGAGCACGTCCGATTGGGTGCTGCGTGCAAAGGGTCGTTCGGACGATCGTCTTTAGCGTCTTCTCCCGATCTCCTTTGTTTGTTGTGATTGTTGCTTCGTGCAACATATGTTTTGAGAAAAATCTTAACCCCTTCCATTGTGCCGGCTCCACACAGCATCTGAGTAGCCTTGAGAGAAACCAAACCCCCCAGCCGTTACAGACAACCTTTCCTACATGCCTCAATAAATCATCACATTCCTATCTGGTTCCATGAATGCAAATCGAGGCCATTGCAACCTTTCTTCCTTTGGCTAACGCCTCGTGCATCAACTCGCTGTCCTTGTTCGCGATTTCCGGCTCTTCAAGTGTGTCCAAGAGCAACTGCAGAAAGTCGAGTTTTTCCTGAAATGTTTCTGCACTGTTCAATTTCTATGCTGTCAGACACTTCACTCAATTTGGTTCACATTCGTAAACTTTCAACTTCAGTACTGATGACTTAAAAGTGTCTAATGTCATGTTGCCCAGCAAAATTTGAAGATTTGAAACCAGACCGGTTGTTGCCTAAAACGTTTTTGTAAGCCGGACAACGCGTTTCTCTGCAAAGCAACGGTTTCATTTCACCCTTATTTGCTTTGACTCACAGGGAAGGCCGCTTGGGGAAAGAAGATTGCATTACATCTTGCACCATATATGTGCCCAATAAAAGGGATGTGCTTGCCGTTGTTGTGTAGGGAACGTGATATGAATTTCCATGCCTTTTCCTACGCGCCTTGATGCTTGCAAATTTCCTTTTATATTCCTGAACGAGGGTCGACACTCAAAAAAGTTCTTACAGGCATGTCTGGCCAAGTTCTTCACTGTGAATAGGGCAACAGCTTCCACTAACTAAACCTTTGTACGAGCAAAAATTTATTTTTCATTCGTGGGTGCAATGGTAAGCGCCTGGATATTATTTCTTTCTGAATCCAGAAATAAATGTGCCGTCTCACGCCGAAGCGTTTTGTGGGTTTCTACGACGTTTTATACACCACATCTTCTTCCAATATCCTTCAATTCGGGAGAAATGCCATTTCTCGAACATACTAGCAGACAAACCTGACGAGGAGAGCTTTTTCTTTCTTCGATAATCTCACGTATGGTGCGCTCGAAGAACTCATCGCACCCATTGCCGATGATTTGGAAGTTGAAAATTCTTTCGCTCAGACGCGCTAAGTTCGGAAAAAGTACTGCAATGTGACATGCACCACTTATCTTCTCAAATGCATTTATGAGAAATAACTCACAAGTACCTGATGGTGCATTAGAAATAAACTGTTCTTGAGCCAGCTAAATCTATCTCTCAAAAAACTGAAGAATATGGGATGCCTGTGGCATCCGGTCACTTTCCTCATTCAATAACAATTCACTGTGCCTAATGTCAACGTGTGTTTTGGAAGAGCTCTTAGCCAGTAGCAGAGTTTACCATAAGAGCTTGCACAATGAGACTTGTTTGTGTTAGCATTTCATTAGAACAAATATTTTGCTTCTACATTCAAATGACGTAACAACGTCTCATGCTCTTTCTACTGTGAATAAATGGTAGTATGATAGTAAACTCAATAACTGGTTTTTGTGGTCAGTCACTAGATTGACAAGATTCCCTTGCATAGTTTATTCCAAGTTCCTGCATGAAAATAATGTGACAGTTACAAGTGCGACTGAATTTCAGTTCAGCTTGGCATATGACAACAAGTTCCATGCAGAAAACCCATAACGGTACTTCTTAATGCGTCAATGGCATTAAGCTCAAAGAGCCTCTTAACCACCATGAATGAGCTCACTTCACTGAAGTTCTGTTCCCTCACAATTAAACACTTCGGACGGCGATGGTCTGTCTTGAATTCTGCTGGTGCCTTATGCACTGAAAGTTGGTCACTTGGCAATCGGAGCACTGCGTTCGTCATCTTTAATATTCGGTTACATTTGGATATTCACGATGAGAGGCATAACGCCAACAATGGGAGAGGAACCGAAGCAAGCAGCAGTTCTTTAGTCAACGACACCAGCTGTCAGTTCAAGTAACAAAAATGAAGCACACTTACGCAAAATCATGACTCGATAATCCACATATGATTGCTGGAAAAACTTCTGCGAATAATAGATCAATTTCGAATCCTTTTGTTTTTGCGTGCTCAAGTCGATGCCGAAAGCACACTGTGCAATCACATCCAATGCCAAGTTGGCAAAAACACTGAAATTTACGGATGCTGCATATATAACAAGTTGTCTATGGTCCTCAGCTATTCTAAATTATAGGATGGGTAGCTCGTGACTGTGTCAGGATGGTCGCGAATTGCAGCATCTCGATGGGAACATCATAGGTTTCGATACAAAGAATCCACTATTCGATATGTAGTCGAGACAGGAACAGTTAGTGATTTCGGGCTGGCTCTCACAAATGGAATAGTCGCTATACATATACAATAACTAATGGAGCACTCTGATGGTTCTCGTATGTTCAGCACACCTTGTCATGGTGCCTTGTTGTCGTTAGCGTATAGAATCGGATTAATGTGAAAGAAATTAGACTAATTTATGCGATATCGGCGTATATCGATAATGGTGCATGCCACTCGCCTTTGTACTGATAACTTTTCCTTTCCAAATTGGATACATTCTATTGTTTCAGTACAGATCAGAAATGTAGTGCTGAAACCGTTGAGCGTATCCAATTCGGAAATTAAAAGGCCATCAACGAAATGCCGAAATCTCTTACAAGCGGGTGTGATTTTATTCACAATAATCCGGTGCCATGTACTAATCATAAAAAGGCACCATGAAACTGTGTGCTAGAATGCATATGCCAGTTTCTTTTGCTAGCTTATGCAGCTAGATGAAACAACAGATGGCACTAACTGGGTTGGCAAAGTATAGGATTTAATTGAGGAGCGCAGCTATGGTATTTGGCTAGGGAAGAATAAATGTTGCACTTGCTGAAGTTAAAATACTGCTGAACGCAGTAAACCTTTTTGCTTCCACAACCCCATTCGATTTGTTTATGCAGTCGTCGATAACTCCTTCAGCTGCACGTATACACCGCGACATAATAGGGATCATCTGAAAAAGCAGGTGCATGGGATTGAGATCACCGGAGAGATAAACGCGTTTGTGGAGAGATCCGTCTAGGATCTCCAGTTTCCGTCTGGGAGTTTGTCGCGACGAGCGCACAGTGCTAAGTGCAGTGTGCGCTCGTCGCGAAAACATTCTCACGGAGACGTCGCAAGAATTCAAAATTTCTTGCGAAGTTGTTCCCAGTGTCGGCCGATGTCTTGAGACCGGCTGACACTGGGAACGAAGTCCACTGTCGGCTGGAGCTGCATATAAGCAGCCCCAGCCGACTAGTGGGCACTGGGGTGTCAAAAACACTATCCAAAATTTTTTTTTCTTTTTCTGCTTACCGTAACTGATTGAAATCGCTACGCAGACAGTCATAAGCGCTCCCTCAATTGCCTAATCTGCGGCAGTTTTTTGTGTTCATAGCTGTTGTCATGTGAGTGGATTGTAGTGGGAGCTGTGGATACACTACCTCGAGCAGTTAGGTGCTGTGCAAGTAAACATAGCAATTTACAATGTGAAGGCGTCCGAAAAATTGTCAGCAAAAAAAAGTGAAGCGTGCAAATAATGCAAACTGATTTTGTGGAATTGAGCGTTCGAGACAGGAACAGTTAGTGATTTCGGGCTGGCTCTCACAAATGGAATAGTCGCTATACATATACAATAACTAATGGAGCACTCTGATGGTTCTCGTATGTTCAGCACACCTTGTCATGGTGCCTTGTTGTCGTTAGCGTATAGAATCGGATTAATGTGAAAGAAATTAGACTAATTTATGCGATATCGGCGTATATCGATAATGGTGCATGCCACTCGCCTTTGTACTGATAACTTTTCCTTTCCAAATTGGATACATTCTATCGTTTCAGTACAGATCAGAAATGTAGTGCTGAAACCGTTGAGCGTATTCAATTCGGAAATTAAAAGGCCATCAACGAAATGCCGTATTCTCTTACAAGCGGGTGTTATTTTATTCACAATAATCCGGTGCCATGTACTATTCATAAAAAGGCACCATGAAACTGTGTGCTAGAATGCATATGCCAGTTTCTTTTGCTAGCTTATGCAGCTAGATGAAACAACGAGCCGTAGCGAACAGATGGCACTAACTGGATTGGCAAAGCATAAGATTTAATTGAGGAGCGCAACTATGGTATTTGGCTAGGGAAGAATAAATGTTGCACTTGCTGAAGTTAAAATTCTGCTGAACGCAGTAAACCTTTTTGCTTCCACAACCCCATTCGATTTGTTTATACAGTCGTCGATGACTCCTTCAGCTGCACGTATACACCGCGACATAATAGGGATCATCTGAAAAAGCAGGTGCATGGGATTGAGATCACCGGAGAGATAAACGCGTTTGTGGAGAGATCCGTCTAGGATCTCCAGTTTCCGTCTGGGAGTTTGTCGCTACGAGCGCACAGTGCTAAGTGCACTGTGCACTCGTCACGAAAACATTCTCACGGAGACGTCGCAAGAATTCAAAATTTCTTGCGACGTTGTTCCCAGTGTCGGCTGATGTCTTGAGACCGGCTGACACTGGGAACGAAGTCCAATGTCGGCTGGAGCGGCATATAAGCAGCCCCAGCCGACTAGAGGGCACTGGGATGTCAAAAACATTATCCAACATTTTTTTTCTTTTTCTGCTTACCGCAACTGATTGAAATCGCTACGCAGACAGTCATAAGCGCTCACTCAATTGTCTAAATCTGCGGCAGTTTTTTGTGTTCATAGCTGTTGTCATATGAGTGGATTGTGGTGGGGGCTGTGGATACACTACTTCGAGCAGTTAGGTGCTGTGCAAGTAAATATAGCAATTTGTAATGTGAAGGCGTCTGAAAAATTGTCAGCAAAAAAAGTGAAGCGCGCAAATAATGCAAACTGATTTTGTGGAATTGAGTGTGCCATCAAAATTTTTCATCTTTCGCTCACATTGGCTTCCTCGATGGTTAAAACTCATTAAATTCAGATTCAGAAGCCAACTTCGAAGAAGGGATGTGATAGCTTTCCCGAAGTACTGCAAATTTCCTGATTTTAGCTTCGGAAGTTTCAGAGGAACGCCTAGGAGACCAACATACTTGCGCATGCGTTGGTACTCCTCTTCCTACGCGCAAGCAACGCTGTCCAGCAAATTCGTCCGGCAAATGCGCAAATTCTGTGTCCCACGAGAATCTGCAAATTGCCAAAGTATCATCTAGGCAAGTTTCATTCGAGTCATCTAAACAAGTTTAAGTTTCATCCATCTTTTGCTTAGACGCCGTCCACTAGAGTGAAAAAGTTTTGCATCAGCCAAAAGAGAGAATTCATCGACTGTGGTGCTGAAAACGGTTCTCCCGTGACCTCAGTAAATATCATTGCTACAGTCACTGGGAAGCTTGCCGTTACCCTGATCTCTCAGACAGTTGCAGCTACCATCGAACTCCAACGCAGGTGCGTCTTTCCTAACAGCTCACTTAGGATCATGAGATCTCCAATGTTTTGAAGGAGACCTGAGAAGTTGTCTTCAGCAGAACGCGGTTTGTGAAGCAGGCATGATCTGTTCTCGGAGCGTTTCGAAGGCCGGCCCTTGCAGTGGCATTAAAAGACGAGCCATATTCGCTACTGACGACTTCGTATTGGATAGACTATACGTTGAAGGTGCAACCGTTGTGCGGATCATATGATCTCAGGCTCCTCCATATACAGCGAGTTTTTGAAGAACTTCGAACGATGCAGGATAGGCACTTTGTCCGACAGTGGCGAACGCCCGTCCCAGTCGATCTAGTAGCGCCAACTGCTGACGAGCCACCGGTTGCAACAAAGCCTCAAGCATCCGGTGTTGTGGTCGTTCGTGCGGGCTCAATATCATACGGGGAGAGAGTTCTTCAATGCCGATCTTCGCTATATAGTTCCGTTATCGGCGCATTGTTGTGGATGATTCGTCAGAGGCGAGCGATCGCCATTTGTAGCACCGCTACCCTCGGTAGCGGTGCTACAAATGGCGATCGCTGGTCAGGCCATCGCTGCCGATTGGATGAGATCCGTGGATAGGGCAGCTTTATTTACGAACAGAAATGAGCTCAGAGCCGTTAGAACCTCGAGAGAATCGCCCACCGTGGAGCACAAAGGCATGGGTTGAAAAAGCTCGTGTGGAAAAGCTGACAAAAATATCAAAAATTGTCAATAATACAGATTTACGATAATCACAATCATCGTTTGAAAGCATGACAACTTTCGGCAAAGCAGATTATTATGGTTTCTGCTAACGACAACTTCAAAACTTCAACAGTTTTGCCGGTTTCAACAGGAGAACGAAAAGCAGTGATGAATGATTCAAAAAAAAAAGAAGAAAAAACTAATTCTAACCACGCGGTTTTGGAACGTATCGAAGTCATGAATGAAGATTTGCTTCAGCATATCGAGATCGCTAACGGTCAATTCCGGAAATCCCATAAATGATGCACTGAAAGGAGCGGTTGCTTTATTCATATTGTTTAAAAATTCATAATTGTTTGATGTTAGTAAAGTGATGAATATCACAAGTATTCAATATCTTGTTGTTGGAGGGATCGAGTAAGTGGGTGGTTGTGAATGATTCATCTGGATACAATGTCCTGAAGAAGCGCAGTGATACGAATGTGAGGAAGTTTTGTGCCTCATGAGCTCCTTTTTGTATCTCTTGAATATTTCAAGTTGTAACCTTGAAATGTTTGAACACTGCTCAAGCGTTATTGTGTTGCTTCACTCGCTCGCATTTGAATATGAGGCGAACACAGTACTCAGATTGAAACACAACTAAATGAACGTACTAGCCGCTACGGGAGGCACCAAGAAAACTGAAGAATTATTTATGTTCATGATCTCTTACATGGCATCAACACAGCACAGAGTAAACGCATTTACCGCATTCAATTTCCAACCCTCATATCTATGATATACCATAATAATTACGTATGCTTTCATAAGGTCGAAAATATTAGCTTGGGATGATTCATCATTCGATGGAGAAGTGTTCGCGTGAGATGGGAGAAGCATCTGCACCATACGTTATCACCTCACGTTTTGCTTAACATCGAAATATATAAACTCCCCTCTTACTACGGAAGGACAAGAAATACTAATATGTTGTCAAATTCGGCGTAATCCATCAGGGAAAGAAACAGAGCGCTGACCCAAAAAAACCGCCAAATTTCTTCATATTCTCTCCGTCGAATTTTTGGAATCCTCTCTGCATTTGAAGTATATTGCCGAAGAAGAAATTTGGCTCGGGTCCTGGTATGCCTCGCCGTTTCCAATATTCGTTCAGGTGCTTCGTCCATCTGAAGTAAGAAATGAGGGCTCCCTTAGTTACGCCATTTTCAAATAGAATGCAACTTGTTGTAAGCAATGTTGCAAAGCAACTATGGATATTCCAGTGTATTTAACTTTCCAAGCAACCATAAACAAAGCACTACACATACAACGCAAGAGCAAAAGTTTCTGGAAAAGCTCAAGCAACCAACTAGCCAAGGAAACTCGTATGGATTGGAATTCGAATTCACTCTAAGTGGTATTGCGATGAGGGAAACATTTGCTAATAAAAACTTTGAATAGTGCTCTGCTCCGTGGCAACCAGATCAACCAGATTCTAAATCAGATGAAAATGCCACTGAGTTCAATTGTTTATGACTAAATGTTTTTCTGCTGTTTTCCGTGAAGCTCAGTCACAGATGACAATTTTTTTTCGAACTTTTGACATTGAAATTTCATCGTTAAAATTTGCTGCACTTACAAGAAGTAAGCTGTGATTATGACAATGCTTGTCGTTGCTGCTATGATCACGTTGAATTTGACGAATGAAATGCATATCACAACGAGCAATACAGCTGCAACTTCGCCCAATCCAATAAAAACCATTTCTAAATGAAGTAGAGCTTACGGCGATGAAGACGACGGGAGTGTAGAGTTGATCAATCACGAAGAATACTGCTGCAATAGGTTTCTGGATTTTTCTTATCACAAGAACTTTTTTTTCTCAATTTCTTAGGAAAAATTTTTATCAACATTTCTTTGACATCAACTGACGAAAAAACCAATTCGACTAGGAAAAAGAATCTATTAATCGAGCATTTCTAAATGCAAATAAAATGCAATCAAGAAAATTTTTCTTGAAATTCCAATTCGAGTGTGCCATATATGATGACTACTTAGCGGAATACAATGCAAAACGTTCTAAAATTCAATTTGCAAAAAGAAAGGTGCGATGGATATGAACGCAGCAATGCGGACATGATTCAAACACAGCGGGATACTGAATTTAAACAAAATTAGACTCAAGAAAGTAAAGTCCATCAAAATCAATTTTCAGCAACTAGAGAGTACCGACAATCACTGGAGCAAGGATTCAACTTCAACTCAGGTGGAAACACCTTTGGACTCCAGGGTTTTTATGCCATTAATTTTGGCAATCCGGTGGTCTTGAATATTCCTGTGTCAACATAAGTTATATGTGAAGCTTGGAACTGTTGAAATTCAAACCTCTACACTCGAAGTGAGGCAGGTAACTTGTAACTTCCCTAAAAGAGGAGGGGTTATTAATCGTACGAAATCAAAAAAAAAGTGTTTCAGGTCTACATGTGACGCACAAGACAAACGCCGTGTGCATATCACGAGGCGTGAACGATGTCAATGGGCGCTCGCTGAATTCGCGGAAATCGAATGAGCCAGGTTAAGGATACTGTTGTGTATAATGAAGCAAAGATACTATTGTGGAAGGTCAGGCAAGCAACAACGAAGACTATAAATTACAGTTCTCAGGTCGATCTATGAATTTGCAAAGGCTTATGGGCGTTGATAGGTTTTCCACGCATTTCGTTTAGCCTGGACCCCATTTCCTACCGGCTTCTCAAGAGAAATTTTTACTGAATAAGCTGGAGGAGAAGGGATACTGGTGCACGCTTCACTTTAAAAAAAGTAACCTGCGAAACCAGTTGCACGAAATGACGTATTTCAGAATCGCATATCGTCTAACATCTCTTATATTTCAACCCCTTTCAACGGGATATGATGCTCTAGCCCCTCTGCTAACGAGTTTGATATTAGTTGATATTAATCCAGTGCGTTTATCGTGGTTGACGCTGTTTGCAGACGACTTGAACATGCTAGGATGTAAACGCCCAAAAACCATGTAGTGGATGCTAAGATATTGCTTCGCTCTCCAGCTATCAAATGAACCTAAAAGGAGAGGAGCAATTCACATACTGCTTTCCGCCACATCCACTCGAAGTGACACAGCGTTCATCCATTTTTCAGACAGTGAATACAAGAAAGAAAGTCGCATGAGAAAGAATAAAACTTCGGCATATTTTGATGAGCAGTTCGACACAACGCAGTTTCCACTATCACAGTATCAATTTTTACACTCCGCCTACTCGCCTTAATCATAGCACATGCGCGGTAGAAATTCAAGCACAAAATTCTGTCGAGGCGAATTTTTATATGTTCCATTCTCAACGAGTCATTTTAGATGCTGATTTTCTACGATGAATGCATTTTTACTTCACATATGTGTTGTGAGTGGGAACTTTTCCGAAAACAATACTTTCAGATGTGTTTCATTACAGGATCTGGCATTGTCGAGACTGATTGGAATTCTGCCTCAGCCTTAGAGATGAGCAAAAGAACGAGCGTCCAACCAATGAGAAATGAATGTGAACGGATGTAAAACGCGCATAGCTTTCATCACAACAATAAAACTCCTTAATAATGGCGACCCTAAAGCGGTGTTACTCGCAAACATTAACTGCAGAAGACTGTAATCTTTGCTAATTAATGTCTCCTCGAAGGTAGTACATCACCATAAAAAAAATAACACCAATGACTTTACGTTTAGATCGATTATGTGATAAATAAGTCAATGCATTTAGCCGATAAGAGATTCTGCGGAGAAGAACTATACATGGAACGTATATCTGCCAATTGGGGCGTCGCTTATTGTTAGCTGAAAATTCAAGGCAGATGATCCATAATACGCTTTGTGAATTCCCACGCCTAGAAAAGTTCAAGCGTTTGACATGTTTTTCGGAACCCAAACTTGGAGGAATGGCGTCCGAAAGGTGAGAAGAATGAATGGTGGTTTGGGAAGAGTGCCCCTCCCCCGAGATTTATATAGTTGAAGAAAAAAGCTTACACAGTCGAATCAGCGAACTCGAATGATCGAACTAAAGTTTATCGTAGCAAACATTCTTCAAAGAGACTGGTTACCTCAATTTTGTTGATAAAAATTGTTTAACCTTGCACTTTGATCTCACAATGTCTTCATGATGCTTTTTTTCATGCCATCCGCGTTTTATAGTATTTTATTCTGATTGTTGAATTAATGAAAGAAAGTTTTTGTCTATCAAAGTTCAAGGTTAACCTCTAACGAATAAACTTCTCTTGAGATGAAATTTCAAAGCTTTTTCTTCCTTCTTCAGACATTGAATGATAGGACTTGCTACGACTAGTGTGTAATATTACGCACATGAATTTTCCTATGGTTCCTACAACGATTCCAGTGGAGAGGTAGTGTTGATATCTTCCGTCGTCTCAATTCGAGTTTGCTAGTAGTAGTCTGCACATAACACACTTCAACGTTTAGACTGAATCCAATGAGGTTCGCCGTTAACTAGGTAACTTCAGAAAACGAAACCTTTGGAACTGTTAGTGTATCGATCTTATTCCTGTAGTAGTGCCAATGATTTTCTTGTGCTAGTCGCATGATTACACTGCTCACTGATGGAGCATTATACAATGATCTAATGCCACAGGCTCTTCAAGACTTGTCATATTATATTTTTGAAAAAAAACATCTGGGCGTGCAAAGCTGCACTACAATATAGAATCATAGCGGGCCAATTAAGCTGGAGTTTTCCAGAAGTTTGGGACACCGCTGCTACTTCTAAAAAGTCTCAGCTGCGAGGACTTCATTTTTGGCAATTTTGGGTGCACTACTGAGGTCCTACCAACCAACCTTCTTCACCGCTTGGTCATCCTTGAAGGTTCTTGGTCATAGGAACCGAACTGCTCTCATTTTGAACCTGATTTCACGAGTGGGATAGATGAGTTGTAACCGTCTTCATTGCAAGAGGACAATTTTTGATCCGTCCTCCTTTACACTGATGAGCATAAAAGCATTGGCACATCGGATGATTTTGAAATATCGAGTCATAAGTGAATCATAAAGTTGTCTTCCACTCCCAATCTTTCATGTGGCTGCACTCTATATGCGGACAATATTCCATCAAAAGTATCATGAGATTCACAAAGAAAATTTTACAATGTGAGCCATGAACGAATAGGTAAGTTGCTTTGTGAATTGCGGCAGCCCTTGCTGCAATTTTTGCAAGCGTTCTTCAAAAGAGATTTAACCGGGTTTTATCGCATGTACATATGATAATGGGTTTGTTACTCAAAATTTTCTGTTGCAGGAGTGGCAATGTTTGGGGAACTGAGGGTGCTTGTAATTTTGTGATCCAAACCTCCGTTTGCTGATGGGCATTCGCCGGTCTCATGAAGGAGTCAAACTGTACGACTAAGGAATTTGCGTGTCCAGCAATCCCAATGAGCGACCACGCGACCTTTGGCCGTCCCGTGATGGATTGGCCGCACCCGTTTGTATTCAGTGAGCGTTGAATGTGCTTCGTAGTGACATCAATAACGCGCCCACTCCTTCAGCATTATTGTTGGTATTTCCTTCAACTCGTTATGTCTGCTTGCCCGAACGATTCGCCAATGTTTTCATATCCATATTAATATAACTTTGATATTTTTTCCTGTACTCGCATGCCGAACAAAATCTTGATAATTGAATGAAATGAAGGCGAGTATATATGATTGTGTACACTTGTTTGATCAAAAATTGAAAACTGGCTTTTGAATAACTCACTATGATGAATGTACAAATGCCTACCCATCGATCAATCGCAACACACTAACGATAATGGAATTTATTGAGAAGAAAATGTTGTTTCTTTCTTCGACACAAATACTTTTGTAATGGATTCTCATAAAATTCAAAACTACAAAGCGCGTATCGAAAAAAAAGTAAAAAGCACAAAGATGATGATTTGACCGTTTTTGTTGAAACAAACTCACAACTAAGAGAATTTTGGGAATTCTGAATAATTCCTTCAACATCACAACATTGTTACTAATTTATCGAAGTCGACTTTGTGATTTTTTTATGCCGTCAACGACAATAATTTGATCTGGCGCTGTAGAGGCAAAAAGTATTATGAACGAGCACTATTATAAACGAGTACTTGTTCTCGGCTCACAATGGCTGATAGAAACCACAAAATGAGAAAGTAATTAAATTGTGTAAAGTAAATGATCCCTTGTTTCCTGTAGCGGCACAGATTATCAGACCGGTAGAGGTCACAAAAAACGCTCCAACTTATGTTTCGAGTTCGCGTTACTTGAAGACAGCAGCAATGTCATTTCGAAGAAGTCGATATTTAATGATGAAATAAGCAATTACGTAAGTCATCCCACTATCTTGTCGTAAGAAAAAACCGATGTGGTTTCATATTTAGAGGCGGAACTGAAAATTGTGGATTGAGTAATTCATCAAAACTTATAGATGAAACTGGAAGAACAAGATCGACGAGATTGTTTCGAGTGATTTCCGATTGCCACAGGAGCTAGAACAGAGAATGTTTGGGCGTTCCGGTTGTTTTTGATTCCATTGTTGGTTTGTTTATCGATATTGTTGTTTGCATTCATATACCGTGCTCGTAATTATCCACTTTGATAGGCTTGAAAAGTTCAAAATGGAGGGCCAAGATTAAAGGTGTAATCGACGTTCCTCATGGCGAGGCAACAACGTTATGGTAATTTGGACAATCGAATTACGACTTTGAGCACCACGTCGAAATCCGCAAATGGAGCGCGATGGTTGAAGGGAAATTATCTGACTATCGTTGATCGCTGACAAACAAACGTTGCTAGAATTAATGCGAGTCGAACGGTTCGTTCCGCGCAACAGTGGAAATTTTACACAACATTCACAAAGATACAGATTTGACAAAACTTTAACCTGAAATCAGAGGAATTTTTAGCGAAATTGCCGCAAGTCAATCCTTGGAAATTCCAAGAAAGCTTGCAGCTTAGTGAAAAAATGTTCGATATGCGTACTCCACTTGAGGATGCAGAGTAAATCGGAGCGTCCCAACCGATTCAGCGTGAGGAAAAATCGAAATCCTTAAACCCATGCGAGAAAAAGAGTTGTAACTCTTGCAGTCCCTCAGTTTCCCAATGATGGCAATTTCGTGGCCACATGTGGAAGTTGCGGAAGAATCCCAGTTGAATCGGCTTTTACTGCTCATTAAAAGGAGACACGAACAGTTGCGCATCGACATCTAATTCCGGCAGTGTTTGAAATAAAGGTGCTTCACCGGGGACTCTGTTGCCAAATGAAGAAGTGTTACTATGAAAGAACTGCAATCGATAAAGTTTGAGCTGGTTGAGAAGGAGATTTTGCGGATTCCATAATGATTATTCGCTCGACGCACAGAAAAATTCGGGACAATGACAGAAACTCAAAAGAGACGAATAATATGCGCGCAGGCGAACGAGTCACTCTTTCAATCCTCTGCTGAACTGACACAAAACGCGTTTGTTGAACCCATCAACGACATCATTGCCCGAGTGGCCGGACTGCATAAAATTAAAGCAAATCATATCACGCATTCAGTTAGTGTAGGCGAGTAACAAAGTCGGAGGGAATTGCAAAACTGTTTCATCGCTTAAGCCTCACTGGCCGGCTCCGCTGTTTAGCGTGATTCCTCTTATGGTACACAATGAGGAAGGAGCCCAGTGTCTAAAGACGCTGTGGTCTATTTAATCGATCAGTGCCTCAAGACGATATGGTCTATAAAATCGATGAACTTTATGTTGCTCTAGTGCAAAACTCTGTAAATGTGTTTTTTCCGTCGTTCAGGGGACTTCTGGCTAGGGCGATCTCATCCTGGTCCCACCCGAATCTCGATTCGCTAGCAAAATTTGCCCTCAATGGAATGAAGTGTGGTTGCTGGCAAATTTTTCAGGCCAATCCCCAAGCCAACTTGGTGGATGCCTGCGTTGCAGTGTTGTGTCGCTACCGTTCAGACCAAATGAGCACTTAGAATGCCAAGTTAAATGTAAAAGTTTTTCACTCTCACTCCAAACTTGAAATAGCGGGAGCTCAGCCCGCAGGACAGCTCCAGTTAACTGCACGTGCTGCCAACGTCAGCGACGAAGGGGCGTACGCTTTTAAATAACGACGGGGCAAGGGAAAGGGCGCAATTTTTCACAGTGACGCCATTTCGTTTGTAAGCTTTTCCAGAAGAATGTCAAGACATGCTCCAAGAAGATGAAACAGGGCAGATGAGTCACATTTTCCTGGCCACGTCCTGCTGCAATGCAGAACAGAAAGCATGAGAGACTCGTGCAGTGTGACCGATGGTCTAGAATGAACGAGTTTAATATACCGTCGCAATTTATATTCTTTGGCCATTCCTGAAACCTGAGTCGCCGCAACGACATCGTTTGGCAACCAATAAAGTTTACTGGCAATAAGTAAAATTTTGCAACGCCATTCCCTTGTAGGGAATATCTTTGCCCGGATTCATTTCAAGTTAACGCAGTGATACATGTTTTTTGCCCTTCCTTCTGCATAGTGGAAGACCTTTGCATGATGTATTTTTTTGTAGAATCCAAAGATTCTTTTTTTTTTCAAAAACAAACAAATAACAAGAACAAGTACTAGTCATCCCACTAGAAGTACCAATTACTTTGCAGCCGCCAGTGCTAAAATTCCTCGCAAGGGAAGTTGCACCACATAATGTGAATATCTCTGCCGAGGGGAGCACCTCTATTTTGGAGTACCTCTATTTTGGATGCTAGATGTTGGATATGTGGTGATGTTTCAAAACATGCAAAGTAATGATTTCGCCTATTGAAAGTGCGATTGCAAAATGCGTGCACGTGGCAAAAAGTGCAATGTACAATGGCCACAAAGTCGCGACCAAATACACAACACTAGAGAATGCGCATTTTCCTTAATCGTGTATTTTCTTTGCCCAATTGCCTGAGCAAGTTGATCGCATCATTCTCACCTTTGCAACAACCTCTGATTACTTGTCGCAAAGTGATCTTTTTTGTTGAACTCACAATCGCTTTAAATGTTCTTTTGTTTCCAACAGTCTTCAGTATTCGATCCGGTCGTGTTTTCTTTCGCCTATATTCATTCCGTGACAGGGGGTCGACGTTGAATGTCCCATCCACTAGCCAAACACTAGGAGAGTTTTTTGGTGCTACTGCGCCTATCCCACTTCCATACCGTTTCATTAACGCCACTTCAGTGCACTGAACTATTCGCCAATGACAAACACAGTTATTGTCATTTCAGTGACCATAAAATCTTCTTGTTCCATAGGGACGTTTCCTCGCATTCATCACCACTGTAAACCAAAGGTTTCTTTTTCAATCGTCACACAAGATCATGGAAGCACTCGCAGAGACGAGCTGTCAATCTGACATCATTGAACTGTTTAGTCGCCTCTTCTTGACTACGAAGGTCTCGGAAAACTGGTTTGTTTCGAAGGCAGGGGAGGAGTGGATGGGGTAAAGCTAGTAAGAACAATTGTTGTGGGCGTCAAAGTTTTCAGAGTTGAGACGCCTCAGCAGCCGGACATTTGCGGGGTAGGAAATGGAAGGTGAGGAAGATTCCGTCGTCGAAGCTTGTTCTTTACAACGAGGAAATTCCAAGCGCGCGCTAATATTTCTCGTTAGGTCGTCTATGTTGAGAGGATAACTACGTCATGCACCGCAAGAAGCATGCATTTGTCAGGAGGTGATGTCGGATTGGAAGAAGAAGGTAAAATGTTGACGCTAGAGGTCGCAGGTCGCATCAGAAGGAGAGTTCAAGGGTAAACATATATAAGAGAAGGATGAGAATGTTTAGCTAGGTAGGGAGGGTGGCATTTGATCGATGCGTAGGAAGTCTCGCCATTACATACGTTAAAGAGACAACGCAGGCAGTTCTGACACGACGTACCCTGCTGCTACATATGGCAAACGAGCGATCCACTACAGTCACGATTTAGTTAGTGCTCATTCGTTATGATTGTGATGGGATATCATCTGCTTGTAAGTTATTTGCTGGTGACGTGGGAACCTATGAGCCAGCCATACATCCTCCTGTTTACCTATGAGGAGACCACCATAGCTCTTTCAATGCGTGTAAGAGAAGATCAACCTTAGAGAGAACACGAGACATCCCTATTCTTATACATACCACTTTTCTTTCTAATTATCCTTTGCACTTAGATAATCGGCATATGCCGTAAACTGAAACTCCTGCTTGTGGTTTATTCGTAAATTTAAGAGTGTTCATCGGTGGTTGGGACATTGTCTAAATTTATCGAGTAAAGCCTCCGTCCGCGGTTACAAATAGGTACTCGCATTTCTCTAGCACAAACGTTTGTAACAATACTAGATATCCTTTGAGATAGACTTGGGTTGACTTCTTCTGCATTATGCTCGTGGAATACTACGTTTCCTAGATTCCCTTTCAGGGTGTAGCTGATAGAAAACATTCATAAGCCATTCAGCTGTTGAATCACAGAAAGCCACAAGCAAGCTGAGTACAACCTCGTGATTGCAGAAGTCCTTGAGCTACGGCTTTTGGAATAATTACAATCACTTCTATACTCTATACAATCAATAGATCACAAAATGGAGACCGGTTCTCTTAGCATCAACATCGAGGAGATGTATCCAGCTCATCTGCGAAGGAAAGATCACTTTCGAGCCCCCTCCCCCTAAGCACTTATAGATCAAAGAGTGTTGTGAATTCGTTTTGTCGTAGCTTGCTTGTGTCTGAAGCACATAACTGCAATTGATTGGTCTACGAGATGCCTACCCTATGTAAATCGTCGGCATTCGATGGACGTCCGGAATCTTCCATGTCTCCTTGCACAACAGTCTGCGTGGCTTATGTTCCGTGCATTTTCAGCAGTAGGTTCTTGCTTATTTTACCGGCGCACACGTTTTTCCCTTGTATTTTATTCTCACTGTTCTTTGCTACATTTAAACTCGGCTATTGAGTATCACAGATTCCACACGTTCACTTATTTTTTAGCACATAAGCTTTTGAGATTTCAAACTGCAACATTCGAATCCAGGATCAGAGCAGCCACTAGCCGAAGACTTGGTAAAATGAAAGATATTAGCTCATTATTCATGAGCAGTTTCGCTATGATGCCATAATCCAGAAGTCTCCTAATTCGAAGTCGCTTCTCCGATTAGTGATTCCTTCGTTTCACAGTAACAAAAAGTGGAGCTTTCGGTTTCGTCATTCCTGTTGAATTCAATTCGAGAAGCTTGCCCTGTAACGAAACGGTCTAGAAAATGGCGTGAAGATAATTCCCAAAGAAATAGAGTTTGCCCCCCCCCCTCCACCCAAAAAAAAAACGATACTGAAAACCACCACGCTCAAATATTCGCAACGCGTTCCATAAGTATCAACCATCAGTAAATGAGAATTATAGCCCTGTGAAATTTCCGTTAAAGCCATCTCCACTTCCGTGCGTGAACAAGTGGGAGTGCAATGATTCATCTTGTGACGTGGAATTTCGTTGACGTAAAAATTTTGGTACGTTCCATTTTAGGCAATTTGGAGATGAAGAAAGACAAGTATTCATACTCTATATGTATATACATATACATATGAAACAGCTCTAACATCGCATCACTTTGTTTCATGCAACTGTTCCTATTATTCCGTTATGTTCCACGACAAACCTGCGCGAGTTTCATATACCGCTGGAGCTCCCAGCAGGGCAATCGTACCTCGCCGAAACCCGGCCAATTTACAAAGACCCGGCTGTAAGTCTGCTGTTCGCTAGCAGACTTGTTTCACGTCAAATCAGTTTTTCCCTTAATTTATGAAAATGACAAGATGATAAGCGATTTTGGTAACGCATCAATGTGACTGTCACCTGAAACTCCTCGGAAACGCTGAACTGAAAGCTCCGCAAAAGATAGGCCAATACAAGGCGGATTTCGAGCTGAGCGAAGCGGAGCCCGATGCAGTTCCGTGGGCCAATGCCGAACGGTACAAACGCGAGGGGATCCCGGTTTGCTTTCTCTGACCGCGAAAATCTGCAAATGCGTCTTGTGCTGCTTTCTGGAACTAAATATGCATGAGCAAGAGGAGAGGAAAGAAACACAAGCATTCTTTTACATGCTGCCATAAATGCGCTTTCCCGCTAGACATAACACGAACATTCGGCCACTTCATCCTGTTGCGGTGCGAATTTGGGTTATTACAGCATATTTGCTCTTTATGACATGAGCTATTTGAGCGGCTAACACTAGTTTTTGTGTTGTGGAAATAAATACAATGAAGTGTTCCGGAAATGGTCGATCGACAATTTAGAGTGGCATTTGCATCAGAGACGCTGAGGAAATCGCTAGCAAGGGGATCAAGGTGAAATGCTTCCGTTTGCGATCCCGAATGAACTGAACCAATCAATTTTCGCACACTCTTTGATCCATTGCGATCAGCACTTTTTCAATTTTGCACGCTGAAAAAATGAGCTCTGTGGAGTTCGATCCTGGAGAGGAAAAGGAAGGACGTTTCAATTTAATGGCTCAAGCGCGAGAAATTACGCGAGGAAAGGCGTAGACTGTGAGGTAGAGTGGATCATCTTCGATTAGTCTCATAGTTCCATGATTCCCAATTTATAGAATTACAACCGCATCGCAGACTAGTTAGTGCTTGAGGGGTAATGTTTAGAAACTCAACAGCATTAAAATGCTTTTTGAGCATGCGAAGCTCTTAAACGGATCTTGTTCTATGGAATAAACAACGCGAATTCATCGCTACAAGCAAATAACTTGTCGAAATCACAGCTGAAGCAAGCTTCAATTGCATCAGATGTAAAATGCGTATTACAAAAATAGCAGTGAATCAGACGAAGAGGAGCATCCGATTGTTAGAGTGGCCTCAAGTAAACAGTCAACTGCACCCGAGGCGATGGTCACTCTCTATCTGTCGGAATTCAATCGCCAACGCCTGACGAAATGTCTTAATGTAAGACCATGCACACGCTTAAACGTAGACACGTACATGTGCATGCACTTACTGGAACATACACGATCAACCGGCAAATCAACGCGAAACCATTTTCTTGCTCACCATGCGACCGAGTTCATTCCCTTACCTTTCCGGATCGAATTTTTCCGGATTTGGCCAGTAACGTTCATTATAATGGATAGCGAAGGTCGGCATATAAACGAAAGTGCCTTTCTCAATTTTAATTCCATCCACTGTAATATCCGAGGCGCATTTACGATCGTTTCTGCAATAAGAAAAATCTATTCCTCTTTGCCCAGGGGCGAAATCCATTATCACATCTCAATGCTATCAAATCGCACTGTATCCTAGCACCTTAGTGGAATGATTATCACGATTCAATGGTATTACCTCATCGACATAACAACTTTTTTTGATTTAGCGCAAGCACATTCATATAGGCATTCCTCAGGCACACTTCTAGTTTTGTGTCGAGTAAGACGGGCACTTCGAACCTTCTTCGAATCTTTTTGTCGCTGAATTCACCGCTACTTATAACGAGCATACTTCTGATGACACTTCATTAACCACGCTTGCGTACTTGTTCCTGGTGGCGCCGACCAGTCAGAGATCAGCGAGGCTTCAGGTCCTATGATAGTATCCTAACAGCATAACAGCATCTTGTTGTCTTTTGTGATCACAAGGTTCCACATCGAAAATGAGAACATTTTGATAAACGCATGCCATACCTTGGAATGGGCGGATACACTCGCAGTGTTTCATTCATTACTTGTTCGATATAGGGCATTTTCGTAAGATCATCATATCCAATGGTCTCCTGGAATATTTGTAATCATTGGATCGCATTGAGTAATATTTTGCAAACAGTTATCATAGGGTCAGAAGAGACAAGGTCGAAACAACAGTCGGGAGATAGCTTCGCCCCTCCCCTTCCCTCCACCTATTCAAGGAAAGTAATTCCTGCATCCTCACTGCATAAGTAGGCGCCTTCGTTTTCGTTTCGGACGTAGCTGAATGGAAAAAGTAAAGTTGTGGCTAGGCTTCTAAAGCGATGGTGCACGAGGGAAAGTGGTACATTGAATGTGATATATCGATGTATCGTTCTAACTCTTTGATACCGACGGCTTGACGTTACCACATCCACTGCTCGAAATGATAATGCTTTGTCAAAAAAAAGCCTCAAATTTCAACTTCTCCACCTCCGATTAAAAGCTTAACGGCAAGATTCCAAACTCAGGTACAACGATGGAAACGCGCGAATTTGTAGAGTGCTGAGTGAGATCAGTTTGGGAGTAAAATTGGAATGCGTAGGTGGTAACAACTTGTACATTAAAACAAAAAACGATTTTCGCGCGATGATAACCACCTGTTTGTTCTATGCTGCTCAATACTGCACAGCCGAGGCGCAACTGCAAATGAAATTGGGAGGCATTTTACATGCAATGAGGCAAATATCGGCTATATGGTTTCTTTCGAAATCCTGCCATATAGGAAAGCAAAACGCCTTTGCTGGCAATACCTTGTGCCCAACGACGTTCATAACTTGAGCGTGCGCAATTTCCTGCACCTGTGGATTAGAAGCAAGACAATAGGCAGCAAACTGGAGAGCAGTCGCTGTTGTTTCATAACCGGCGATAAGAAATAGGTATCCTTGTGCAATCAGCTCCACATCGGTCAGGACGATCTGAAACATGATCTTACAGCTTGGACGCGCGCTACAGCAGACTGAAATATTAAAGAATGCTCACATGCGGATTACAGTCTTCACTAGCACTCAAGATGCTTTTGGGGCAAACAAATGAGGAAATACAAGGCCTTGACTTCTTGGCATAATTCAACACGAAAATCTCTCTACAGTATTCCTGGGCACCTGGGCCAAGTAAAAAGCAAGCAGCCAAGTTCCCTGACTTGTGTAACACAGGTCCGACACGTTCGTCTCTGGTAACTCAAATAAGCGCTCGGAAGTTTTTGACTTTCATCAAAGAAAGGCACAGAAAAATGCTGCAGGACAGTCTTGCCACCTCGTAACGCAAAGCAACAACATTCTTCGTTCGTTGACATCCCCCTCTTTCTACTATATCTCCTTTGTTCCAGCTGCAGATGCCTGAGCTCTGCGAAGTGATTGAGTAGCTTTTAAGTGTAAAGCGACTCTTTTGCGCGAAAAATGCTCTCATTCAGTAATATTCAGACGAAAGAAGAGTCCTTCCTTGTGCTCTTGCACAGCCGTGCATTGGCTTCTGGGCGAAATTAGTGACTATCGTTAGTAGCTGAATGGAACAACTGCAGGTGTTGCTCGAAGGGCTTAGGGATTGTAGCCTCACCGATCAGACTGACAGGTGTTGACAGACCCTGCAGTGCAAGGTATCCGCAAGCGTGGCCTTGGATGCTAGGTCTCATTTTGAGCTATCATCATCTACGCCATGAGGCAGAATTTGCTATGAAGTCCGTTATCCAGACATTCCTTTGTTGTTCGCCTGACGCGGTGCAGAGGCCGATTTTTGATCTAGAACTAACCTATATGTAAGCTAGCGCATTTTATGATATCTACCAATATATTCTCTTACCAGGTGATTAGTCGACGTTATGATCTGAATTGCAGGACCAACGTTGACGGCAGTACTCCTATTGACTCTTTTAATATGCGCAAAGATACTACATCATTTCTAGCACATTTCCTCGGGAGAGGATCGAAACGAATGTAACCTTTTTTCCGTTGGCTAGCGCATCGTGCATCAATTCTTCGTCTTTGTCTGTAATTTCCGACTCCTCCATCGCATCAAAGAGCAATTGGAGAAAATCAGGATCAACCTGAAATGATTATTAATTGACCATTTCAAAGGTTTTGAGGTAACCCTCTCTACCTACTTCACTACTCCAAAATCTCGAACTCAGTGTTTGTCACTGGCACTGCACCGTGCCGGCACAAGCCTACAATGCAATGTTGTTCAGCAAAGTTTGCATAACATTGCTTACACGGCGACTATTTAAGGAGTTTTCGCTACTAGGCCTTCGCATTCCATAAGTAGTGCAACGTTTTCATTTCGACTCATTTTCTGTGCCTCGGGAATCAGCTGGCGTCTTTCATGATTCAGTAAATCTTGATAACAAAGTGCCTTTTTCCTTCGCTTTTTGGTAAACTTGGCCAGAAACTTCTGTTTCCTTTCGCAGACAGCTTAAAACTTGTAAGCATATTTTTGCCTGCGGTCCCCAGCAACCATTGCCAATGCGATAATGTTCTCGAACAAAGTGCTTTTTTTTCATGTGGAAACCTGTTTCGCATGGGTGTACCACTTACACCCAAACAGTGTCATTGTTCCGATTTCAGAGTGGTTTCTGTTGTTTCAGGAAGAAATAATTTACGATGTGCGGTGGCGATTATATAGAAGTGTTTCTTGCACTCACAGATTTTTATGAATAAAATATTCTGCGGATATGAAAACATCACAAGTCAAACCTCTCGAGGGCAGTTTCGTCTTTCTTCGACAATCTTTCGTAGGACGCTCTCGAAGAACACGTCACAAGTGTTGCCAATGAGTTGAAAGTTGAAAATTCTTTCCATTATACGTGCTATGGTCGGGAAAAGTGCTGCAGCAAAGCAAACGAAGCATTCATGGCATAAGCACCTCGCAAAATTTGGTAAGATTTTCGTCACTTTATTCACCTCACAAGTTTGGTGAATGGAAATACTGCAGACTGGGTTATCCAAAACTGTCGCCTAATAAAGTGAAGAGTGTAAGACCGCTCGTACACCCACCCACCTTTGTTATCCAGCAAATGTTTCACATATATCACATTACCTTTGAGATTGACTAAGAGCCAGCACTAACGAGCGCTCGAAAGATTCTCATACTAACTCTCCTGTATAGTCGAATGAATTTTTATTTTTTATTTTTCATTTTTCATTTTCTCGATTCAAAAATGTTCCTTCATTGGCAAGTAGTAGATTGACGAAATCTGGTTGCTTATTTTTTGTGTAAATTTAAAAACTATTTGACGAGTCTGAGCGAAACCGAATTCGACTTTTTCACACCACGGGTTTATACGTCGTTTTGTGTAAAGAACACAAAAACCAGCTCCCTGCTGTGTCGATTGTGCCAGAGGCTAAAAAAAAACAAACTTCTAAGTTATCGAGCATAGAAAATCGGTTGAAACTCTGCTTCATCACAACACTATAAATCAAACAGTGCTCTCGTTTTCCGAATCTCCCCGTCTATTTGTTGCAATGTAAATCAAGTTCTGTTAGGCGAAACACTATCGTTGCCGTCATATTTGGAAACAACGGGAGATCGGTGTTGTTTAATCATCGACAATGATCAAACATTCAAGTGAAAAAATGAATAGCAATTACCCAAGAGCATAATTCGGAAATCGACGAATGAAAAACCGAATATTTTATTCGCATAATATGGAAATTGAGAGTCCTGATTTGTCTGTACGCTTAAATCGACACCGAATGCGGACTGAGCGACAATATCCATCGTCAAATTGGCGAAAAATCTGAAATTTGTGAAGAAAAAATCTGAAACATATGGCGGTTAGCAGCACTTCTGAAAGCGAGCCGATTGTTTTCCATAGAACAAACTCAAGCAACTTCATTTGTAGCGAGCTTGTTCATTTTCTTTTTCTGAATGAAATGGGAACAATTTGTCGAATGGTAACAGTATTCGAATAAGTTTCCTTGCCAGCTTCTATTGACGTGAGCTCTCCTCCCCAACCGTAAGCAATTAAATGGAGATAAATTGGTCTGCGCATCACAAACAGGTGACATAAGGCTGCGTTGCTAAGCGAGGGACTGCCTGCTAAATATGAGCATTTTATTAAGTAAACGTTATGACTATATTGCTCTGATTGTTTCCTTAGTTGAGCTAGTTTCCAGTTATCGGCGTAAAGAGCTTCTTAAAATGGCAACAAATAGTATAATGCACAATAGCTCTTCCGCAATAATCAATTGTTTGGAAGATGTTGCATCGCATGGAAGATTTTTACGTTGTTTTCAGCTGTAACTCAGGACACTCTTGGAAAATATTAGCAGACAACGACGCAAACGTTGCTTCACTCTGCTTTCATGGATTCAGATAGGCTCAAAATGTTTTTTTTTCAGTTTTTTTTCCTAAAAGTTCATCATTCGTACCAATTGGCTCATGAAGATATTTTGTGCTATAGTACGAGCCATTCTCATCTAGATGGTCTAACTAAATTCTTTCTTTTATTTCGAATTCTGAGGACGCTTTGTATGTTGTGTACACCTATACCTAAGCTTCAGCAGCACTTTGCGAAAATGAAAATTCGCTGCCATATTTGGCTAACGAGAACGAAACTCAAACATTCGCTCTGATAACACCCTCAATTATTAGTGTATGCATTGATAAGGACTTTGTGTCTGAAATCGAGGATTAGATCATTGTGGCTGCAATTGCAGGCAGCGAATAACGGACTTTCGGAAGTACTGAAACTGCGTACGTATGCAATCAGGGTGTTATGCGTACGTATGACACCGTACGTATGCAATCAGGGTGTTTGGCCATATTAGATGTTTTCGTCACTAAATAAACCACTAAAGTGATCACCTTAACAACGCGTCCACGTGTGAAGGCTGGAGTTATTGTTCTTCGAACATCTTTCCAATGCTGATCCCTCATGACGTTGACCATATGCTTGCGAATTGTTTGATTACCAATAAAGAAGTCGGATATCTGAGAAATCAACAAGCTCTTTAGAATGCACTCTTTGCGTCGCAGATTTCTCATTTGTTTCTCGTGCATCATTGGACTCACTGGACGGCTAAATTATTGGAACATTGTCATGAGTAAACGTTCATAAAATTGTAACGGAGGAGCAAAGCATGCTTGCACGGGCTGCTAGCGAAATTCAACTCTTAGAAATTACGGCAATATTAAGAAATGAACATATGGAAAAGTCGTTCTTCACAAATTTGCATCGATACGAAAGTGCTGAACAATAAAAGGAGGCGGCTTAGAAAATATGATTCTAACCACGCGATTTGGGAACGTTGCGAAGTCTTGAATGAGAATTTGCTTTAGCATGTCGAGATCGCAAACGTTCAACTCGGGAAACCCCATGAATGATGCGCTGAAAAGGATTGACCAGTTGTCTTCTTTACATTGCTGCACAAACCACTTTTTAGTTGGTGACATCAGCTGAAGGAATATGGCACACACGTACTATATTTATTTCATTTCTCCATCGGCCCATGTGCGCAACATTTGCGGATCGAAGTTTTGTACTTTATACATTGTACTCTGAATGAAGAACCACTAAGGCGTTTCTGCGTTCCATTGGGCGAATTTTGTGCCTACTTTCGTAACTTTCCGCCTTCCCCTGCCTCGCATCGGTCCGCATCTCATTCCCTTCCGATGAATTTGTTTCTACATATCATCTTGGTGAAAGAAAAATCACCAAAAGCCGACGTTTTGGCAGGTTAAAACAGACCCGGAAAAGCCAAAATGTCTCAAAAAAAGCTGAAGGATAGCACAACTGAGACAGAATAAAGCCGACATGAATGTTCAAGTAGCAAGCGGTTGCTTTAATTATGTGTGAAACGGCAGGTCGACCCCTTGGGTTACGAAGAAATATGGAGTTCTAAAAAAAGATGCTACAAAGAAGGATCTTCTAACGAGGATGGACGACCGTGCGAGACAAATCAGTTGAATTCTCGATGGAAAGCTCCCCCTATCGCAAACAAAGAATCTGGTTTTCCAGAATTAAAACACTTTTGCAACAAAACGCTGCCAAGATCGAAGAGGAAATGCACATTGTCAAAAAACAATGTTCAAATATCATCCGCTATACCTAAAATACGTAATCTTGATGAGCCGAATAACACTCATCGGCGAACAACACAAACATCGCCCGTTTTTCAATCATAATCCGGTGAGATTACGGCAATTCGAAGCTTTAAATATGGGGTATTGCAAAAGTTTTTGACTTTTAATCACTTTTCACCCAATAAGGCTTGCAAAGTGGATTAAAACTTAATCATTTGCAAAAAAGTGGATTAAAAAAAACTTAAAACGGTTGCCAAGTGGACCTGTTGATGGATGAAAACCACATTGCCGGCTGTTACAGCCTTCAAGTGATTGAGCAAATATGAAAACAGGTGCAATGCATGGACTACACACCGAAAACATTGCTCCTCTTCAGCTTCTTCATTTAGTGTCTTCAATCTCGTCAATATTTCAACGAAACGATTGATAAAATCTCACAAAGCAGCGCATACTTGTGTTGCTCACATTTTTTCTCATGGACAAAATAAACCCCAGCAGACTTCATTACTGCGTAATTCCCTATAAAAAACCGGAAATTATCCAACAGCTAACATAAGCAGTAGGGGATGGTTACATCTCACGTTCGGCGCTATAAAAATGTGAAAATATTACAGAACTACAGAAATTACGTCGTTGAGTGGTTAATCTCTTTGATTTTCGTATGTCACATTAATTATAAGTACTTTCACGGCATGTGGAATATATCCACGGGATGACCCATCATTCGATATGAAAGCACTCGGCTGAATAAGTATACCGGTTGCGTCATGGCGTTATTCACACCACTACAGCTCCCATATTAGATTCGAATCGATAAAGTTTTCGACCACTGGAAAAGGTAAAACAGTGGAGAGATACATCATCAGTTTCAGCACAGTCCATCAGGAAAACAAGCGGAGCTATAACCCGTAGAAACGGCCGAATTTCTTCATATTCTCGATGTCGAATTCAGCAAATCCTCTTTGCAGTTGAAGCATATTTCCGAAAAAGAAATGTGGTTCAGGTCCAGGTATGCCTCGCCGTTTCCAATATTCGTTCACTCGCTTTGTCCATCTGAAATAAGCTAAGGCAGATCCATTACGCAGGTTCTTCTCATATAGAATGCGACTTTTTTTTTAAAAATATTGCAGAGCGATTTAAAGTGCCCAGCAATGACCAACTTTTCACGGATGCGAAAGAACGGAATAGAAACAGAATGCAACGGCGAGATTTTTATGAAATCCAGATGGGACAATGAAGCTGAACCCCTGCTGCAGGAGTCCGCAGGGAGAGGGGAAGTGGGAATAAAACTGTTCGAAGGGATAGGCTGATGCACATACTCTCAACCGACACGAAACATCAGCAAACTGAATTCGTATGCTCGCAAGCATGTGTTTTTCTATACCTTCGATGGCTGTAGGACGAGGGATTGATACGTTTTTTCGAATTTATGATTTTGGAAGGGCATTACTTGAAGCGGATGCACTTACAGGAAGTAAGCAGTGAGCGCGATGATGCATATCGTTGCAGCAAGGATGACGTTGAACTTGATGAAGGAAAAAGATATCACCACAAGTGGCACAACGGCACCTTCTCCTATTCCAATCACAACCATATCTAAACAAAGTAAAAGCTTCTAATGTTGAAAGCAAGAAAGCTTGAAGTTGGCGATTGCGAATAAACACCATTGCATCTGATATTTGAATTTGCTACTTACAGAAGTATCTTCTTGCGCAATCGAATGAAATTTTATAAAGGTTCTCTTCAAAATATGCAAAAAGGATTGTTGTTTACATAGAAAAGGAACCGATAGGTTGATAATGACCAGGGAGATATGAGAAACAAAATCGGGCGCTAATTAGTGTTCGGGTTGTGAAAGCAAATCACTAAGCAGATAGCTTATATTTGCCGTTCGAAAAAAATTTTCGCGAAACCAAAATTTGAATATCAGAAATCATTGGAACGCATCGCTGCAAGGTGGAACGCAAACCGCATTTCTCAGCCCGTGTATGAAAACACTGGCGCGATATGAATGATGACATTGGCGCGGAAATATTTATGGTACATTAGGCCGGACAACTGGAATGAGTGTACACAGCTCAGAATTTTCGAAATTTTAAAATCAGTTCCGGAGAATTCGAAAGGACGAACACCTGCTTGAGGTCCAGGTTAATTCCACAATTGATTTTGGAGTTCAGCTTCACATCATGACACACATTTCGTTCGATTCAACTCAGCATACGATGATGTAATGAAGGAGAGAGACAGCAGCTCGAATATTAGCAAAGGTAGTTGTTGTGCTAGTGTGGCGCTTTCCATGCAAATTATAGAAGTTTTATAAAGAACAAAAAGTCACGACAACAGCTTGAGTTGTTCAATGCATACCGCTTGCTTTAAGCAGCCATTTACAGCTGCCTGACAGAAAAACACTCCTTCAATCATAAGCATACTAAAATGCAATACAACTCCAAGATAAAACAATCATGAGCATTGAGTCGTATGCCCAAACAGATGTAGGAAAGGAACTAGTGACAATGCAGTCGTCGCACAGATCTCAACAACACTGTGCCTATGACAGTTCACATCTGCGGAGCAAAACTCGTGGCATTCTCAGTCAAACCTTCTTTCATACCAGTACATCGACTTTGCTCTGAAATTTGATTGTGGTTCTGCTCAACCAACTCAACTATCTCTACTACTGAAACATCTATAAGCAGTACATTACCAAAACGCAGTTGAGGAATAAAGAAACCTATATCTTTTCATGACCAGTTCAACTTTGCGCAGTCTCATACGTCAAAATAAGAAATTAACACATTGCTCGCGTTAAGAGCAACAGAACATGTGCAGTAGGAACTGAACAGAAAAAGCCACTGAGGATACGTTTTTTGTTGTCGTCATGTAGTAGTTCGCCGGTCTGAGGGCTACGTCGAATGCTGTTTCACTCATGAGTTGTAAGCAGGTAGCATTCCGGTAACGACAGTCGAGGTACGATTACAAATCTGGACCAGCCGGCTTGCTGAAATTATGCCAGTATAATGAATTAACAGTAAATAGCGAAGAAGTGAGAGCGACTACAGCTCACATTACATACACTTATATCAAACAAAGTGCTTCATAACAGTCCACCTGAGTGATTCGATCAGCAATTATAACTTCATCGTAGGTGCTCACAACTGGGGCGTAGGTTGTGGCGAAAGCAATAAGATGTGTCTCTAGACGGACTGCATTGCAAACACATCAATACACTTTGAAAGCAGGAGTTCCTTAGAGCAAAAACTTCAATGACATGTCTCCAACGAAGCGTGGAGCACCGTTTGGAGTTTCTTGCTGATTTAAACTTCTTGGTGCTGTGGTTTCTATTCCTCGCCACTTTTTTCTCCTCGCATACGTTCAAACGATAGGTAGAATGATTTTCGAACGCAAATTTGGGAAGCCGCGTGATGCTATAGAGAGGAGCTGGTTGTAAAAGCGAAGAGTGTTCAGCCATTTATGTAGTTGTAGAAAGAGAAGTTACACTGTCAAATGAGTGTCATCGAATATTCTTATTGACATTTGCTGAATGAAAAAATTCTTTAAACGAGTTGCTCCTCTGTATTCTTGAAAAACATTCACATATCGTGCTTGTGATGTGCCCATTAATTCTTCACACAGCGCCCTTTCCCTGAATTTTCTTCGTCAGCTTCCTTCGCAGTGAAAAAGTGTATGGAAATTCTAGAAGCACGTCTATTGAGCACGATAGAAGATTGGTCACCGAAGGAAGAAAACTGAATTTGAGCGAAGTTCCAAATGCTTTTTTTTGCTGAACTTTTTGAGACGATGCATCACGCAATCCGCGACAGCACCAATGAAATATTCGGCACTCGGGTTTTGCTGCACCTACTGGTGCGGTTTCGACGATGAGGCCAACACCTGGGTATTCCATCACCCGCGACTTAGACTAGCAGCTAATCATTTCCTCATGACACTGTTCAGAATTTCAACTGCACTGGACAAGTCTTACCTGTGGTTCAGTAAAGTGTCTGCGTCTGCGCCTGACTTCTGTGTCTCTGCCTATATCTCAGCCTGTCTTTGTGTCCGTGTCTGCGCCCATGTCTCTGCCTGTATCTCCGTCTGCTCTTTTTCTTTGTCTGCATTTGTGCCCGTGCCTGCGTCTGTGCCTTTGTCTGCTTCTCTGTCCTCCTCTGCGTCTGCGTCCCCGTCTGTGCCTGTGTCTATATCTGTATCTGTGCCTGCGTCTGTGTCGGTGTCTGTGCCTGTATCTCGCCTGTCTTTGTGTCCGCCTCTGTGCCCTTGCCTGTCTCCGTGTCTGTGTCCGCCTTAATGTCAGTGCCTGTACCTGTGTCCGTCTCTGTGCCTGTGCCTCTGCCATGTCCGTGTCTGTGGCTGTATCTGTGTCTGTGTATGTGTCTGCGCCTGTGTCTTCGTCGGTTTCTGTCACTTTGCCTGCATGTATCTGCGTCTGAGTCTGTGCCTGTGTCTGTGTCTGCCTGCGTTCCTCTATCTGCGTCCATGCCTGTGTATTTTTCTGTACCTGTACCTTTGCCTGCTTCCCTGTCCTCGTCTGCGTCTGTGACTGTGTCTGTGTCTTTGTCAGTTCCTGTCACGGTGCGTGTATCTGCGTCTGCGAATATGCCTGTGCCGGTGTCTGTTTCTGTGTCTGTGAATGTCTGTGTCTGCGATGTGTCTGCGTCTGCGCATTTTTCTGTGTCTGTACCTGTGTCTGCTTCTCTGCACTCGTCTGCCTCTGTGTCCGCGTTTGGGTCTGTGTATGCGTCTCTGTCCATGCCTGTCTGTGTCTGCGTCAGTGTCTCTGTCTGTGTCTCTTTCTGTGTCTCTGTCTGTGCGTCTATCTGTGTCTTCGTCGGTTTCCGTCACTGTTTCTGTGTCTGTGTCTGTGTCTGTGTCTGCCCGTGCCTGCGTCTGTGCCTGTGTCTGTGTCTGTATTCCTGCCTGTGTCTGCATCTGTCTGTGTCTGTGCCTGTGTCCGTCCGTGCCTCTATCCGCGTCCGTGTCCGTGTCTGTGTCTGTATCTGTGTCTCTCTTTGTGTCCGTATCTGTGAACATGTCTGTGCACGTATCTATGTCTTTGTCCTTTCTTTGTCTGCATGCGTGTCCGCACTCGCGTCTGTCCTTGTCGTCTGTGTCTGTGACCCTGCCTGTGCCTGCGAATCTGTCTGTGTCCGTGTCTGTGTCCGGGTCCGTATCTTTGTCCCTGTTTGTGTCTGTTTCTGTGTCTGTGTTTGCGCCTGTGCCTGTGTCTGTGTCTGTGTCTGTATCTGTGTCTGTGTCCACGTCTGTGTCCGCGTCTGTGTTCGTGTCGGCCAGTGTCTGTGCCTGTGTCTGCGCCTTGCTTGGCTTCTGTCACTGTGCCTTTATCTGAATCTGTGCCTGTGCCTGTGTCTGTGCCTGGGTCTGTGCCTTTGTCTGTGTTTTTTCTGTCGGTGTGTGTCTGCGTCTGTTTCTATGTCCGTTCTGTCTGCATCTGCGTCTCTCTGTCCATGTGTGTGTGTGTGTGTCTTTGTCTGCGTCTGGGTCTCCGTCTTTGTGTTTGCTTGCGTCTCTTTCTGTGCTTGTACCTATATCTACGTCAGTGTCTGTGTCTGTGTCTCTGCCCTCATCTGTGCCTTTATCGGTTTCTGTGCCTGTATCGGTGCCTGTCTATGCCTGTGTCCTCGTCTGTGCCTTTGTCGGCGTCTGTGTCTTTGTCTCTGCCTCCTTCTTTGTCTGCATCTGTGCCTGTGTTCGTGCCCGTACTTCTGTCTGTGCCTGTCTGTTTCTGCGTCTGTGTCCGTGTCTGAGTCTTTGTCAATGTCTGTGCTTGTGCCTTTATCGGTTTCTGTCACTGTGCCTGTATGTGTCTGTGCCTGTATCTGTGTCTGTGCCTTTGTCTGTGTTTGTGTGTGTGTGTGTCTGTGTCTGTGTCTCTGCGTGTGTCTGTGCCTGTGTGTGTGCGTGGATATGTGTGTGTTTAACGAAACCGTTTCTAATCTGCTTTTACGTCGTTTGGCATGATAATATTTTGGCGACGCTTCTTTGTATATTCGTGCCCAGCCACGCCTTGGCGGCAAATGACCGTCGCCTCCTGTCAGAGGAAAGTCGAAGTTTTGAGATTCGTAAGCGCTTCAGTGGCAGCGAAAATCGCTGTTTTCATGACGGATCCTGTAACTTATCGAAGGGAACTTTATTGTTTCTCTAGGTATTTAACTAGTTCCCTTTTTTCCTTGGAGATGATGTTTTCCACACAAAAACTCCTGTGAGGTTTGGGGCGAGACACGTGAGCTGCATACACCTGCCAAGCTGCTCGCTCAGTTCAAAACTACAGAGTAAGCTTCTGAAAATCAGTTTCTTTCGATCTTGGGAAGGCTTGCGATTATCCAGCAATGAGGGATTTGCGACATCGCTGAAGTGTTTCAGTGGGAACCAATCTTTAATCTCCATGTTGAGCAATATCGAATAGATTTCCTGAAAGCCCATTCGCTATCCTGAGAGGTTTTATGGGGAATTTTGCCTCCTCTTACGAATTTTGCCATAGCCTGTGCTCGGCGAGAGTAAACTGCGGTCCATAATAACATCATTACTGCGTCCCATACTCACTCGTCGTCTCAATTACCCGTCAGCCTTTTCGATCGTTATGCCTGCTTGCCCGAAGCATTTGCCGAGATTTTTTATACTCATGTCAGCTACTGATTCGGTTATGTGCTCTCGTTTCGATGTTTCTTTCGGTATTCACATACTTTTTATATCGCTCTCTCTAGGGCATATTTCGAGAATTTGCAGAAAAAATAATAATTCGATAGAAGTTGCAAATATGAATGATGCAGTGCCGGGAACGGGAACTGTAATCTCTACAACATTTGCAGATTATTATGGACATTGCATATTCTCAGGTGGCAAACGAAGTACAGGTAGAGCAACAGTTGCGCACCCTCGAAGCTATCTTCCCATCGATAGCTAGACAGCAGCATGCGTCACCTGAGCAACGAACACGCAGCCATGTGAGCAGGGAAAGTTTGCAACATGATAGGGCAGAGAAGAGTAGATATCACCGAAGTGGATGCGTGCAAATGGAGTCGCTGCGCGGTCATTCCCACAACATCGCGCAAGACAGCCGGGTCGTTCATCACAACAGATATTCACAAAGGAAACGCGCAAACTACTTCCGAGGAGCTCATTCTCAAGATCTCTTAGATGTTGAACACGAGAAGAGACGGCAAGTTCCACATTAGATGTTGAACACCGATCTAATTTGAAATCAATGGCGTTGCCGCACAACAATAGAGACCGCTCCCGGACACGCTTTATGAATGTGTATAGTGGCCGTTCATAGATTTGCAACAGAGAAGTATCGGCAACATTGTGATCACAGCTAGATTTTTCGAATAAAACATAGCGACAAGGCGACGGCAAAAGATAAAGAATCAATAGGCGACTACGGTTAATTGCCTAATGATAGCGTTGCTCAAAATGAAAAGCAAACCCCAATGAATGTTGTATTAATTGCACTGATGTACTCAACAACGAAAAATGAGTACATCGAAAGATATGCAGTTTTTCGGGCCAATGTGCGATTTCAATAAATTGGGTGATGCAGAGAAGTTTAGCGTCATTCAAAACTCATCCACAAACGCTGATTGTTTGGCTTTATATCTGCCGCAAATACTTCTCTATGAGCCCACTGTATGATCGTACTCTAAGCAAATATGCTTTGATGTTTCTTTTAGATGGACGTAACATTTGAATGTGCTTCTGAAAATATCAACTGTCATAGGCATCCTTGTCAGAAGTGACACCCAAGGAATTCTGGAACACTATATCATTCACCACTTACCTTTTTTGATGATAAATCAGTTATGAGGTCTTGAATTGCAATTTTCTTTGTTTGTTTTCTTTCTTCCTCTTTTTTTTTTGCTTTGAGGCGTGTTACATTAAACCTGTTTCATATGCGTTACATTGAGCAGTTTCCTTTGGTTTTTCCCTTCCTATAGAATTCCATCGCCGAATGATTTCTTGTCTCACTCTGCCGAAACTATTCGACCAAACAGCCATCGTTTCCTTCCACACAGACAACAACATTCAATGCGTTAAACGATAAAGAAAGATGCATGATGAACCGCTGCAGATCATCGGCCGATTGAAAGAAGACACGACCGAAATACAAAATATGGCAGTTCAAAGTTTCCAGGGTGAAAAAAAATGTCACAATCGGATATTTTGAGTTGGCTCTTCGGCGCCACGTCACTCAAAAAGTGCAAAGCGAGTACTACGCTGTTTCGTCACAATCGGATATCTTGGGTTGGCTCTTTGGCGCCATATCCAAAAGGGCATTAGTTCGTATGGAAGTCGATGTTTGTCGTGATACTGGCGATCATCGCCTTTATTGGGCTTTGATTAAATTATGTCCGTTATGACAATGTTGATCGAAGCTGCCATCACTCATACGGCATTCATGTTTCTCAGTTTGCACATGAGTGAAGGTGAGAGTTAAGAGCGCATATCGAAGTTTATGAACTAACACTACGCTTAATCGAGTAGAGGATCTTCTTCTGGGATGGAAATGGGAAACCCTTCCCATATGGTTGCAGTTCAGAACTTCCGAGGGGCAATCATATGGTGGCAACAAAGATTCGTCATAGGTAGCCACTCTCATCCACCACACGCAAACATCTAGAAATGAAGCAAAGTGCTCTAACGTTCTAACATATTCGACGTTGAAAATTTTTTGGCGGAAATGTTCCACATTTAAGGATGGAACGAAGTTAACAAGGTTGTCGAAACCCTTGCTGTGTAGGATGTTACTTGCGTTGATTTTTCATCAAGACCTGCGCATAATAAACTGTGAAAAAACATTAGGAGATCGACTAGCAAAAACTCATTGAGGAGAGCTTTGCTCAAAAATGGCGAGATGAGCAGCACGTAACATTTATTTGATGCATTTTGACTGAATACTTGAACCACAAATGTGTTCATTTTCTCCGATATACTAGGTTTGGGAAAGTGATCGCAATTGATGCACCTTCAACTATGCACTGGGATTCCTGTGACGACGTCCCTTCCCCATAAACCCTCTCACTGCGAAATCTTCCGCTCCCCAGCAGGTCTTCGGAACGCGAGACTTCTTTTGAGGTCACTTCGGATGCGGATTATCTGCCCTCCATAAGAGAACAAAACTTTCTCTGTAAAATCTCAAGAGCATGCAGAAAATGAGTGAGGCACCGTGTTCGAAGAGAAAAGGTGAAACAACAGTAGCCCAGAAAATAACGCGCAAGAACAACGGCATGTTCTATGCGAGTGAACCGAAAACAAGGAGAAAAGAAGCAGCATTTTATAACCATCAACGAAACTAACAACAATTAAAAAAACGTTAAAAATTAGCGTTAGTAATTCAGGGAGATTTATAGTGTCAACCGGTCAAAGTGTGCTTTAGTCTTGTAAGAATGACAACCTCGTTCTTTCCCCGTTAAGAGATCTGTTGAGCTATTATCCACTATATTTTCCCTCTACGAACTTACCAACTTTTTGTTGAGTAGCACTGGTATGCAGCGCAGATGTCGCCAAATGCGGGCTTTCTGGTAGGTGATTCTCCATAACTGTAAAATTCCCAACAGTTACTTTTCGATCACTTGCACATCTACTAAAGAACCATCTATCGGTGGCGATTTTCTGGAAAATCAGAGCTCTCCAAGAAATTTCTAGGGGACCTGAAGAATGCATGCAACTGCGTTTGCTCGCAACCACAATCATAAGATCACAATCCTCTGTAATATGCCGTGCGTAAAAAGCAAATGCAAAGTGAGAAGCACTGGAAGGCGTAGTCAAGCGAGGAGAGTAGCATCTGATTGTTGGTACTGGAAGTACAGGAATCACAGGTGCTAAGAAGAGAGCACAGCAGATTTCGAGGATATACGTTGGCCTTCCACAACGGCAACTTGGCCATCCACCTGCAGTCATGGCTTCGCCACGGTGTATGCACGACTTCTCTGATGGGTGATCTACTACTGTTAAAACATTTGATGGTGATATGAGAACCTATAAAATATTTGCAGACAATATATTTACTTTAACGTGCTTTACGAAGGTCATAATACTTGGAACGCGTAGCGGTCAGATGGTTGGCGAGATATGCCTTGTCCACTGCGCACTCCTCTTCATTTCTGAGCGCCCCCTATACTTAGACAATAAACGTTGTCGCCCGTTGAAAATCCTACCCGTACTCCCTATCCACATGTCCAGTAGTAGCAATACTCTCTGGATTCGTCAAATAAATCATTCGCAGGTGTAAGGGCATACTCAGATCCGTGCAAAACAAATATTTGGATCACTTCACCTGTCATTCGTAACGTACTAGTGCCGCCTTTCCTGTATTCATGGCTAGTAAATATACCCATTTATGAGAGCGCAGCAAACCAAAAACATTCATAGATCCTTACGCCATTGCATTACAGAAAACCACCTGTTTCACTCGAGTGATTGACTATGAATCAGGCCCAAAATATTTCAGCTGAACTCACTCGAATACTGGTCACTGTTTCTCATCGCAGTGCAATGCCACAAGGTGCAAAATGGTCTCTTAAGTACTATGCTCGAACGGCTATTTTTATTTGCTTCAAGCTCCGATAAAAGTGCTACCATTCCCAGGTCTCCTCTGAAATCCCTGAACCAAATGCCGTTTCCCACCATTTATGCTCAAGATTGTCAATCCATTTCGTCATTTGATATCGCCATATATTCTTGCATCATTTATGCATACACCTGGCTCCATTCCTTTATTGGTAACAGAATAGAGCGCTGACGATGAAATAACTAAAGACTTCCAGTTACAAAGTTTACAACGTTAGTCATTAGTTTACAACGTTAGCTAATATAAGATCCTAGCGCATCATGCAGGACGAGTTTCTCCATGACGCATCGATCCAGAACCCTCTCGAATCTATGCAGTTCTTCTTTTTGCAGTTACAAATACTGCAGTTTTCGGTTTCGTCATCCCAGTAGTATCCAGTTCGACAGGTTTGCCCTGCAACGAAACGAACGCCAAAACGATCTGAACACAGCTGTCTATGCAAAATCTACTGACGTGGAGACGCGCTCGCAAGCACACACGCACACACACATAAGCTCACACAGCGCTCAAACAACTCGTCTGCCAAATCTTCAGGTAGAATTTTTTCTTTCTTGCGCATAAACACTGGAATGCTCGTAGGATTCAGAATGTTGCCCGCTTCTGTCATGTACGGATCGTGGCCTAACAATGAGGCCTGTCAAGCAGCTCAAGATTCGAGTAGTCGAATGGTTCAACATGGTGCCCGCAAATGCAAACTTCGAGTTTTGAGATTATCCCTTTCAAAAATCTTGAAATTTTTTTTAGTTGCTTCTGCTCGAGGGAACTGACTGTATTCCACTGGAGAAACAACAAAGATTTTTCTCATGTAAAAGTAACAACTGGAAGAACAGCAAACACAACCAGTTGTTTAGGGCTAACATTTTACTGCTATTCATTTTCTTTGCACAGTCAGGCTGCCGAAGTTTCCTATATCGCCGAAATCTGTCAAATTTTTCTCCGTCGAAGCTGGCCAATTTAGGATGGTCTATTTACAAATTCCTTCTTGGTTAGGAGGATGGTTTCAAGTTCGAACAATTTCCCCGCTGCTCGATGAAATTTAAGAGCTGTAATCAATTTCTGAAGCGCATAAAAACGATTTCCACCTGCAACTCCGCCGGAACGCTAAATTGAAACTTCCGTAGAAGATAGGCGAGTGTGAGGCGGATTTCCATTTGGGCGAAGCGAATCCCGATGCAGTTGCGTGGGCCAATACCGAAAGGTGCGAACGCGAGTGGGTCTCGGTTTGCTTTCTCGAGTAGCGAAAACCTGCAGTTCGGTGTTGTACTACTTTCCATGGTTACGTGGATAAGAGCGATTAAGTGATGAGTGAAGCTCAAATATAAATTCATTGTGACAAAATTCATTCTGTACCTCTCCGGATCGAATCTTTCCGGATTTGGATAGTAGTGCTCGTTGTAATGGAGAGCAAAAGTCGACGCATAGACGAAGGTGCCTTTCTCAATTTTAATTCCACCCACGGTTATATCCGAAGCGCATTTACGATCATTCCTGCAATTGGCAATATTGCTTATTTGCTAAACAACGCAACCCATAGTTACTTCATAATACAAGAACCATATACTGTTTCCCGTAGTACTGCGTTGATTCACCGGGTAATATACAGCAGTACTCACATTGTTCACACGGAGCATTTTCCTAACTTCAGTGGAACACGTTCATGCCCACCTTAATCACGCATACTCCCCATTGTGCATCGAACAATATTTAAAGTGTGGACCTCTTTTAGATCATCTTTTTGCTGTCGCCTTTGTGATGAGGCCAAAACGACAAACTTGTGAGAGCATAACTTAGCTCGAAGGTATATCACTCCCTTAACACAACATGATGAAATGCATTTGGCAGCCCACAGATGAGCCAGAGTTCAACTACTGCAGCAGCATTGCAACAATCTTTTGTTGCCGTTTGTGTTTTCAGCATTTTGCCGTAGAAAAGGCGCACATCTTGACGTGCCTACAACATACCTTGGAACAGGTGGGTACATTCGCAATGTTTCATTCAATACCTGTTCCAGATAAGGCATCTTCATAATATCTTCATAGTCAATCGTCTCCTGAAATGCGGCAAAAGTAGTGAACACGGAATGTCTACACTGTGCATTTGCAGTCGACCAGGGGATATATAGCCAATAGAGGCTAAACAGTGACTGATATGTTTGAAAGAATAGATGCAAAAGGATTGTGCACGATTAAGCTCGGTTTTTGATTTACACAGCTACTTAGAAGAATAAAAATGACCAGTTCTTTTTCAGGCCCTATACCAAGGTGCCGAAGAGGAGAAGGTTTATTGAATTCGAAATGTTCATCTTAGATTCCATTTGTTTCCTAGTAATCACCTGTTGCTGGATCAAAGGTACATAAATGTTAAATTTCCCCACATCATAACTACAAATCTAATAACATTATAGCCTAGGAAATTCGCTGGTTAGGCTGAAAAATTGCAGAACCCTCAAGCCGTTCCATTCCAAGTATCAAACGAATCGCCAAACCTACACTGAAATAAAAGGCTTTCTGAGCAAATGCATCGTCGAAGTAGCCGATCTTAGAAGTGATAAAGGCTATCATATGAAGATATTCAATCAGTCGTTTCTTGGTGGAACCCGAATCTCGCAATATTCCTTCATATTGGCCAATGGAAGTGTAACAGCAAATTGAATTGCACAAATATATGAGAAGTGACAAAGTAAACAGCAGCTAATTTACGCTGCGAAAATGAATTTCTATCGAAACAACCTTGCATTGTGGATAAGCGAAAAATTTTCCGTTGCAATACCTTGTGCCCAACGACCTTCATAACTTGGGCGTGCGCGATTTCTTGCACCTGTGGATTAGAAGCAAGACAATAGGCAGCAAATTGGAGAGTAGTGGCTGTTGTTTCATAGCCGGCGACAAGGAATAAATAACCTTGAGCAATCAACTCCCTATCCGTGAGAAAAATCTAAAACATGCAAACCTTATAGATTGGGGGCAACCTTTTATTTACATGCTGCCAAATGAATAAGTTCATTTTGCTGTCTACTGACGTTGCGTCACTGTGATTCAGGAGTTATTTCGATAACATAAATGAGGAAAGGCCAGCTTGATTTTGCAACTTTATTCAGCATCACAGTGTCATTACTATATTGCTGCGCATATGCGCGGATGAAAGCAATTTTCTTAGGTCCCTCAGCATCGATAATCTAATGTCTTAGGACAAAGCAACTATATTCGTTATTCGTTGGTGAATGCCCCTGGTCAGATATGTGTGTTTTTGGACACCTCCAGACATGGACCTTCTACTTTGCTGCACTTTTCATACCTTCGCCACCGCAACGGGCAGTAGTAGACCCACTACGAAGGTTGTTTGCGGGTGCTCAAAATTCCCATAGTTTCCTAAAATACAGTCGAAATCGTACAAATAGTACCCCTGCTGAAGGCTCATTCATTTTATCTGTCTATCTCTCAACACCGTGCCAAGCCACTTTTGCATCGCACGGTAAACGTTTTTGCGTCCAACTGGTGGGCATTCTGAGCTCATTCTTGAATGCAAAAAGACCAGCCGACTGTAAAATGGCGATGATTTAGGAAATGGTGCACACAAAAGAATAGACTCCTTGAACCCGCTCAAGAGTGAGGGAAATGCGAAGTCAGCGCTCCACTGATTAACTTATCGCTAAATGTCCCCCTTTCACCACTAAATACGACTTCACACGGTCGGCGGAGAGATAGTGAATGCAGCTGTCGCTTCTATATCTCTTACAGGTAAAATGTACTTCCTTCTCAATATCCTCTTCATGTATAAATTAGACGCAATCATTTCAAACGGTTGATTGCCTTAAAAGCAAATCGAATGGGATGCAACCTTTTTTCCGTTGGCCAATGCATCGTGCATCAATTCTTCGTCGGTATTCGTAATTTCCGATTCCTTCGTTGTGTTCAAAAGCAATTGCAGAAAGTCGGGATCCTCCTAAAATATTTTCTCAATGGTTAATTCGCATATCTTCAGTTAGTTGACTCAATATACTTCATATTTCTAAGCGTTCGAACTTCTTGCTAACTAATTACGCTGCTCATTGTCAACATTTTCGATCAACAACAAGTGCTCCGTATCGCATTGCTCAACGAGATTTTAAGAACATGAATAAAAAGAACTATATTTGTGCTACCTGAGCAGGGCGTTACATCTGCAAGGTGAACTTTGCACTTGGATCTGTTTCCTTACCTCAGCAGCCAGGGCGCAAACCTTGTCGTTTGTGATATTTGCACAATGAAATGCCCTTACTCGTTTCTCTTCAGCAAACGTGTCGTATAAATTTTGCGTACATTCACAGACAGCTTTATGCTTGCAACTGTTTTGCATATTTCCATCCGAACATGCAAATCTCCAAAAACCTTTAAATGCGATTCTAATTTCACTGATTCTAACTGAATGCAAACCTTGTCGTTTGTGATATTTGCACAATGAAATGCCCTTACTCGTTTCTCTTCAGCAAACGTGTCGTATAAATTTTGCGTACATTCACAGACAGCTTTATGCTTGCAACTGTTTTGCATATTTCCATCCGAACATGCAAATCTCCAAAAACCTTTAAATGCGATTCTAATTTCACTGATTCTAACTGAATGCAGAATATCAATAAACGTTGTTTTTTCCTTTCTGAATTCGGAACTGCTTCTATTGCCAGAAGAAAGAACGGTTCGTAATGTGTCGAGAGGATTCCACAGGGCATTTAAATCGTTCAAATATTTTGCCCTTCGAACAAAATGTAAGCTAAACCTGACGAGGGCAATTTCTTCTTTCTTCGATAATCCTTTGTAGGACACTCTCGAAGAACGCGTCACAATGATTACCGATGAGTTGAAAGTTGAAAATTCTTTCGCTGAGACGCGCTATGTTCGGAAAAAGTGCTGCAATATGGTAGATATATTTATGATGCAATCGCAATACAAGGATATAGGTGATTTTCAAATCCAATTTAGCGAAGATCCAAAAAGTAGAAATATATCATAGTGCACGAGAAGCAAAGAACTATTAAGGTAGCACCACGAATAGATGTTTCGCTTCTATATTCAAAGGAGCACAAAATAATAGCTCTGAGGGTTTCCTATGTGAATCTATAGTTCCGTCATCTGTTCGCTTATAAATTAGACTCGACTACCAATAAGTAGGTTGTGGTTCCAGTAATTTGTCTTCAGGGGTCTTAAAATTGAAATCATTTGTCTTGGAGGGCATTCTACAAATTTTTTCGCAACTGTAGTTTGAATTCAATCTGCTTTCACCAGCAAAAAAGCAAAAGAAACCATAGATTTTCTACAGAATTCAAAAAAAAAAAGAATCATGGGCGATGAATAGGCGAACCTACTGCGATTATCGTTTGCTAGGTGACGAGTTTCACTCATAAAATTTTTCGAGCGATTGGGCGAGAGACGGATGCACTCAAAAGCACACATACATAAGCACATGCATGGCGCAGAGCTCACGTTTGCCAAATTTCCCAGAAATTAGCGATTAAAAATCATGGGCGATGAATAGGCGAACCTACTGCGATTATCGTTTGCTAGGTGACGAGTTTCACTCATAAAATTTTTCGAGCGATTGGGCGAGAGACGGATGCACTCAAAAGCACACATACATAAGCACATGCATGGCGCAGAGCTCACGTTTGCCAAATTTCCCAGAAATTAGCGATTAATATCTGAGACTCTTATGAATCGATTTTCCATCGGAGCAAAAATGATGCCAGCAGAAATCCAATTACCGATCACAAGTTTAAGTATGAAAAGAGCAGAACGATATACGTGAGTGAGATCCAACTCCTTGATGATTCGGCGTGCGCTAATAAGACGTTTGTGTGAAAAGCACATAAAAAGTGGTCGGCAGCGCGTTGAAGACATCATTGGCAAGAACTTTTCGAAGCACCCAGAAGAAGTACAGTAGATGACAATTCAGCTACTGCGCAATACAATAACATAAAGAGCTCCTACTCGCTTGTTTTTCTCTCCAATCTTTCTTTAGAGGCTAGATTTTGGGCTACTTATGTAGCACAAAATGAAAATTGAGAGGGAAACCGCAGCTGTTCCTACTTTCTGACTACCGATATTGGCCAATAATTCAATAAACAAAATAAATTGGGCTTACTCAGGAACATGACTCGACTATCCACAAATGAAAGCTCAAACATTTTGTGCGCATAATAGATGAATTTGGAATCTTGATCTTTTTGTGTGCTTAAGTCGACGCCGAAAGCCGATTGAGCTACAATATCCATTGCCAAATTTGCGAAAAACCTGCAACTTGTGGACATCTTTCTACATAACGAGTATTTTATGGTCTTTAACAGCTTTCTTCACCCGAGATCGAGTGTACAACTTTATAGTGACTACTTTGCGCATAAATTCCTGGAATTTTCCGAATAAAATTACAACGATTTATCATCATCGGTCGCGTTGGATAGGTCTATTTTTCAGCTCTTATTGATTTGAGCACCTTTTTCTCATCCCACTGGACGCTATCAACATTGTAGTGTAACGCGAATTGCTCTATACATCACATGCAGATATGGTCTATAATTTGTAGAATATGACAAACTTTTTTGTATCCACAATCCCGTTTGATTTATTAATGCAATCATCTAACACTGCCTCCGCGGTACGAATACATCGCCTCATAATCGGGAACATCTGAAAAATAGGTGCACAAATGTGGAACATGTTAGAGAATCTTAAATTATATGCCCATTGGGATTTCGAGTCTTTACGGCAAGCAGCTTCTTGAAATGACAGCAAAAAGAAGAAAACAAAATGGCGTATTTATGTTCCAGATGAGCTACCATTTTCTTTTGCCGCTCCGCGTCAAAGTCGGAGCCCAAAGATGGGAAAGTTACTGAAACTGTGCGATTTTGGCGACCTTACGAGTTTAGAATTCCAGCTAGATTAGTAAGTCGGCCTAGAAACTCCTGGATCTATGAAGATATTATACACTAAGCAATAAAAACACTTTAGAGTAATTGCTGCACCTCTGGTACCACTCATTAGATCGTCCCGAAAACTGCCAACAGATGGTGAAGTATGGATATTTCGCCACTTTTTTTGGTGAATTTGAAAGCCCTCAAAAATTTTCCACGCATCACCCACCTTCGCGATTTCAAAGTCTCACAACTGAGGCTGATTTCACGCTAAATCCATCGCATGGATATGTCAGTTACAAAGCTAATTGCTGCCGCCATCTCAGGCCTACCAGTAAAAGTAGCTGTAGTGTTAGTCGTTTCAGTGGTACGACGAAGAGGCATACAAGTATACACGTCCGCAGACATTGGTTCTTTATGCTTTTTACGAAAAACAACTGATAAACGTACACATTTCGTGTCACATATAACTCAATAGGCCACACACCAAAATGAATCACTTCCATGCATATCATTCCTCTAAGTCCTTAGATCTTCTACAAAAATTTCGTTCCTTGTATAGGCGTATACAAGGAAGTGAAAAAAATGCACTTTTGCGAGAGGCAAAATCTGCTTCTATAGCTGACGACCAAGCAAGTTACCGAAACGCCGAACGCGATAGTGCCCCCAGTCAGAACCGGAAATTGAACCCGATCTGCATATTGCAGATGTTTTCACTTGTGAATGCACTCAAGAGTACTTGAAGCGTGGAATAACTGTCTACTGGAATCACGTCGAAAAGAAGTGCGCAACAATTATAATCTGGCCAACGGTTGTCATAAGATGTTGTCATCGATTAATCAAGTGAAGTGATCACCTTTTCAACGCGTGCCGGTGTGAAGGCTGGAGTGATTGTCCTTCTAACATCTTTCCAATGTTGATCCTTCATGACGTTGACCATATGCTTGCGAATTGTTTGATTACCGATAAAGAAATCGGATATCTGAGAAATTAACAAACATTTTGGAGCCAATGGCATGTTCCCATATTTACCTTTTCGATATCTTCGATTTATGTGTTGGAAAAAATTTTTAAAATTGCTCCTCTCCTACACCTCAAAAGTACTCATTTTATCGATAGAATGCAGGCGTGATTCTCCTGAAGCGAATCGGCGAGAAATTTACATTAAATCATTGAAATTTTTATAGCTCAGCAAGTGTGGTAATGTTAAAGAACAAATGCAAAATGAATTCTGTATTATTTTAGATGAATGGCTGGTTAAGAATGAGACACAAAGTGATAAAATATAAAGAAAAAATAGTCGAAACCACGCGGTTTGGGAACGATCCGAAATCTCGAATGAAGATTTGCCTCAGCATATCGAGATCGCAAATGTTCAACTCCGGATATCCCATGAACGATGCACTGTAAAGAATGCTCCATAGTCTCAGAGATACTACTGAATAATCATTTTCACGATTCAAGTAATAATTGAAGCAGGCAGAACACATCCCCGTCATCCACTATTCCTACGATTCGACTTAAAGAAGCAACTTGTAGAGGAAATGGCTTGTTGAGTTAAACTATTCGTCATATGTTTGCACTATTAGGAGCAATGTGAATTGCAAACCATTGAGCTGCTTTCAAATAGAGTTTTCGCATATGCTTACAGGGCTTTCCGTCCGATTTCGTTGCCTACTCATAGAATCTTCGAATATCCGTCGCTATATGCAAACAACGTTTTCTTTTTGTTACAGCTATCTTTGAATGCATAATAACGAACAGCACACGGGTATCCCACTTTTCCATCTTTTATTCATTCCAAGCTGCGAATAGAAACCGTTAAAGAAAACCCGAAGTTTCCAGCAACTAACCGATACGGTCGAGTGGATACAAGACGTCTAAGAAGCTTATAAATCTTCTGCTGAACGTCTCACCCCCAACATTGATGAAAGTTCACTTCTTTACAACCCTTTTTTATTTTGCAAAATTTCCCAAGTTTTTCACAAAATTTCAAATGGTAATCTGCAAATATTTCCTTGCTGAGAGCTTGTAAACGCTCGATGTAGTACGTTAACGGACAGAATGAACGATTCATAGGTACAAAATGCGACAAAAGTTTGCACCTTATTTATTTCTTCAGTCATTCAGCTACCTCAAGAATATAGGGCGATAAACGACAAAGTCTCAATGGTTGTTCGAAGGCGCCTTAAGCCTCAATAATATTCCTGCCGTCTGATGATACTGCTACACACGACAAATGAGTAGTGCGACGCATTGGCACACTTCATTATTGCGTAATCAGAGATGTGACTAAGGGGGCATGCAAGATTACCCAAACGGGTGGAGGACTGTATACGTTCAAGAGCTCTGCTGTAATAACACCAAAGTAACAATAGCATGCCTCAATTATATCGTTTTCTCTCTTCGATCACAATTTCTGGCAAATAAAATTAGAACTAGTTGCTCCACCCATATTTTTTTCTACATATTTCAGCCAGCACTGCAGCTCGGTATGACCGTTCCCTGAAGACAAAGGACAGCACCGGCTCAATACTGCTGCAAGCAACACTGCAATTTTCATTGAAAGTTTGAAAAGATTCAATCAGCATATGGCACAACAAACTAAATGATAACCCATAAAAAGAGCCGAATCGTTTCATATTCTCAACATCGAATTGCTCGATTCCTTTACGCATTTGGAATATATTACCGAAGAAGAAATTTGGCTCTGGTCCTGGAATGCCACGTCGTTTCCAATATTCGTTTACATGCTTTGTCCATCTGAAACAATAGAGGCCTCTCTTGCGGATGCTATTTTCACGCAAAAAGAGCCATGTTGTATAGTAACTTTAACTACTCCATATGAATTGATATCGTGCATTAGGGAGCACAACGGGAGCAATAGAGATGTATATGATGCAACAGCATGAATGCCCACGACAGAGTCAAACAATCTCTTCATGAAAGGAGCTCATATTGGTTTTGGCTCCCATTCCGTATATATGCGCTTGTGGCAAGATGAATACGGCGAACAAATTTGAATAAAGAATTGTGGAAATATACTCCATATGCATTTAGATGCATCAAAATTTGAGCACGTTGAATAGTAAACGTTTGAATCCATCCTATGGGGGCATTAATATATGTTCAAATTCACGCCCTAAGGAAAATATTATTTATATTCGTTGCACTTACAAGAAATAAGTAGTTATCGCCATAACGCTTGTCGCTGTAGCAAAGATGACGTTGAATTCGAGAAACATAAAACAAATTACAGTAAGCGGTACAATGGCCGCTTCGCCTAATCCAATTGAAACCATTTCTGAAGAAAGTCGAGCCTTCGACGATCTGAAAAAAAAAATGAACGTAGAATCTGCTAATTCTTGGACAGAATACTGTATCTGGCATTCGAATTCTGGATATTCTGGAATAGTCAGGGAATATTTCTTTTTGATTCTCTTTGAATTATCTAAAGAAAAAAGAAAGCAGCGACGAGAACACCTCGTAGACTCGTCATAACGGAATTTCAGCAAAAATAAACTTAGATGCCAACCGACAATCAAATTCCTACTCCATGATAAGAGATCAACAAACTCTTAACTTCAGCTCACCATGAAAGAAAAAATTGTGGAAATTTAAACTCAAATATCATGAACTATAGTGCCATAGCCGATTACAATGCAAATCAACCTATATGCAAAGCTTGAAGTGTGCGTGTATTGCAATATAGAGAAATTATTAAGTATATTTTATCTCTAGTTGATAATGTGTAAAAATGATTCATATATGGCCTTTCTTAATCGTTAACTCTACCGCAATCACAGTATATGAATTCACTAAACAGTGAACTTATAATTGAGGTAATATGCTCCGATGTCTCTATCAACAGCTCATGTCCAACAGCGGCCACTATACCATCTCACGGCAACGATGGCACTTGTCCACCAATAAATTTGCTGGTTCATATGAAGAATTTGCAACGGCTGTCTATACGAGAATTAAACATTTTAGCAGCCTGGTATATCTCAACATCATCTCTGAGAATTCTATCGGCAAAGTACTATCTAATCGTATCGCCTATTCTTACCATTCGAGTAAATGTAACACAATTAATAAACGAACATTCATCATATTGAGCGAAAACTAAGGTTATGTAATTTTTCGGTAGCAGTTGAATATTATGACTTTCAAATACTGGGACATTAAATTATAAGTATTGAGCGGCTTTATAGGCAGGGTATATGCGACAGGAACCGAAGTAGAAAAACATATCGACGATGATCACTTTGTATCGACTCCGAATGAGCTCATTTAGTTGCTCGCTTTGTATGACATCCGCAATGATGTTTTAATTGTATATTATAATAACATCTGTGCCATTTTTCGAATCGAAACTTGAAGACGAACGCCAAACGGCATAAGCATCGTTGCAGTGGAAATTGAACAACACAAATTTTTGCAGTAAACAGTGCTCTCCTCTGCAATACCGTCAACAATCTGGTGGCAATTTTAGCAGTTGTAAAATGCTTCTAAATAAAAAGCATCTGATTGCAGTTGATAAGCAGATATCATAATGAGAAGGTCATGGAAGCGGAGACTTTAGCAATCCAATAACCTTCACCGATCGTAGTCACTCACCCTTATCGTACTCATCACTCGCTTAATATACGCAGTTTCCTATTTGTTCTTTTGGAATGCACTTAAGGCGTTGCGCTGATAGAGATCGGTGTCCGATTTCCATCTCTTTCTACGTTTCTTCTTTTTTCTTTTTTATTCGAACGAATGTGTGGAAAGTTGAAACAGCTGTCATTGAGGAAACTGAGCGAGTCATTCCACGCAAGGAAGAAATTCTGTACAGACCATCCTTTAATATTCTTTTTTTTTTTGCTGAGCATCACCAGACAGCAAACACCTTATGCAACCTGTGGAACAATCTCAGATACACTAACAACAAATATAGAACAATAAAAATAACTGTTTCAATTTTCCTCCGTTTGTTGTCAAGTGAAGTTTGCTGGTGATGCCACCGAAAATCCTCTTTACATAATCTTCGCCTATGAAAATAATCAAGCAATGGATGAATAACTTCCTAGGTTTAGAACTGTGGAAACAATATGCCAGGTGGTTGATCCACGCATGGCATTTTAAAAGACAGCTGTTCCTTATATGGCTATATGAGATCGTAAGTGAACGTTTTGTTTCGCACACTTAACAATTGTTTACGCAGGTGCGTTGAGGGCATCTACGTTGTTCAGAAAAATGAAAGGAAGAAAAAGATAAGAAAGAAAGAAAAGAAAACAACCGTGCAGTCGTACGGGTGTCATGGAACGGCCTTCTTCGAAAAAAAACGTTTCTAAGAAGGAAAAACAGGTCTTTTTCCGCTCCACTTTACAAAATGACTGCAATTTGCACTAGGATATTCTTCATTCGCAAGCTACTTCCTCCTTTTTTCTACTCTTCCATTGTTATCAAACGAATGCATCAAAAATGTGGCACATCTTTCACGGAGTAAAATTCAAAACTTTTTTCGACGCAGTTGACGCCGAACTACTAATATATTCGCTTATCAAAGAGTCCAAGACGCTATACTACGCAACTTGGGATGAGAGGCACTGAGTCTCAATCACCTAAATACTGCTTCTCTATGTGTTAGGAATCTAGTAATGGCGTAGACTTACAACGCAATTCTGTCATAAATAATTTCAAATAACGCATTTTAACCATGCATTTGCATTCATTGAAAGTTGTAGGGAAATAGGTTTTGTCAATAGTACAACAATTCCACAGCGATGCAATAGCATACAGCAGTCCACATTTATCATTTCCACAGCTGTGAATGATCACTTCATGGTACTCATGCCACGTGAGCCACAAACGGCGTCTTCTGTATCAGTCAGAATGCAATGTGCTTCATGATGCAGCGTTGAATTACAATATAGTAGAGCATTTTCATCTACTTCATCCACTTTATCTACGGCATCTCTTTGTATGTGCAATCCGATGTTCTCATGTTCTCAAGCTTCCATCAACTGATGCACTGCAGTTCATTTACGGTTGAACTGTTGGAAATTCTTGTCTATGAAGTTTTTTTCTTATTGCTTCCAGAACGGGAAAAATCATGATGAAACGTTTTACCTATGGGCTATTAACTGTATACATGACCTATCATCAGTGAAGGGAATACTTCAACATATACCAACAAGGTTTTGTCCGTATCTTGTCGTTCCACAAAAGATCCTATGCTCTGCGTCAAATGTATTACCCCATCAATGAGCATATAAACATCGCAAGTCCCACGCCCACTTTACACGAGGAAATAAATTGCAGGCTTATTGGTTAAAACATTTTGTTATCTTGATTTCATAAAAAATAACTGAAGTTGTTCCACTCTTTCCTCATGAGCATTTTGAGCATTTCCTTTTATTAATGCCTTCAAACGTTTATGAGCATTTCCATTTATTAATGCCTTCAAAGTAACGAAAGATAAACTTGATATAGCTGAATTTCGAGGTATTCCCCTCAGGAAAGGTGAAGAGTCAGCCAGAGTCAGACTATGCATTCTAGATCTGATCCATTGCCAAATATTCTCTACCATATTTTCGTAGCAATATTTCAGAATTAAAAAAGCAAAAATGAACCCATTTCGTGGCGAACGAGTTAATGCATAAGCCGTACAATTGTGCCGTCTGAAACGATATATAAATCATAGGAACGTAACAATCAGCAATGGGCACACAGTAGATAATGAAGTACCACAACTGACGGGGGTAATCCTATGTAAGGCAGTCATAACTTTTTCTTGGTCATAACCGCTCAAATGTGTAAAAGAAACGTTTATGAAATTTACATCATGCATCATACGAAGACTCAAATACAATGTTCTTTCATATTGAAGAATTGAGAAAGATTTTAGGTAGGCGTTAAGTCAGCTAGTGGTTTGATGCTTTTGTGCTTGTCGTCGTGAAAGTGGTGCAACACTCCACTTGTTGTAACCTCTGAGAATCAGGTGACACTAATTTTATAATATTCTTATAGCTTCATATTTCTGAGAATATTCTACTGCACCACAAAAATATAGCACGAAAGGCAGATTCTTTTCACTATGATCGCATCACTGACAGGAAATACACCAACGAAACCAAGTGGTTTCCAGGTAATTTTAGGTCAGAATTCGCCCAGATTTCGCAGACATTTCCCACAGATTATGGCAATGATTCGCTATTTTCATTTCTTCAGCTACATCACCTTTTCAAGTACTCACAGATGCAATTGAAGAAGGATGGCTTCTGACTAGTCAAATTTCTTCGCAAACAAAGTCTTTCCACTCTTGTCGCGCGTTATTACCACTCAGTAATATGTCCGGTATAGTCTGCCGCTTTGCTGCGCTCTCAAGAGTTGGTACCTGTCTTAACGAAAGGAACTGTGCATTCCTCAAAATAGGCCCCAGAATTTGGAAAGGTACCCCTGTGAACAAAAGCCCCCGCCACATGAAATGATGAATCGTGCCCCGCGGGAATGGGGGAGCTCTTCGTCCCCAGGAGGGCTTCCGCGAGAGTCCCCGCAGGGAGAGTCTGAATTCTCCCATTCCCTCACGTGGGGCGAAGGACTTCCGGACTGGGAGAGTCCGGCGAGGGCGGAAGGTTGGAAAACGCTCGGTTCTGTTACGAGACTTTGCACATCGTTCATGCTGTTGTGCTTCATCCTTTCCATGGGAAGCTGCAGTGTGAACACTTTTCGAAAAGTTGCGGTCTTGGCGTATTTTCGACAACTCCTTTAATCGCTGCTGAAGATAGAAAATGGATGAGGAGCATTATGCTTCAGCGGGGGATGGCGGTGAACTCCGAACACTGGTGGGGATAATGCAGAACTCTCCAGCCTCGCCCATTTGCAACAACTTCAATCTTCCCTCCTCGTCTAATGCAACCCCACTCCCAAACTACTCGTTTAGTGTGTGTTCTTGACATAACTTTCAATGACCGCGATCCCACATAATGCGCCCACAGCCATGTCTTCTTGATTTCTCGCTAGGAAACGTTGTGGCCTAATCGAAAGACCCGTTGTCACAGATGATTTCCCAATGAGGGAACATGCGAGCTGATATTTTTACGACGTCTTATAGGCGGTAGTGTCGTCGCAGGAGAGTTGCCCGTCGATCTATCCTTTTCGACCCCGATTGAACTGTCACACCGCTTTTATAGCGTTGTTGAGATTCGTCGTTCCCATCCACACCCGCTGGATATCTTGATGGCGATGTTTTCGTTTAACAGTTGTCGAAGTGTATTGTGAGAGCATTTGAAGTCTTAGTTACATTGTTTTGTCTTTCGGCGCTCATGAAGAATTTAGTTCGAAGATCGCTTCGACCCTCCCGGCGAACAATTCTCCTTAATTGCTGATTGCACTGCTTGGCGTAAAACTGCGTATTGTCGATGCGTCGTGCGTCTTCTGTGTGCGTTTCCGTGCCGGCAATCTTAATGGCGTGTAGCTCGCGTTCATCGGTTGAGGAAGGTGTGATACCGTGCGGTTAGATTGGGGTTCTCGCGCGCTTTGAATGTCGGTTAGCTTGACCATCACTAACTTAGGACTCCGCCTGCCACACCAATATATTCCGGCATTTTATCCCTAGAATAATTTCGAGAACAATGAGCAATAATACGGCGCCGCCTGCGGCAACCATTTCCATTGGTTGGTGATCGAATCGAGTGCATTTACAATATCTTCAGTTGTCGTTTTTATCTCATGGCCCAGTTCGTGAATTAGCTCTCCCGCTGAACTCCGACTTTTCGCCACTTCTCTCGTTGAATATAATCCCGGATCTCGAAATTGCGCACTTCCTAGGCGGTCTACAGCGAGCTGAAGCAGTTGGATTGAAATATCCGTTGGGTGCTTTGCTTTGAAAATGACGTGAGGGGCTGACTCCGGAAAGGAGCAGTGATTCATTGCAGTCATCGTTCTCATATGTATAGGAGGCCCCTTCCAGGGACACGATGCTTTCCTTGAATTGAGAACGACGTCGTGAGTATGTGGAATGACAAAGGCGGCTGTTTGACCGATTGTGACTGGAAGCCATTCAAAGCATTCTCCGTCGCGTTGATGGTCCTCGTGCACAATTTTTTGACATCTCGATACGAGTAGAGTGTCTCCTACATATCGGGCAGAGATATCTGTTCTGTTGAGTAGAAGTCGTGCCGCCGCTGTTGGATCCGAAATGCTGATCCACTGTACTAGACTAGTGTACTCGTTTCTGCTCATGCACTACCGTATTGCGTTGCGTCGCGCCTGTGAGTCGTACAGGTATTGTAATCATGTACTGATTTGATCCGGATGGTTTTCGACGCGTTCTAAGAGGAGCGGTCTACTCCCGTCGTTCGACTGATCTTTCGTCTTGTCGCGATTATCATTTGTGACAAATGAAATGATGGCATCGTTCTCCATGAGAACTGGATGGACAACTTCACATGTTCCCGCGAGGCTCGGTACTACAGTTGTCCGGATGAAAGCCGTTTGGAGGGAGTGGATAAATACTTCGTCAGCTGACACCTGCGCCAAATATGTGCATTTATAGCTGTAATGGCAGCGGTGTTGAAATTCGGCATAGTCCCAAATGATTGTTTCGTGAGGAGTAAAACAGCGGTTTTGGCGAGGAATGCAGCCAGCCGTTCGTGTGAACTCAGTGAGAGGGCTGCTGCCGTCGAAAAGAATTGCTTCTCCATGTTCCAGGATGTAGCTAATGGCTGATTTACAACGTTCACCGAAAAATCGGTAGGAGTATTGCACCGGATATGCGGTCGTTCATTTGTGTGCTAGATCTGATCGTTGAAGGATATGTGGCCCGAGTCGTTTTTCTCGTTGCATTTGTTGACAATCGGTGAGAGGAATATTATGCATAGAGTGAGTGTCGTTGACCACTTGTAGACTCCAACGGAGAAACGCCCATGTGCAGACTGTTCGCGTAAGCTGGGAACAGTAAGTAGCGTTAATGGGTACGAGTCGCTTTGAAAGAGGGCTACATGATGTGCTGTCCAACGGTCCAGCGCTCGTGCGGCACAATTGACTGATTGAGGAAGTCGAATGAACACCCCAAAGTTTGATAAGAACAAATTTGCACCTTCATTGGTGCGACTGCTGATAGTCCGATCACAGTTAAAAGTGTTAGCAAGAAAAATGATGCTTAAGGATAAAATTTAACGTGGCACGTTATATTGGTGGTTGGGTGTTGTTGGCTACGCATCATACTTCGCGTAATTCTTCGCTTAATGAGGACAGGCCGTGAATCGTCGGCATTCTTATCAGAAACGCATAGATGCGGAGTTTGTCCCAGGTCGACTCCTGTTTGTTCAGTTTCATCCGACGATACTTCGAGAGGGTACAATTGTGCAATAGTGCTTAAGAATGTGGGACCTGAGCAACATTTGACTCGAGCGGTTCGTGCCCTGTTGCCTGATCGGATTGGGACCTCAACGACTTTGGCCAGGCGCCAGAAAGCCCGAGGAACGGTTGCATCGCCGAGAAGAACTATTTCTCCTACTCGCGGAATTCGATGCTCTTGAAGTCGTGGTCCTTTGTGATAACGCGGGTCCCGTTCTCGGAGAAGCTGAAGATATTCGCGGGACCAAATCTCCCAAAATTTATTCCGGCATTCCTGAGCCTTGCTCCATTGCTCGAGAAGCTGCTGTCGTGTATTGGGAGGTCGTGGACAGAAATCCAGGTCCTCCTTTGCACTTCTTTCAACGTGGACGGATAAATGTGCTCTAGGGCGCAAGTAGTCGATGGGTCGAATGACTTGAATATCGTCACTTTCAACGTATGTTATCGGCCTCTCATTAAGTACTGCTTCCACTTCGGCAGCAAGTGTTCGAAGTTCTCCGTCGCTTAACAGGCGGCGTCCTACGGACCGGCGAAGACACGTTTTTGTTAGTCCCACCAATCGTTCATAGACTCCTCCTTTCCAGGGTGCGAATNACATATGCTCACGAAGGATGAGTAGTTGTGTAAGTCGGTGATTTTGGGGTAGGAAGATAGGATATTGTTCGGACCGTGGTACGGTAGTCTCTGAAAGGCGACCACCGCAACGCCACAGGCCAGTTTCATCTTTACGAAAGTCCCACCGAATAATGCCTTTAGTGGACAGAGAGTTATTCTGAGGCTGACGCAGAAGGCAGTTGCGAGCGATAAGGTAGTCCTGAGCTGTGATTGGACCTTGATTTGAGAATTGCTCAAACCATGTTGTTGCTGATTTGTGGACTTTGCGAATGAAGCGAAGTGCCATCGCCGTACTTCCTACGAACCGAGTCCAACTACTGAATCGATCCATATCGATGAACGTGAGTGGTTTTGTTGGCAAGGGGAGGGTAGCTGCAACCACTTGGGTGGAAGGGTTTCCTGCTATTTGCAGCGGTTCTTCGGATCTTGCAATGCCGTGAGTTGGTAGCGATGGAATGTTAGGCTAACTGTCCTCACTGATGCTATGCCACGATGGTCCTTGCCAGTATTTCTGTTCATCAGCCAAAGCTCGGGGTGTTGCGCCTCTGGTAGCGAGGTCTGCAGGATTAGCCTCTGTAGCAACATATCCGTACCTGATATTGGTCGTTTTCTTAATTTCATTTAATCGATTTTGAACGAAACGCGGAAGCTTTTCAGTAGGTGGCGAGTTGATCCATGCAAGGGCGCACTTACTATCGCTCCATATAGTTCGTGGAATATCTTCGAGATTCAGCCGCTGCGTTAAGAATTTAGTTATGCGGAGACTTATCAGTACGGCTAACAGTTCCAGACGTGGAATTGTCAGCCCTTTTAAAGCGCACAACCTGGATTTTGCATAAAGTAGAACAGTCTTGTCGCTTCCTTTCGCATATGCAACGCTCGAATGTGCACGGTTAGAAGCATCAGCAAACACGTGGAGCTCGAGTGGGTCGTTTGGTAAACGTTGTGGTAATTCGAACGATAGCATACCCCAGCTTTCCTTGAGATAGTTCCATTTTTGAACGTGTGGTCCGGCCACTTCCTCATCCCACGCTGATCCTTCTTTAGTAATATATTGAAGTAGTATTTGAATGGGAGAATTAGTGGCGATAGGTATCCTAACGGGTCGAATTGTTCGGCGATAAACTGAAGAAGCGATCATTTGCTGATATGGCCACTTAATGAGGACGCCTTTTCAATTTGATTGTATCTTTCATTATATCCCAAACGACACCAAGCACCTTGACTTGAGTGTTGTTGTAACGATCCTCTCGTGCTAATACGGCATTTACTTTGGTGCTACTCGACTAAAATTCTCCGAGGTTCATACACGCGTCCGCAAACAGTTTCTTTGCTTCTCGGTAAGCCGTAATTGCTTCGGTTTCAGAATTAGCGGCAAGCAACACATTACCGACATAAATATTCTCGGCTATGCGCGAATCCCATGGAGAATTTGCGTTTTATAGGTGATGTTTAATGGTGGATGCGAGTAAGAATGGAGAGCTCAGTGCTCCAAAAAACACTCTGATGAAGCGATAAGTGATGATTGGGTTTTCTGTGCCGATGGGTTCTGTCGGTTTATCAACCCAAAGAAACCTAGCAACGTCTCTGTCTGTTGTATTCAGCTCAATTTGTAGGAACGCTTTTTCCACATCTGCTACGAGAGCAATACAAGCCTGACGTAAGCGAAGAAGTTGACCTACCAGATCTGGAAGAAATACAGGTCCGCGCAGTAGATTGTCGTTCAGAGCTTGTCCGACCGGGGCGCTAGCACTTGCGTCGTAGACAATGCGCAATTTTTTCTTTTGTTCGTTCCATACCGCTTGATGAGGAACATAATGGACGAGAGGACCAGTTGGACGAAGAGGAGCGCGTTCGATAATGCCTGCTTTAAGCTGTTGCTGAATAGTTTCATCGTAAAGACGCAGTCGTTCTGGTTGCCTCGATAAGGAACGTAGCAGGGAGTGCAGTCGTCCCACACAAAGTCCGTAATTAGTAACCAGACGTGGATGGGCACTCTTCCACGGCCACGAGACGCTATAGCGACCATCCGGAAGTCGTCTGATAGTCTTCTTAAAAGCGTGCAGCGCTCTTTCGTCGTCTTCAATAGTTTCATTAGGTAGGTCGATGCCTAGAGTATCGAGGGACCATAGTTGCTCGACTGAGAATTGGGCGTTACCAACAAAAACAGCGCTGGCGCGGATCAGTTGTGTTTGGCGATATTTGGCGCTGACCATTCCAGCACCTCCAATGAGTGGCCCAAGCTCTGAATCGTACAATGTGAAATTAGATCGTAGGCGCTTGATGGCTCGCGGACTAATTGTCGAGATGAAGTTACATCCAATGAGGATATCGGGTTCATCCTCATAAAGAGGAACGGGAAGCTCGTCAGACTGATTTTCCCATAACGTTGGCAAGTCTGCCAAGGTTACGTGCGCGTGAAGAAATTTGGTCGTTACTCGCGGCAGCGTATATGCTTCGAAGTGATGACTGGTTCCATCTTGCAGTCGAATGCCAACCGAAATTTGTTCACTTTTGAAGTGATTGCCTTCCATATCTCCTACTCCGTGAATGATGAGTGGACTGCTTTGATTGTGCTTTAGTCCAAGAGCAGCCGCCAGGCGTTCCGTAATAAATGATCCNATCTTGATGGCAATGTTTTCGTTTAAGAGTTGTCGAATTGTGTTGTGAGAGCATTTGAAGTCTTAGTCACATTGTTTTGTCTTTCGGCGCTCATGAAGAACCCAGCAACTTACATAATCTTCTGCCTATATGAGAAAGCAAAATGGTAGTTTGTTGGGTCATGGAAGGTTTTTACTCCTTTTTGATGTAGGATGTTTTTACAAAACGTTCGGTGAATGAGAAGACTTTTGTAACTGAAAGAAGCAGACGGAGAAAAGCTGCTCGTGCCAGGGCTGCAGATGCGCGAATGTTGGGAGTGATAGCGCTGGCGCAGAATACACGGTACTTCTCGCACACCTGCTAATATCCATATTGTGGCGTTTGGCACCGAATATTTTGCGCAGAGAAAATTTCAACATATTTAACTGCGCGATTATTCTCATCATAAAATTTCAGCTGCTCTACTCCGATGGTCTGTGAATTTGCTTGTCAATGATATCTCCCGGATATACCTAGTTTCACCTAACTGTGCCCTCACATTTCGCGTGAAGTGATTAGGAGATGCGATTTTCAGCTGCTATAGATGTATAACGCGCAAATCAATGGGGACTAGTTGAACCGATGAACCTGCGAACATAATGAGCTGTAACGGAAACATGTGTGTTAATAAGTTACCAAAGTGGGAACACCACTCAGGAAGTTATTCAAAACACGATTCCTTATAAAACTATTTATTAACGCACGCTTTATCAGAGTCTAATCTTGTGGGTAAAAAATTTTTTCTGCAATAATATTTGTCGTCGATTAGTGGTTTAGTTGCACTTCCAGAAACATGTTATATCGGTGCATTTGCGTTTTCTTTTTTTTTTCGCTCGATCATCTTTTCCTTTGTTACCGTCGTATTTCATAGCGTTATGTTTTCAGAAGTTGTTCACGTCTAATATAGGTAGGATGAATGATAAGAGGATGGAATAGAGAATAGAGAAAGGGTAGGAAAGGTGAAGGGAAAAGCGGATCCCCTTCTAAACTCTTGGGCATATTTTGAGGAATGCACAGTTCTTTTCGCTAAAATCATCCGAAAATTCTCCTAATTTTTATATATCAATGTTTGCATATCGTTCATTTTTATTTGTTTGTTCATTTTCAGTATGGGCAAGCATTCAAAGAACAAGAAGTTGCACAAGGCATTAAGCGACGAAGGACCGAAGTTATCAGGCCAAAATAGTGGCAATAAAACTAATTCTGCAGAAAACCTCCTTCAGTCCAACGAACAGGAGGAAAAGTCTGCATGTAAGTTGCTTTAAGGTTGTTTTTTTTGGTAGAGAAGGGGAGGAGGGAATCGATTCTCAATAGCGTTAGAAAACGAAATGCGACGATACGTTCACATTCTACTAATGGAAGAGAGAAGGCCCTAATTCGTCCTTGAAGTATGCTTGGATCATCGCCCAGTCAAAGCAGTAATATTTCTACAAAATTTGCATACCAAGAGTACTATCTCTGAAAAATTTATCCCCTCTTCGCTCCCTCCTCACCTATGTTGGTGAACTGAACTTCCAAAAATTCAGAATAGTGAAGTCTACTGGAAAGCCATGCCGTATAAGTCTGACCTAAGTGAGTAGATTACAGCTTATAGACGCCTTGCGCGAATGCTAAGCCCAAAACTAATCTATTGCAACCTAATCTATCATTCGTTGCCTTCTTTTACCTCATAAGCGGCGCTTGCAACTTATAGGTTTTCTTAAAATTTCACTCTTTCCACACCTTTGTTAAGATCACCACACCCTATATTTAGGATTGGGTGAGATATTTCTTAATTATATTGTTTGTAGTTAAAATCTTAACATTTTCTTTTTGCAAGATATCGTAGTTTTCACTTCAGAAGATCAAAGTGTACTAAACTATTGCAGAATAATGAAAGTAAACCCATGAATATTAGCATAACGTTTGCTTAGATTATGGACTTCATTTACAACCGATTATACTAGGTGATTGTCAGATCATTTAAGTAGAGAGGTCGTTGAATATGCAGTTTTTTATACAGATAAGTTCAAGAAATCTACTATGCAAACAGACGGAATTTCTCATACATTCTGAGTTGATCGGGAATATGTATGTATGTTCGTTTTCATAGGAGGAAATTGCAAATTTTTATCTCTTTTATATAGTGTATTTGTTGGGTATAGCATCTATTAAGGAAATTATGGCATCTTCCTATTGCAGAATATGGCTTAACAAGTAAATATTCAAATGAGGTAATTGTAGCAATACCCCCTAAACAAACTTTGGGGGGGATGGGGGGGGAGGTGTGGGGAGGAACAACTCTATTTTTCCATGCAGGAATCGTCCATTATTTTCATTCTAAGATCTGTTGTTGCTTCTTATTGGAGATGGCTAGCCTTGCAAACATGACAGTGACATTTTTTTAGCTTCATGTTTCAAGATGAGGCACCGAAGGAGGATTTTGCAGCGGGTTTCAGATAGCTATTCCTGATTAATTCTTTCGACACGATGAAGTAATAACCATGAATAGAAGCAATGCCTTATGGTTCTGATTGTTGTCGTTGTGTGGAGCATTCTTTACAACCTTCACATATCATCTATAATACGTCCACCAGAAATTTGCATATTGATTTGGAATATCGTTCGCATTCATTAGATGTGATATCGAGACGTCAATATCGAGACATATGCGATAAGCATCTTCTCTATAGTCATTTCGTCGAAATGCTAAATAACCTGAGGAATAGCCTATAAAGATACTTTATATGCAATGGTAGATAGGAATGGTGCTTTATAGCTCGAACATCTAGCACTAATAATAATCGACCATTGCAGTTGAGGTGTTGAAATTGAATCGAAAAGTGGACAAATCAAGTACAAGCTCCACTCCTACGAAGAGCAGAAGACCTTTGGCATCCGAAGTAAGTCGTATTTTAGAACTATTTTTGGTGGTATTTTTCAATGAAGTGATTTGTGTCATCTCTTTTCGCTTTATTAGGCATAGATCGGGTTCATCGGATGATGGCTGGTCGTAGTACTAGATGTAAGCGCTCTTATAAGAATATGACAACGAGCATTGCATTTATATATCCTTTGCTATTATTTCATTTCTTGGTCGCATCTTGACCTTTGGCTCGTTTTTTTCATCACTTTTGGTCGTTATCGTTTGTTGTGGCGTAAGGTTATATCTATTTATATGAGTCAATACTTCCAAGTGTGCTAAAAAATTTTCCAATCTAAACGTGTTTGATGATGAAAGTAAAATGAAGCGTTATTGAATGATTCATACAAATGTTCCGATTCGTTAGAATATTTGATTCCACATATTTCTTGTTGAAAATTCAAAGATATAATTGGCCTAATAAAAGGAATTACGAGTGCGCGCATACACGCATCATCTTTGCTCCTGTGATGTTTGCTTTATTTGTTTAATTTGCACTTCTATGTATAGCGATCTGTGTCAGTGAATACCTTCACTCTTGACTACTTATAAAATGTAAATTTTGTGCCTGTGCTCAAGAAAGGTGCATTTACAAGTTTAGAGCGAGAAGTAGTAATGCTGGAAGATATGCTTTCCTAATATTAAAAATAAATGTAGGTATATACCGGTTGCAGATGAGGAAGAGACGTCGTGCTAGTGATGGTATCGGTGTTCGGCATGTACCAATTCGAACCAACGCTGAAATTTTTGAGGAAAGACGCACCGAGGTAGATTTTAATATTATCATTTTCAACCGCTGAATGTTGTATAGAGAGTTGAGAGTTGAGCACACTTTGTTACATCAGTAGCGCCTAAATATTAGTCCTCAACAACTTGGTGGATTGGGGAAACCGGTGGTGGTTTTATGGGTATAAACGCATAATGAGGGAATTGATTTCTGAATTTTTAATGTATGGAGTGATATAGAAATAAAATGGAGGAAAAAATTCGTCAAGAGTAGTAATAGAGTTATAGTATAGAATGGTATATGTCGCAAATAACGCGGCAGAAAATAAATGAGGGCTCTTTTCACGCTAGGGAAGGTAAGGGCAGAGGCAAGGCAAAGGCGAAGCGAAGACAAAGGATAACATAGCCATGAGATGGATAATTAAATACAGTTATCTGGAATGACAACAAGGGGAGGAGACGTAGAATCCTCTCACAACAATGTGGGGATTCTATGTTTCCATTCCCATCATATCTCCAGCGAAATGTGCTTAGCTATTTCACTGGAATTTTGTTGTGTCGTTCACGAATTCACGCGGCAGTATATCTAATTTTTTGAACTTCGCTAAACAGAGCAAAAATTGAATGAGGAAAAAGCTTTTGGCTTATACTTATCTAGTTGCAGATTCACATTTCAGTATTAACGAATCGGGGGAAGTTTTTTTTCGAGAGCTTTCGATTTGCTTTTGCTTTCAATTTACTGCTATAGTAAGTAGAATGCTTTTGAGGCAGATGAAATTAGCAAAGGTGATCACTCGAATACGACGAGTTCGACAGAACAGATTGCCATCCTACCGAAGAAATTAGAGAATGAAACTGCGAAAAAAACGAAACGAAAGGTTAATAAAAGAAACGGTTAGCTTATAATTTGTTTAAATATTTCTCTCTTTGTTTTCGTTTCATCTTTGAGAGTCTCGGTGGTACAGCCCTTAGTATTTATCATTGATGATATATCACTGATAGCAAAGAAGGCAACAGAATTTTTTAAATTAAAATTTGGCATAGAGAAATTTTACGAATATTTCTGAAGCAAAGGATCTCTGCGTTTCATCCATTTTGTCTCTGAGTTGATCGTTTCTTGGACTCAGTTGCCCTTCTTGAGAAAGCTTTTATGATTGATAGCCTAGTGGTTCGTTGTATTTCTTAATAATAATCAATGAGAACACTTTTCTTAATGGATCTGCGGTAAAGAATTAATGAATGATTGTTTATAGTTGTTCCAGATAGATCAGGACCTGTTCGAAAACATCCACGAAGTGTTAACGATGAGCATGATAATATCTTCGCAGAGTTGATTACTGCTGATGAGGGAAATACTGTGAGCAAGAAAGAAGACCGTGTCGTACATAAGAAGAAAGTCGTCGGAGGAAAGGTTTTAGTTCCTAATTCCATTGTTAATGCAGTTTTATATAATGCAGTTTTTAATGCCATCTGAATAAGTATTCATTGAGGGAAAAAAGATTTTCGTCTGAATAAATTCCTATGGAGTAAAATATAAAAATATAAGAAAAAAAAAATATTCGATGACATTTTAAGCACTTTGAAATAATGTTGGAAGTGCATCGTGGAAGATGGCTACGAGAGCGATGGATCGGAAGAAGGTGATTGATTAAGCTTTGCGAATTCTATCGATGGATGGCTTCGAGAAAAATATTGCAGAATTGAAGCCGTCAATATGATTGCTTTTTTTTCTACGATGTCTTTCATTTTCTTGTTTCCTTGTTTGTAGAATTTTTATGTTTGTCGATTAATATCATTCATTGTCTCACGTATTTTCACAATGTCTATTCTTTTACAGAAATTTTTTTCATGAAAAGTTTCGTAAGTAATTCCGTAAGAAAAAAATTGTTCATTATCATTCCGTCCTTAATAAAAATAAAAAAAATAAAAAAATCTTACACGCCAATAATAGGGAATTTAATTTTGAAAATTAAATGATTTAAAAATTCAGCATTTGAAATTAGCTTTTTTTTTATTTAGCGAATTTTGGCAGACAATACCTACTGTATTCATAAACATCGTAACTCTCGTTTATTCTCCTGATGAACTATGTATGCATTGGTGGTGTAATGTTTATATTGGTGGTGTAAGCGAAAGAAGGGACCATACGTTGATCATTTTCCATTCAAATTCCTCTATTTCTTTTATCTTGTAGGTTACATGAATTTCGTGAATTACGCTTAAATTTTGGGTTCTTTTCCTAGTATTGAGCCGTTCTCGCAAATTCAGAATCCGAAGACGATAAGAACTATTTGTCGGAGAAACTTTTTTGTCGGCCTATTTGATAGGAAAGGCTTTGATTCTTAGCAATGCGAATGTGGAATTAGAAGATTCGTTCACTTAAGCTGAAGGCTTTTTTTCAGTTAGTGGAATATGATGAACGAGAGAGTAGTATTGTGGACGAAGAGGATGCACTCATAATAGATAATCTTGGATCTGATGTGATCGAAAGTATCGACGAAGGTGAAGATGAGAGTGAACACAACGGGAGCGAGAGCGATATGGGCAGTGATGAGGTCGAAGAGAATGGTGCGTCTTTGTTTATTCATTGATGAATGATTTTAATGGCGGAAATATTTGATTTTAAGGGAGTATAACAATAACCCTCAGAAATAATAATTTTAGGTGATAGGTAAATTTGTTCGAAAGAGTTCACAATACATCCTTTCCAAGCCGCTAAGAACCCCGATGGTAAGTGAGAGAATAGTCCGAACTAAATTTTCGCAAGTAAAAAAACTCATTCTCTAACTTTTTTGAAGCAGCCTTTTTTTCAAAGAAGTTCTGAAACTTTTTTCATATTGGAATTGTTGCCTTTCAGTGGTGTGTATAGGTGTATATGGTGTATATGTATGATCTGGGCGTTTTCGCTGGCAACATGATGCGCGCATCAAATCGGAATATCCTTAGCAAATCATTCTTCTCCTCCTTCTCCCCTCCCCCGTCATTAAAAGTAGTCATCAAAATAATCGTTATTTTGCCCATATAGTGTTTTCTGGATGTGAACAGTATTTGAGTTAGTGTGATTATGCACTTTGATTATCTAATCAAATCACTATGAGAGGCGACAAGAATAATTTTTTGGCAATTTCTTTATCGAATTTTCCAACTTTTTCCCAATTGTCAACCCCCTTCATTGCTTATTTAATATCTACCCTTTGAGAATGTGGCGTTTGATCAATTCGCACAAATGACGATAGAAATTTCTCATTTGATCGACAAATGAAATCAATTTTTTTTTCATTCATTCTGATCATGTGATTAGGGTGTACTGCATTTCGTACTCTTTATCGGTTTTGAGGTTTTACTCTTTTGGTTTTTATACTTTCAGCTCTATTGATAATCACCTTTTCGACATTTATTAGTCTTTCCGGAAATGGCTAATTTTTTTTGTTGGATAGGACCAAGAAAAAAGCAAATGAATGTGAATGAGAGCTGGACTTGAAGTCGTCAAGTGTGATCGATGAAATACATTGGTTGGAAGTCGTCAAGTGTGATCGATGAAATACATTGGTTGGGGATGAAACAGTTGTTAGCCGAATAACGTGAACGACATTTGCAGAATCATATAAGAAAGCGATGATGAAAGAGAAGTTATTGATGAAAAAAGAGAGGAAAGATTTCAAACCGGAGGATTATTGCGTGATAATCAAGGAGAAGGCTACTAAAGGTGATCGCAGTACGATCGATTTCAATGAATTACCTTTCTCGAAGATGGCCGATTCGGTACAAAATGCGAAAGATGCATTTCAATGGATTATTTCACCAATGAAACTTGACGAGTTCTTCGAGTAAGCTCTTTACAGTGTTTATTTTATTTAAATGTTTTGTGAACATGCTGAAAGGCGCCATGGGGAATATAATTGTTTACGACAAATGGCGGCGAATAAAATGACCAATGACCGGTGAAAAAGTGATAATGACCAATGACCATCTCTTTTAACGGGTCATATTTTCTTTACACTGAGTACGGATTTGGGGTATCGATGAATGAAAATTTCATCATGATTAGAAAAGTCAGCTTGGGAAATATTTTTGAGAAAACAATGAGAAGAAATATGCGCTTTGAAATAAATTAATTTTAAACGATTTAATAGAAGCCTGTAAAACGGTAGTTATTACAAAATTTGCTTCTTTATGTCAAGTGATAGAGCAATAGGCACTAATAATTTGAACGAGAAAACTGAGTGCAATGAAACGTATACCCTCAGATATATTTAAAATTTATTTTATTAAACGATTTCGAATCTATTGCGATATGACAAATTATTGTTGAATTGATGATTGTTACCTTTTTTTTGTTCGTTTTTTTTCTTTGCAAGAGCGTTCTCATTGTGGCACTTACCCGTTTCCAACTTCCGCTTTGATAATATCTCTCCTAGCACAATTTGCGTAGATGAATGGCAAAGTAATTCGTTGCAATGCGTAGTATTTGTGTTCATTTCTATTTGTATGTCTCTTTTTTTTCTCTTCCTCGTTCATCAATACATTTTCCTTTGGGAAATAGGAAATATTCGATTACAATGAAATAGTTTTGTTTGATATTTTAAAAAAATAACCAAAAGTTTTAATAAAAGAGTTTAATTCGATATTAAGGAAGTAAAAAATTTCCAAAGGTATAAAGTGTTCGATAATTTGACTTAATTTTTAATCCATAATGAATAAAGGAAAGAAAATTGGTGAAGTATTAGAACTCTTTTGGAAAAACGTAAGTGCAAAAAAGTTTTTTATTGCAAAAATTTGATGAAGCAAGTGTTTTGAATTACCATTTATGAGCTTATTTCCTTTTTTTTAAATGTTTCACCTTACTTCCTGAAGCCACATTGCTTGAAATCGTGAGTTTAGCCTATTTTATGATCCTTAACCTACCCACGACGACATTGTCCTCATAGGTAGCTCAACGAGCTATAAAAAATGCTGACGGAATTAGACGGGGATAGTGCAAAAATCGCTCTGAAGGTCAACAAAACTAAAACCAAGTTTATGAAGTCAAAAAACTTGCCTTGCGACGGAATAAAACTTGGCGATGAACATACAGAAGAAGTGGAAAGCTACGTTTACTTGGGACAGACAGTCAGGATGGACAACGATCTGAAGGAAGAAATCACTAGAAGACAAAGAGCCGCCTAGAGTAAACTCAAAGAAATATGTGATGTCCTAAAATCAAAACTCAAGTGAGAAACGAAAGCGAAGCTATTTAATTCCAGTCTTGAAAGCAATGACATACGGTAGCGAAACCTGGGCGCTAACAGCCGCAGAAGGGAAAAGACTGCAGATAACACAACAAGCAATGGAGAGATCGATGCTCGGAATATCGCTCCGCGATAACGTCAAAAACAAAGTGATAAAGCAAAGAACCTTTGCTGAAAGATGTAGTAATTGAATACAAATCAAACAAACTACGCTGGGCCGGCCATGTTGCACGCAAAGTTGACAATAGGTGGAGCGCCAGTATACTGCATTGGTATCGAAGAGATCGCAAAAGATCCAGACAAGGGCCCACCACGCAAATGGAAAGATTTTCTCAAGACAAACGTAGGAACAACATGGAGAGGGAAAGCAGTAGACAGATTGTTAGGAAAGGGCATCGTGCGGAACGTCGTTACGGGGCTATCTGCTGCGATAGGAACAGCTCATTGATTAGCGAGTTCTAAGTCATCTGAATAATCTAAGTAACCTACCCACTTTACCGTTCCCCGTCCTCTCTCCACCAGCTATTGCAAATGTAGGCTGCTCTATCGTTCATTCAGAAATTTCTAGTTCTCGCTGGTTTGACCCAAAATGGGGTTCTCGCGGATCCAATAGTATCATTGAAGAAAGTTAGTTAACGCTAGGCATTTGTTTATTCCATTTTATGTGTATTGCTTTTCTCCAGACTAAATCATTGTTTTTGCATTATTATTTCATTTACTTCCGATAACTTCCGAAATATTGCATAATAGCCCGAATTATAGCTTAGCTTTGATCACACATCGTTTCAATTTGATCTTCTTTTGAAGTTTTCCACTCATTTAGCATTATATCGAATATGGTGCAAATGTGAATGTGGCAGTCTACAAAGATGGTGAACGTTTCACTCCGAATGGAATAGGCAAAGTTTATCCGGAAGAAATTCAAGCTCAACTTAATGTAAGTATTCAACTAATATAAATTTTATTAAGAATATGCCATTACCAGGGGAGAAAGGGGGAGCAGCGATGGTGATAGAAGTCCATTTATGAATGTCTATTTTCAGGTGGGCATTTAACCGAGTGGTGTAAAGTGCAGTTCAAAGTCAGTCACATATGTTGTACGCACCTATTGCTATGAACCCCAAATTTCTTCTCTCAATAAGTTTAGAGGAATATCTCCGTCTTCACTTCCTTCGAAAAACTTTTTCTTTGCAAGCTTTTCTTTCAGTTTAGATTTATGCGGTTTTGATACGTTGATTAATTTTCACGATTGTTTGTTTAGCTTAATATTTGATCTTTTTTTTTTTAAATCTTCACTTTAGTGTTTTCAGTGATAATGAGAGGAGGTAAGTGAAAAAAAAAACTCCATAGTTGAATAAATTTTTTCTAATATGGTAACAAAGGTTAGTATCGTATATGAACTGTTCAATTATCACTACCTCCCAATTGTTGAGTCATAGTCATCAGTTATGTGTGAATTGATTACGTATTGAAATAGAAGCAGTGCAAAAAAAATATGACTAGGAAAGGTAGAGATGGAAAGAAAGGTAAAACTGGTGCAATGACTGTTGAGTCATGGCCAAAATTGGCGTCACGCATAAATGCGTGAAGATGGTTGCATAAATCCACCTGTAAATAAAACTTATTTTCAGGCGGGTCATTCAGTGCAATTCGTCAATCCACAAACATTTTGTGATAGTGTTTGGCATCTATGCGATACAACACAAGAATTATTCGGATCTTTTGTTGGTGCAAATACGTTCGTTATGAGTGCTTCTTTATTCGCTTTTTTTTCCTAATATTCTAGTAGAGGTACAGTTGAGATGTATTCTTCGCGGAGGCGCATTTAGCCATAGACGCGCATATGAATGAGCAACACATCCATTCTGCCGTACACAACCATTCCTTGGATGGCGGCGATATGCGTTGGATTGCAGAGAATATCATAACGATTGCATTTAATGAATAGGAAAATCAATTTCCAAAATAACAGACGTCGAGAGTTTAGAGCTTGCCAATAGATTGTTGATAATAAGGTCAAACTGCATGGATTTCGATAGATCCTCGAGCATCTAATAGAGCATATGAAGGTCAACAGTTAGAAATCTAAGGTGTTGAGCGTTTTACTTTTGATTAAAATGTTTCCATCATTTTTTGTAGTTGTTAATGATTTATTATTGCTCATATTGTTAGAAGTGGATTAGTGAATAAGCGCAGTTAATTTCCTTTAAGTTTATTTATTGTTTAGTTATCTAACGCCAGCTGGTACAGCCGGTTTTGCGCCACATTGGGATGAGATCGATGCATTCCTTTTACAATTGGAGGGTCGTAAACATTGGAAAGTGTTCGCACCGATCGATGATGATGACTCTCTACCACGTGATTCAAGCGGTTCGTTACGTTTTGCAAAAAATTCGTTAGAGAGGAAGGTTGGGGACCGAAATTCTCGAAGAGGATTGATTATGGGGAAATAACCAAACATGGATCGATGAGATTACCTTTTTGTGATACACTTGTTGGTTGACATAATACCTGTCCTCGTAACCACTGAGGAATTATTATACAGCTGAGTGAAAATAGAAAATCTTTTGTAATATAAATATAAATAAACGACTGCTTTATTTTCTTTTGTCTTGTCCACTATTGATGCAAAAAAATGACAAAAGTCATTTTGGCCACTAATAAATTTTGGTGGCTTTTTGAAGATATGTTGATGACCGATACAGCAACTATTGAGGGCTTGACAAGGCAGAAATATCAAGAAAAGTACTCTCGAAGACGTTCTCGCCACTATCACGGTGGTAGTAAACGGACAGTCAAAGGTCTGTTAGATATCAGCCATTGGAGTTCTTAATGAGTTTATGTGAACCAATTTTGCAACATTAGGCAAAATTCACAAGAAGTTTATTTGAGGGGAAACTCTTTAATGGCTAAAAGAGGGAAATAGAGTCAGAGTAAGGTAATGCTTGAACAAGTTCAGAAACTTTGAAACTCATCTCTTCTCTGTCCCTTTTCTCTCATTTTATTCTCAGTGAGGAATAGATATTGAAGAATGCATAAAATTTTTTCCTGTTTATTCAGCTCGGCTGATTGGGTTTTATTGAGTCGGGTATAGCAAAGTCTATCGAGCGATGCTAGTGGTTGATTTTTATTTAAGCTCGAATTTGTTTAAGTTTTTATACCTGTATCGAGAGGCTTTCTTCCGATATCCTGGCGTCAGCACAAAACTTTCGAGAACGAGAGTCATTTCTAAGAAAAGTAATCATTAGGAGTGCTTACGAGTCGAGTAGGCAGTTAATGCTTTTAATAAATTCTTTAATCATCATATAATTTTGCAGATGAAATTTTCCGTTGATTGAGATATTAGAAATGATTTTTTTTTCGTAATCCAGATTTTTCTTGGGAGTAGTATTGCTGATCCGATTGTTGAGTTGGCGTCGCAAATCCGCTTTTCCTCAGAAGTCGAAAAAATCCACACAACCGTCGATATATTTCATAGTTTAAAATTTTGAAGCACTACGATCCTTGCAACTAAATACCTACATTTTTTTTTTTCAATTCAGTCACATTCCATGTATCAATCATATCGCCATCGTATCTCAGAGAGAATGGCGCTAGGTTAAAGAAATATTGTATACAACGATCGAGAGTCTTTAGCCTTATCGGTGGTATCGGCGTTCTTTTTTTCTGATACTAATTTGGGCGTCATTTTATATATACCTTGAATCGTTCGGGGAGGAAAGGGGGTGGCGGGGAGGGGGAAAAGGGAGCGAAAGATTTTGTACTGTACTTAGCAGGTCGCTGGCAAGTTATTTCCGCTTGATGTTTGTTGTAGTTTTTTCTTGTTTAAGACTACAGTGTAATCTAAATAGAAAACCTTTTCTACTTTACTGTAGGCAAATTGGATGGTATATTTATGATGTACTGATCAATGGTATTTGTTTGCCTCTAATATGGTATAGCATGAAAGCTGTGCCGACTTTGGGAGGGTTCACTAATATGGAGTTTTCGCTTGTTATGGCTTCCTCATTCTCCATATTGAACGAGACAAACTTTGAATTTTGCTGTCATATATTTGACTACAAGTTTAGGGAATTTTTCTGATAGTGATATGATTGGCCGTACGCCGATATTTGATGGATGGATCGAACACGGTGATTTACTGTATATTCCACGAGGTTTTATCCATCAGGTAGAATCACAATTCTGTATTATTATTGTTCTAATTCTTTAGCAAAAATTTGAAGTGAAATTCTGTTATTGCTGTTAAAATTATGTTTATGAATTTAGTGATGAATCGAATTTTTCCACTTTTTAGATGAAACTAGAANAGCAGTTGATGAGAGAATTAAATATTTTAGCTATTATGATTTCCATGTATTTAATAATGTTTGAGATATAAGAATGGAATGCAAACTAGAAATTCAAACTGAATAATATCTTTTTTTTTTTGGCAGTTATTTTTGATGTGCTCAGACACGTACTAGAAAATGGGATTCTTATGGTTATCAGTGTTTATGTTCTATGCTGTTGCTCTATTATGAGAATCGCGCATATGAATTCAGTCGTTTTAAGTTCTATTGGGGGAAGTAGCTTGTAATTGCTTCATGTGCAGATATCTCTCCGGAGCTTTCGCATTAAATCATCAGCGGAGATTTCGAATATTTTCAATCAAAACTTTGAAATTTAACGTTCCTCATTTCTTGGCCCGGTATTCGGGCGTTTCCTTCTCAAAAGCGCCCAACATAGGATGTAGTTCTGAAATCTTTCGAAGTCGCTGTTGATATTGGTTCAAATGTGCTGAGGTCTTCAATAGTGTTGATCTTTATTGAATTGTCACTTTCGCTGCTATTATAAACCTTACAATAGGACTCTTTTATAAAGCGGAAATATTATCAGGATATTTAACGTCCTTGATAAACAACTGAATACGCTAAAGAAAGATGCATTGGATGCTTATGAATCGGCTATTGATATGATGGCTCGCGAATATTTGAAGACCGCATTGCCTCCACTTCTTACTGAAGGTATGTCTTCCCAATATGCGATCAGCGTAGTCCAGAATAGGACTGATATGGTGAAAGGTAGGAGCAAGGTAGGAAGACATCCCCTCGCCCCACCCCTTCTTTTTGTCCCTTGAGAGTACTAGTAGCTTCCGCCTGCAGTTTTGACGTCCAAAGAGAAGTGGAAATACCAAAACAACAAGTCTTTGCCACTTCTTTGCCACCTTCCAACATTTTTATTCACGTACTGGTTAATTATACCATTGACGGTAATGAGGAGTACCTTGATGACAAAGGAGATGGAAGAAATGCTTTGTCGCCATAGATAGAGCGGAGTTGCCAGATTCAATCTGCAAATGGAATACCCTGTCCGATTACCTGTATGTTGGAAATCTTTACCGATGTTAGTGATAAGCATAAGTAACGAAGAAATGCTCATGACATCACTTCCGTTATCATGCAAATTTTCATACATTTAGAAAGACTTGCCAATTGAAATAAACAAAGAAGAGGTGAGTGGGTAGTTGATTTATTCGGCCTCCTATCTTTCAAGATGTAAAACATCTGTGATTCGATATTTCCTCTAGTTGTCTGCTAACCTATGGTCCTGTTAGATAAAAGACCAAGTGAACGCCGGAGCAATCTAACGGAAATGTTTAAGCGGCTCGAAGTGAAGTGGATGCAGTGAAGCAAATTCCGGAAACTGATTCAGTTTTACCAAATTCATAGGCAGCAATAGTAGCTGAAATGTTTATAGCGATTCTATTACTTAAGTGTTTTGACTCCCCTTTATTAATAAGTAAACGGTCTCTAGCAAAAGGTAAGCTTTTTTTGTGGAAGATGCTGATAATTCGGATTTGTTGCATCGTTTTTTATATAGATGATGGCAACCGATGGAATATTTATTTATTTATTTATTTATTTTTTTGCTATGTATAGTTTAATAAAAGCAGCACACATGTTGAATGACGTCATCTGATTGCATTAATTGATATACAGTGATTGCTTGATTGTTGCTTAAGTAGATTATTTGCACTAAGGTGAAATGTTTTGTAGAAGAACGTAAATAAAATTAAATTGCACTTTATATTTGAATAAGAAAAAGTTCCATTTCCGTTGAAATATTATAGATTCAGCAAGGTGAAAGCTGATCTATGGTAAAGATGATTGTAGATCTCAATATAAGGGCATAGAATACAAACTGGATTATTTACAATATAGTAGATCGTGGTACTTAATTATGGGAATAAAACGTGATGTTGACTTATGCTAACATATCGCGTATCATTTAAACAGATATGATAGCGCCCGAATAGGTATACAGCAATCGAGCTATTTATATTTTTTTAAAAGAATTTTTAATGCTGCTTGTTTATTGTCAGTGTTTACTACTGATTGTTACAAATTAAAATTTTCCTTTGGTTTATTCAATCGAATTCAATGAGTATTTGAATTAAAAGCTAATTATATGCATGCCTTCATAAGTGTTTGCAAATTTCGTTCAAGTATCACTCTTTGGATTTATGATTTCATAAAATGGGAAAAATATGTTTGGAAAATATGGTAATAGCCCTTGATCGAATTGCCTTGAGTGCACCAAATATTAAAATGAAAGTTCGGCTGGTTTGTCGATATGGTGTTTCGATTCATCGAGCCTTTCAAGTTGGGTATTTTTAAGCTTAAGTCCACATGACACCTGATGATAGCCTGGTGAAGGAAAAAGTTGCGCTTATAAACCAACTTTGCTACCAGATCAGAGTACTTATTTTACTTTGAGTTGATTGTTCAGAGGTTTATTATCAGAGCATCTGGATTATGCTTACATGATAGTATTGTGATGCTTTCTTTCCGACTTTATTACATCGTGAAAAGAAAAGAATTTTTCCTAATTTCTTTTATCGTTCTTTATTTCAACGTCAAATATCGTTCGTTTTTTTATATCTTATCATGTTTCATTTAGCTAATTAGAGTACTTATTTGGTGTTTTTTTAAAAAGTAGAAATCACCTCATATCTGCTTTAAGGCTTATCTTCGAAACTGAAGACCGTTGCTTTGTTGTACATCGAATGGCTAATTCACGGATTTATGAGGGTCGTCCTGAGGTCATATTTGATTTAGATGTTGAGGTACAGTTGATTATTTGTTTGTTGATGTTACTCTTGTTTTTCTTGATCGCTGAAATTGGTAAGTTGGTAAAGACTTTCAAAGGTGGTATGATAAGATAGGGCTGGTAAACTCAAAATTAGTAAGGAAAAACTAGTTTACTGTGGTATTCATCTGTTTATTGAACGAGAAACATCGGATGTTGAAGGCCATAGAGGAAGAAATTATATGGCCTATTCTGTAAGGCTTTTTTCGCCTCGCGGGCCACCTTCGACGTTTTCCGGAGTGGTTATCGATCGAAACATCAAACAAATAAAATTGCCGAAGACTTTTCAACCTCAGAGATATTGAGGGGCAAATATTCTATCCTACAGTTCGTGATTCTTTCTTTCTTTGTTTTAAGGCGCTGTTCAGCACTCGCTGAGAGAGATGGAAGGCCATTAGTGGAGGCTTTATTATAGATTCTGAGCGATTCGTGCCTAGTATTTTAGAATCCATTTAACAACTAAAACGCCTTATATACTATCTTTTTACTTTCAATTGCTTTGACTAGGCATTTTCATGAGAAACTAAAGTGATATTTTTTGGCACGATCAGCGAATAGTTTTTCTAAGAGTCGCCACGGCCTTTTTTGTTATGGTGATGGGGCGGAAGAAAAGCAAAGGTTTTTTTCTCGCAAGATCCAATATTCTGGACTCGGGGAATATGAAATATGTGCAGGAGAAAAAGAGGAAAAGAGATGTGCACGCGAGAAAAGGAGATATAAGTGCAAGGAAGAGAGGAAATCCAATACGTATATGTTTTGTGGGCCTCCAGAATATCATGCGAACTTTCTTCACTTATAGCATTGTAAGAGTGATAATTGGGAGTAGGTGTCGTGTTTTTTCACTGGGTGTCTGTAATGTAAAAAGTTCCACTCTCGTTGTTTGCAGTTTTTCGAAAAGAAGACAATTCGTTAATGCAGTAATATTTTTCAGCTTTCTGACGGTTTTGCGAGTCTTCTGGAAGCGTATCCAGAGTGGTGTGCCGTATCGAAATTGAGATGCAACAATGATCATGATCGCATAAAATTGGCGAAAATTCTTTATGGAAATGGACTCATTTTGGCTAAGTTTTAGATTCCTCGTTGAGCGTTGAGAACTTTATTTGGTCGCTTTTTTGAGTGTTAGATTAAGCAAATATCTGTTTCTCAATCTTCTGTCTGCAGCTTCTTTATAGAATTTTACTGGGGATTAAGGGTTATTTCGAAGCGTATTGGCTTGAAAAGTTTCTAGTAACAGTTGATTGCAGCGAAATGAGGTAACTTCAACTCCAATGTAGCCCAAAAATCCAGTCTGTTGAATGTGACTCTACAAAAAAAGCCGATTTTTTGCTAGCTCCCATCTCGGAAAAATGAGCTCATTTCTTCACTCCGACTGCTCTTAGGACGGGAAGCCAGCTCTTAAGTGAACCCTTTTTATTTTGCCTAGATAGTTTCACCTTTGTGGCTGTTGTAGATGTTATTTGTTAGAGAAATTTGAAAGGAATGCCATATTGGCTTTCTGATACATTCAGCCAGTGGGTTTGCAGTTTACAGTGTACACTCAGGTTGTGATGATAAGGTCCCTCATGCAGGATAAGCAGCTGAAGAACGTCCTGTAGGTTTATGAATTCTTCGAGTTTCTTCTGACTTCCAAATTAAACGCACAAATGATAATTCTCAACTATTACGAATGAAAATCTAAGTGGAAGAAGAAACAAAGAAGTAATCGAAAAATCAGATATTGCAAGATGGGTGCACGGAATAACGGGATGTGAAATGGGACGGCCGGGATTCTAGAATTTTTTCAAGTGGAAATATATGCGACCTCCAAATATTTCCACTTGAAAAAATTCAAGCAATATGAATAGATTCATTTAGAGCGACTCAAAGAAGCAATAATTGGAATTACCAGTTGGCTGATGAAATTTTATTCCGTTCTAAAAATATTTCACAGCCGGTCGAGGGCGGGTAATCGTAATTGTGACATGCATCATTTTAGATACCTTCGAAGGTTTGTTGCGATGTGAACAGGTGTAACAGTTAGAGAGGTGGAATAACGCTTCGTTGACTGTTGGAAACATTTTTTGCAATTGAAAATCCCGTAGCGGTGAAGAAATTTCCCCGAAAAAAAAAAGATCAAAAATCCAGCGCTATCAACTTTCGAAAATACTGATATTGAGAACTTGTCTAATTTAGTTGTCTAATTTCATAGAATTTATTAGAACTTGCAAATACTTTCATAGTGTCGCAGTAATAATGTGGATCGTGATCTACATTTTAGGATTGCTCACGTCTCTTTCAGTGATATTAACGGTTGTTGTTTTCTTCATTATTTGTTTTATTGTTTTAGTAGAGGGACATGAATATAATCTTCGAGACTAATTGCTAGAAATCGTAATGACTTTATGATATTAGTAAATAACTTAACTTCCGCCATTCATGCATCCAAGAGTTGTTTGCAATGAGAGAATTTTTCAGTTTTTTTTCTCTCGATACTCTCTGTGATTCATTCAAAATTCCCTACAGTTGCATTGAATACCTTTCTATCCATTTAGCTTGGTTTTTTTTTAAAACAATCTACTGCTATCATAGTGGCCTCCCACATAGCTGCATGAAATATTTCAATTTTTATTAGCCGATCTTTGTTTGTTTTGTCGTTCTTCTATCAGCTTTTTTTAGATCCAATTGAGTCATTTTGTCTTGGGAGCATGTTGTTGGATTATCTGTCTTTCTATTTGTCGCCCCATCATCGAGTTCGTTTGGCTCATCTTGCGGTGTGCAACTTGTTGACGTTGTTGTTATTACTGTTTTATATGAAAGCACTAATAAAAGTTTTATTTTGTTTTTTGTTTTTTGTTTTACTTTTCGATATGCCCTAAAGGTATTGGCTGGCCTAATAGGCAAGCATGTCAGCGAATTTCGAGGTGACTTCGTGGTTTTCCTAGCAAGAAATGTTACATATACCTGCACAGGTGTTCGAATTTGCTTAGAATTATCGATTTTTTGCTGAAAATTTTTATAGCACTTGCACTATGCACTTACAGAGTTACATTAATGAAGTTATTTGTAAGTATATACAATTAGAAGTTTGATCTACCGGTCATAACTAATAGTGCCCGAATCAATTTGACTGGTCACTCATAACTAGAAGTTCAGATGACCGCATTGTCGCCCTGGTCACTTTACAAGAAATCAATATGGGGGAAAATTTATGAGCAATCATATGCTCGCAATCTCTTTCGCTAAAATTTCGATTTTAGACGCCTCAGAAGTATATAAAAGTGCCTCAAGAATATATTAAAGAATTCCTAGGTCGATTTATTCGCTTAATTAAAACTTGTATTGTTCGATGAAAGGATTAAGTCGGCGCATTCGTTTTCCGTTGAGTTGATTCGACAAACTGATTTGCTGAAATGTAATTAAACTAATTAGGGATCGCATGCACTTGATCAAGCAAAATCGAGTACAATAGAATTCATAAGATATTCCACGCAAACAATCATCAAGTGCTATATAGCCTTGAGTGGAAGCCATGAAGGTTATGAGGTCTTCATTCTGAGAGGGAAGTAATATAATTTCATGTTTTGATCATATACGATTATCCGTAGAAGGGACTCTGCGCGAGAAAAAAAAGATGGATCGAAAATTGCCAAATCAATGCAATACCAGGTAATTTTCTCGATATATGACAGAGTTTCCTTATTTGTGTTAGGATAAAGAAATGCCTGTTGCCTATTGGTATTCTTGTTGAAATAAAGGATTAAAAAAGGAAGTTTATCGCAAGATGGATACTATTGTTACTTTTAATATGAGGTTTGAAGTGCTGTACTTAAGTGTTTCACGCATGCTAATTTATGTTCTCCGCTGCAAAATCCTCCTTCGGTGCCT
>QEWY01000898.1:202937-237535 GCA_006503575.1 Baylisascaris schroederi | reverse complement strand
GCCTCCGAAGAGACTGGTGCCTAAAACCAGCGCCTTTTATCTTTAGTCCATTACTTTAGGTGGTCTGCTCCCGTAGTATGAGTTTTGGAAGAACTCAGAGGACTTAAAATCTTAGGCCGTCTAAAAGATTTCATATGTCTCAAAAGCGTCGTGCAAATTCTGATCTCAGGTATAACGAGCCGACGGGATTATATGCTGGAGCGGCGAGACTCTAACCTCGTTTTGGATTTGGCTGAGGGAAAGGATTTTTGTGTCCCGCAACGAAAATCGGAATTCAATAGAAGGGACGTATTGATGTTTTGAAGTTGAAAGCACTCTGTCAAATTCGTCAAATCGAATTGGTGCGATATATCGGTTTTTTGCTTGATCTTCCTTCATTTTGCTTACATCATTAGATCAGATCAGGCTTCCTAATTTTGGTCGACATTATAGGCCTCAGGTTATCTGATTTTGGTCGAAATCTGTGCACTGGTGGTGTCATCTTTGATGAGTAATGGAAAAATATCGTAGCCGAACCGACCGATTCGGTGGAACTTTACATAATGCCTGTTTCATGTTCGCTTCTCTCAGCCTTTGATATGCTCCGGCTTGGGTTGGCGTAGCAGCGTTGGAGTTTTTGTTCTCTGTTCTTGATGGTGTTCTGTTGCGTGGCTTTGTTGTATGCGTTCGGTTATGTATCTATCACATTGGGGCGAATGACGGTAGAAGGAGGTAGTTCTGTGCCGAGTGCCATTACGGTCAAGAAGAAAACGTGGCCCAAACCATGTGTTTGCCTGTGACTCCGATTCACTCGCAGAGAGAAGACATAGGCATGCACGGATCGTGTTTTCCGGTAACTTTCAGAGGCTAAATTTTTCTCACTGAGCGTTATTTCGTTACATTTTCTTCTGCGCGTTTGGATCGGACCTGCAAACACGCGAGCAGAGTCGAACACGTTTTCCATTGCTCTTTAGTGGGACGAGTTTTTTAACGGTAGGTGTTTCCTTGGTAATGTTAGTTATGTTACTGATTGAGGCAAGTGTATTTAATTGTTGTTATCAAGTTATTCAGCCAGGTTGTGGAATACGAGCACTGAATGTTGCTTCGTTTCGTAAGAGCGGTTTTGCCTCGCGTAACCCACGTGACATAAATGAGGGGAGATGGTTTCGTGCTTTAAACTTGATCGGATGATATTAGTTACGATCCAGAACTACGATCCATATGATAGCGTTCGTTAGATGTTTGCAACTCGTAGTAGGATTCAGCAAATGGTCTAAAGGAATACGAAAGGGGACAAGGGAAAGGGGAAGGAGTGGTGGGTCTCATATTACATTTCAGCTGTGTGAAGGGCGTCTTTCCTAACCCTGACTAGTGCCACAGAAGATGCCACATTTTTATTGTGTTTTTTCGAGTCTTAATTTCAGAAGGCGGTATCGTGAATAGAAAGCCCTGAGAGATACCAGTTGGTATAACGATGTGTTCATAAGATGGATACCGATGAGAACCGTTCAACCGAACTTGAGATCGAAAATTTCGCCAAAATCATTGGTTTTAAGCTTGCAAATAATGAGGAAGAATTAAGCACTGAATTCAATTTTGAAGCCTCATCTACTAAGTGATTGTTTACGAGCCATTAAAGAAATGTTGGAAATGCGCTTGAGAGATGGTGTTGCCAAATCCGTTTGTGAGTTTGTAACAGTGAATTAACTCACGCCCACTAAGTCGGTATTGGAGTTCATGTTACGATACCTGTAGCATTCGCAGTTCGCGTGATCTGTTATATACCAGTAGTGACTGCATTTATGCCTTAAATCTTATTTTTTGTGCTAAGTAGATGCATCACCTATGATATGTGTGTACCTCATTTATGCGAATAGCCTTCTGCACTTTCTAATCCCCTTCGTTTATATAAGTGCTTAGAATTAAGTTATTTAATTCACTCAATGCTCGTTGTAAATCAAACTAAACGTAAACTTTGGACATGAAAACCGATGTAGTGTTGTGCGAAGGGGTTGTTACCAATTATGGTATTGGCGGATCCTCGTAGTTGCTATAATCGAATTAACTCTATGACCCAATAACTGGCATCACATAGGCACAGATTAAATCTTTTTATTTAGCGCTTTACTTCTCTCATTCATTCAGATCGATTCATTGCTATCTCAACGATATTTTCGTTAACTGTGTTAATAGGTTCTCACTTAACAGAATATTAGTTGCTAATGTATTGTTAGGATGACGGATGTACAGCAACCGCAGCAGCTCGAGCAATCCGCCAATGATGGTGAGGCGAGGATGGAAGATGTGGCGAAAGCTTACATGGAAGTGAGACAACGAAAAGATGGGCCCACTGCTGCTCCACTGGACCCAAAAATTGCAGCGCTGTTACCGAAGGTGTGTTATTTATCTCTCTGGTATCACTAAGGAACAGCGTCTCCATCCTTCAGACTAAGAGATTCATTTTAGATCTTCTTGCTTGAAGGTCTCGCTTTTCAAAAGTCCGTGCTTATTCTTGAGCTAGAGTGTATCCACTTCGACTAGTCGTGGTATGACTATGTCATCCATTTGGTTTTTCCAGGAACAGACGGTGATTTCATCGTCGGACGAGAAAGATAAAGACAAAGAGAAGGACAGAGATAAGGACAAAGACAGGGATAGAGACAAAGACAAGGACAAGGACAGACGCGAGAAGAAAGACAAGGAGGGTAGTCGAGATAAGGATCGCGATAGCAGAGATCGTGATAGAGATAGAAGGCGCAGGTCGAGAAGTCGGAGCAGAGACCGTCACCGAAGAAGATCTCGTTCGCGCTCTCATTCTCGATCGTATGCTTTATATATTTCTGGAATTTTTTTTTTGCCTTTTCTTAGCTCACCGTTGTATGTGACCCACTGTTGTATATGCGTGTGAACCAAACCCGTGCCCAACTGGACTGAAATCGAAACTGGGCTTAACCGATGCTCTATAGAGATGGATTACATCGGTCGCATCAGGCTTAGACAAGACCTATTATCTGTCCATTTGGTGATGTGACAGATGTTTGTATAGCATGAAGTCTGCCACATCTTAACTTCTATATTTTCATTTTTCTAGTCGTTGCACGTTCGCATTCTGTCGAATTAATTTTCAAGCGGAAGACTTCGATTTTTTGTGATGGCAGCATACAATTTGTTCGTTGCGTTGTTTCCTAGTTATGCTGAAAGAAAAAAATGTTTTGGAACTTTTTGGAAGGTGCACAGCTTTTTGAAGGCAAAAGTATCGTTGATGGCTGTGCAGCATCAAACCTTGCATGATTTCATCGTGAAATTTTCTATGCCATAATCCTTCGTCAGTCGGTTGTCGTTTGTAAATTAGCCTCGATCACCGGAATTCATTGTCGATTAAGGCTTACTACAATCTCAAACAATTCCGTTCTTGTGATATCACGTTTAATGAAGCACAACACCGGAATAAAATAGGCTACGTATAAAGGTTAGAGAATAGTGCAGGTTTCTCTTCCGCAGCCGTGCGAACAATTTTGAGCTCAAGATTTTAGTAAGGAGTTGTACGTACTGCAATAGTTAAGAAATTTTTGTCGTTTGCAGACGTGACCGAGATCGCCGCCACAGAGAGCGTGACCGTAGTCGTGAGCGGTCGAGAGAGAAGGAAAAGCCGAAGAAGAAGTACAAATTTTGGGATGTGCCACCAGCTGGTTATGAACACCTCACACCCAAGGAGTATAAAGAGCTGCAAGGTACTCGAATTGCTTTACTTTGCCAGCTTCACCGTAATATTTTGATCTCTTTGATGTATCGGAATGAACTATACTCATTTTTACCATTCTTGTGGTGGAAGAGGAGGAGAGTTGAGCGATCGGTTATTTACTAGCGCACTTGGGATTTCGAAATGTTAGAGCAGTGACTTTGATCTCCCGAAAATGACGCAAGCCGATAGGAAAAGTGATTTTTAAGGGAAGCTGTTGTGACGTACGGACACTGCATGCGTGTTGGTCGAAATATTGCTTCTTTTCGAATGTGTGATCTTTCAGCGGCTGGTCAGATTCCACGAAACAACGTTCAGTCTGCAGTGCCAGTGGTCGGTCCTTCGGTGACTTGTCAATCGCGACGTCTGTATGTGGGCAATATCCCGTTCGGATGTAGTGAGGATGCTATGCTGGACTTCTTCAATCAACAGGTTCTCTTCCTTCCAAGTTTAGAGTTCCACTTCAGTGGTTATCAGATTGACTCTTCCGCCGAAAATATTGTCATTCTTCATTTTTTCTGGTAATTGTGGAAACTCGCTTAGCATATACTAAAAGACCAGATTTGCTGCCCACTGAAAGAAGTGGATAGGTTGTGGTACAAGTTTAGGCTTTTTCGCTCGCTTCGAAAAGTACCAATGTAGACGTCTTAGAAATTTGTATGGTAAGAGAGGTTTGGGGAAGGAAGAAGCAAGTTGAGGAATTGTTCTTGTCACCAGAACGTGTATATGAAAATCTTTCCGATGTGAAATGAATCGGCGATTTATAGAAGCGCTTTAAATTCTCAAAGTCGAAGCTATTATCTTTAGAGATCATTTTGAACTATGAAGCATTTCGATGGTACAATCTTTTTGGGAACTAAGGTCCATTTGCAATGAGGACTTACTATCGTTAAAGTTTGCCCAACTATTCATAACTGCCATCTACAGATGCACCTTTGTGGATTGGCGCAAGCACCAGGAAATCCAGTGTTGGCATGTCAGATGAATCTCGACAAGAATTTTGCATTCATCGAATTCCGCTCTATTCACCTGTTTGCCATGTTTGTCGAGTTCATTATTTGAATTAGAAAATGTAACTCATATTATCTAAAACTCACTAAATATATTCATTGAATCGATATCGGCATTGATGACGCGCAAGTGGAATGGTCGCTTATGATCAAATTCGTTGATTTGATTTTATGTTTCCTTCAGAGAGAGGGAGAGGGAAAGAGTTGTTCTCAGCCGATTGGAGCTTCTGTTTTCCTATTGCTTGTTGAAACTATCTCTATCAAAGGGTAAGGAGGAAAATGGGAGTAATATTCAGGTAGACATGGTTTATTTGAGGAAGCACAGCGTTTCATGTGTTTTTAAAGTTTCGCTGAAAATCGTAGATGGCAACATTTGGTCAAGGTATTGATCATTTGTTTTGCAGTATCAAACATCGTGGCGGATAGTCCATACAAGATATTTATTGGCGGACTGCCAAGTTATCTCAATGCGGAACAGGTTTGCTTCTCGATTATTTGTACACTCTTCTAATCCGAATATTATCAAAATTTCTGGGAAAAACTTCTGCATTTCCGTGTTTTCTGACGTGAAAATTTGGAAATCGAAATTTTCTTTTTTTTCTAGTAATAAAAAACTTTGATATTTGCTTGTTTTCGGACGGTATTATGAGTTGGTGTTCTCGTAATTTCATAACCATAAGCTAAAGTGTGACCGTGGATAGCGCCTGGATCAAACCCATATGTTATTTGTTACACTCGTTTTTCACTTTCATACCTATTAGATTTCTTTTTCATATGTATGGCGCAGGATGATTGCAAAAAATTATGTCTGCATATGACTGTGTTTGGGAGAGTGATTCCTAATCAGTGCAGTAATATGGTTTTATGCTGTTATCTTTAGCATCCATTTGCGATTCACTGTTGTTTTTTACCGGTAGTTTTGATTCATGTTTTGGTAGGCCGTTCTTTTGAGGATTTGGGATTGACCTAGGGAAGTAAGAGGATTTGGTGGGGTGGGGGATGGGGAAAGCTTGTGGGGTGAGTGTATGAAGCAGCAGATGCATTTTATACCATATGACTAATTCGGCCACATATTTCAGTGGCCGTCAGTCACGAGACGCGCACTCTTTGCTCTCTTATGCGTGCTGCAACTGAGCCGGATCGAGAAAATGTATCCTCGCGCCTCCTCTCTTGTTTTTTTAGGTGTTTCAGCCCGGGACGCTAAATTGTTTCACGATGCGGCGTACTCTTTTCCTCTTTTTAGGTGTCCCGTTTCTCAGTATTCAAGTTTCAGGGGTTCTGAAAAGTTTCTAAGAGATTATATTGTCGAATTTGTCTCTTTATTACCCGCAATTCCTTTTTTCTTTGCCTATCTTGTATTATATTTCCCCGTCTCGTTGAGGTTTTTCTTACTCTCCTTTTGCACTGTGTCTTGCTTCTATCTACAGCCATTGCTACACGTCTATCGCCTAGAGAAATTCGTGATGATACTTCTGTCAGTAAAACATCTGATACGGATGAGATAAGAAAAGAAGTGTTCGATGGTTCCAGACTCTTTCAAAAATGCCTTATGAAGACGACTCTGTCGTTTTACTTGGGACACGATATTTTTGTTTCCTGCTTCTCAAATAGCGAAACCTATCGCAACCAAAAGAAATATGAATGGGGTGTTAGAAACAGGAATGGTTGTTTCGAACGTCCACATCGAATGTTTTTTCCTTCATGCCAGCATCGCGGTATTCTTGCGAAATGGGTTGATCTGTCTCTTATTTGGTCCCGGTTTTCAGATTTTAGGTAAAATGGAAATTGACGGTTGCTGAACACAGTAAGCGGTTTTGAATATTCCTTCCAGGTTCTCACTGTCCGCTTTTTCTCATCATATGTGCTGATGCACTTTATGGATGGATGAATGATTTTTAATGATTTGGTGAGGGGAGGGGTCCACACTACAGATACAGTGCGGAAGTAGCGTTGTTGATATAGGAGGTGAAAGAAACGTTGACATGAAGTGATACGATGCTTGGATATGATGGTCCCAGAATACTGTGGTGTTTACAGCGCTTCTAGGTGACGACAGTGTTTTCTCGAAACCGTATTAGACATTGCGGTTGTTTGTACCCTCATTTGTTTGCAAATTTGGTATTAGGTATGGTGTAACGCAATATGAACTTTCGTTTATTGCAAAAAACTGATTTTAAAGGAACACCAGATTTCCTCGGATGGAAAACTGTAGTCTTCTAACGTTCCCCGTGGACGGAAACTATAGTCATCTAACGTTCTCAAATCTGAATGGAAAGCAGTTGCATTTTTTTACGCCAGTTTTCAGGATGTGTCCTGTCTTCAAGAAAGATTATCTGGTTCAGAGGTTTGAGGGAGTGAATGAGGTCTTCTATCCGATGAAAGACTGTGTGAAGAAGCATGTGAAGTGGTAATAAAGGAGGAAGAAAATGACATATAGGTTGTTAATAATTCTAGGTGAAAGAACTGTTATCGTCGTTTGGACAACTAAAGGCATTCAATCTGGTTACCGACGTCAGCACTGGTGTCTCGAAGGGTTACGCCTTCGCCGAATATCTCGATCCATCACTCACCGATCAGGTATGCGCCACCGAATTTCATTGCCACTCTTTTCTTTGACTGTTTGTTCTCTAAGAAAGGCAAGAAATAAGGTGGTGACCAAATGATGACTGAGTAAAAGGTTTGAGTGCTCAGCGAAACGACATTCGTTGCTTCTTGCAGCGTAAAAGTGACTGCGTTGAGCAAAAAATGTAGGCAAGCATCCGTACATTACGCTGCCCAGTGATAAGCGCATATTGCTAATGTTCAAAATGAGCGCACATAATGGGCGAACATTTCGACACTTTTGAGAAAAAAAAAATTTTGAAAAAAAAAATTTTGGCATGAAATATCGATGGGCTTCGCTGTATACATGATCACAAAGTTTTCAATCTGATGGTCACTTCTCACATGTTTATTTGTCTTTGCATTTCAGCTAGGCCTGATTAGTCGCTTATTATATGCGATAGGAAAGATATCCCTATGCTGAGTTCATAACCTGTTGTTACCTGAGTCCGTTGCTCCCCTTATACTGCTAAAACCCTACTTTGCTCGATCCTATGTCAGTTCATCGAGAAGCACTGGTCATCGTTATATAACTAGTGGTAAAGATCAGCAATATAGCGCACTTCGTATGATTCTCTTGCTTTTGAATTGCTCTTTAGTTGTATATAAAATTTCGAATGAAGAAATCAATTGCTAACTTTCTTTCGAGTTTTGAGATAGGTTGGAATACTACTTGAAGTTTAGGATGCGAATATAGTTGAATCCATCATATAACGCCCGAAATTCCTGATTGTGCTGCTTAGCATATTGACTTTGCCAAGTTTCTTGTTGACGAAGTCATCCTTGGTGATGCGATTGTGTGCATCGAGCGAGTAGAATAAGAAAGTATAATTTATTATAGTTTTATACAGTTATGACAATGTAACGGCCCTTTATAACGTTGACGCGGTTGATTCGTTGTTTTATTATTTCATTTTGTGTCGAAGTGAATTGGTTCTTGCATCTAGTGTTGTTAAGGCAATTGCTGGCCTAAATGGAATGCAGTTGGGCGATAAGAATCTCGTGGTGCAATTGTCATGTGCGAATGCGCGTGCTGCAATGAGCACTACGGCATTCCCCCAAATACAAGTGGCCGGCATTGATCTGTCTCATGGGGCTGGACCTCCCACCGAGGTGCTTTGCCTCATGAATATGGTTACCGAGGAGGAACTCAAGGAAGATGAAGAATACGAAGGTATGCTTCGCTTTGCTTTTATCTGTGACGATATTTTTTTGAGTTTGGACTGTCCGATATCTGCAAAAATTCGTTTTTCAGGATGTCCATTATACTCTTCCTCCGGCAGGATAGACAAATTATTTGCTCCAGAAGGCCATGGAGCAGGTTATAATAATAATAGTCTTCGATGGCTCTCATTTATCTGTTCCTTGACTCACTCTTATGATTTTTCACCTTTTCACGTCCTTATTTTATCGTCATTGGTTCACGAAGCAAATTGTTTAGACATTCTGGAAGATATTCGCGAAGAGTGTGCGAAATATGGGTTCGTCAAGTCGATAGAGGTGCCCAGATCAATTCCTGGAGTGGATGTCACCGGCGTAGGGAAGGTATGAATTGCCTCATTGGTCACTTTGTCTGCTCATTCCCTCCTCCTGGTCGATAAGTCAATAAAAATTGATTTAAAATGTTGCATTGATGAATTTGTTTTAGCGCTCTGCTGAAGGATCCCTTCTACCATCTAATGGCAGCATGAATTGTTTGATTATAGTGCCATGTGTTGCAGATTCATTTGATACTTCCCATTTGTAAAACGCCTCAGTAATATTCAATCATAGCCGTAGGTGTTGTGATAGGATAAAGGAAGAAGGGGGAAGGAGTGGGTTCGTCTTTGAAATTGTCCACCGTGATCATTGAGAGTGCCTGCTTAAGTGATTGCAGCATCGATAAAACTTTTTTTTAGGTGTTTGTTGAGTTCAATTCGAAGCAAGAGTGTCAGAAGGCACAGGCGGCGTTAACGGGACGTAAGTTTGCGAATCGCACGGTGGTCACTAGTTACTACGATCCTGACCTCTATCACAGACGTCAATTCTGATACCCAATTGATGCGATATCATTTCATCTTCTAATGCTTTCATTCAAGTTTTATTTCGCGACGTATAGTTTTTGTATTTTGGATGGATGAAAGGAGGGTAATGCCACGATAAGAATATGATCGCAAAGATTAACGCTTACGCGATTTCACTCAGTAGGACCACCTCAGTGGATTCGAGAAAGCTCCTATGCAGCCGCAGCGTTGAGAAGACGTCATTATGGGTGGCCGTTTTTTGAACGTTATAGGGAAATTGAACTTCAACAATGAGGAACAATTAGTGTAATAATTTTATTTGCGTAATCTTTTCTTGTGGTATCCGTTTATGAAGGGGATGCACCTTGTTGTTTCAGTTTTCTCATAATTAACACGGGGATGAGATAAGAAACTTACGCTTGAAAATCTTTGAATACTTCAGACAAGCGACGCGAATCTTGGAGTGGCTTTCTGTGGTTGCATGAATTTTAAGTGGGTTGCTGAATTCGGTATTATGGGAGTGAAAGAGTGATTTCATTTGTTATACGTATTTTTGCTTTGAATTTCTACATTAACGTTTTGGTTTTTACCGTATGAATGGAAATCGACAAATTGTTTGCTGAAATTTAAGAGGCAATTTTTCGTTGTTTCATATAAAGTGGAAGTGTGCTTTTGTTTGTGTTGAGTAAATCTTTCAGTATTTTTTATTTGTGAAACATCGCAGTGGTGTTGTAACCAAAATATTATCGAATATATTTAAATGTCAGCTGTAAACGAGATACAAATAATGCGACTATTAAAAGTCCCATATGTGCATCTACAGTTATGAAGTGCTAGTGCGGGGTTTGTTTCTTTGAGGAGAGGAAGATTTGGCATAGTTTCAACGAGAGTCAGGTGGGATGAGTTAAGTCTTTATCAGGAGGCGTTGTTCGATGTTTTCTAGATTTGCCAGTTATAGCTACGATGTTAGTGAAAATTTCGTTCTGTTGAGTGGCGTGTTTGATATATACAACATGAACACAGTTGTAGAGTTTCCGGTGGTGAGGGGTGGGGTGAAGCTGGTATTAGGGAGGGGATGCTTTTTGAAGACATCCACGCGATATTTATTTTGTCCCAATGGTACCAGTTCGCGTTTTGTTGCTGGTTCGGGTTAAACATGCACAGTGCCATCGTAGCAGCGGTCGTAGGGATTGCCTGAACAAGTGCATGTTATGCAGCCATTCACTTGCATGGGCCTCCATGACTGCCTCGCGAAGGTTACAATATCTAAGATATTTCTATATTTTGAGGCAGCAGTGCTCAGAACCCGGCAAGGGTGGTTCAGTCAAATTTGGTATTTTTAGTTATGAGAATGTCCGATGGGCTTTGGCATTGTTTGCAGTCAAAACCTAGGTGTGTTTTTAAGGAAATATGGGAAACGATGGTGTGAGTATGAAGCAAATATTGAGGGTTGAATGAGCATAAAGCAGAAGAAAAAGTGAGTGAAGAGCACGAGTAAGGCCAATTCGAGAATCAATGCACGTAAGTGATCATGAAAAAGTATTCGAATCGACGCTAAACTTAACTATTGCGGATCTTTTTTGCAAGGCAGATAATTCAGTGACATATGTTGCATGATGGCTATAGAAGGGAGTGGTGACGAGGACGAGGGGTCCTTCGCATTCAATGAATGTTCGAGCACTTCATACTGTGTTTGTATTCTCTCAGGTGAGCCACGATGGATGAGGATAGTATCCGAATTTTTGATGCTATATTTGTCCACCGTACACTGGATCCGGTTGTTCTCACCGCGTTCAGGAAATATTGCGCTGTTGATGACAGTTCCGCATCTCGTTTGGATTCCCTGAAGGAAGAGGCTTTAGCATCTTTCATTCGCAACGTATTCGAAACGGTTTTGAATGGTTTCGACGAAAGAGGAACGCCACCTGAGCTAATGGACGATGAGAAACGCTTTCGAAGATTGGCGTTGCAATGTCTTGTTAATGCTGCAAATCGATCGCAAAGGTTTTTTTTTGTTTGTTTGTTTGAGTGCGGAATTTTGAACAAATGTAGGAAAGGAAGATGGGTGGGCAGAATAAAATTTGTGCGATTCGCTCTATATGTTTGTGTGGCATGCATTAATTGAAAACCGACGAGTGTCATTGTTTCTTCGATTATTATTTATTTAGTGTAATCCATATGAGGCATTTTCTGAGATTTTAGAACAATATAAAAGAACAAAGGGTGATTAGATAACTGTCTATCACCACCCTCTGTTGCTTCTTCCAGTAGGTGCGTCATGTTATGCGAGAGTATTACGAATTGGCTCTTGCTTTCGAAAAAAATGTTCAGTAACGCTTATTACTCTCTTGGTTCCAGATTGCGCGAATGCGTTGATACGAAGTATGTGCGCTTCTTCAGAGCGATGTTACGATTAAATGCGTTCCGAAACGAAGTGCTTGCGTGTCTTGTTGCACTCGCGAGACCTTTGCATAAAAGTGAGTAATTGTTCTAGCATTAGCAGATGCATTTGATTTGCTGTCATTTAGAGAAGGAGAAAATATAGCAAATCGGGGATGGGAGTCGACGCATTCTTTTCTTCTATTTTCCTTTCCCTCATATTCTCGTTGTCTAGAACCTTAGTTAGGAGCTCGAGAGGGTTTGAAACGTTTTTGCAAAAGTTTTCATAGAACTTTTGCAAGCAGATTTTCTATAGAACAATTCGCAACTTATATGACGTTCTTACCAATCTTAAAGAAGCGAAAAATTGCTGAGTGTTCATGTTTATCGATAAACTTATGCACACCAGGCACTTTGAATAAGTTATGTCATTTGATTATGTCCAAATTACCATCGTCATTGGTTGTCTGCTGTTTCCATCTAGCGATGTTATCATCAAAGAAATAAAAATAAGCCTAAATCAACTCGTAAACACGTAAATAGCTCAAGGTGGATAGAAAATCGGAAGTTCGATTTTGTCTTCCTAATGTTTTTGGATCGACATTATTTTTTGAATATGTCAGCAATATTTACTTTAAAGATTTATCGGTTATTTGCTTTATTATTTAACCGAAAAATAATTAGATGCATTAGATTTAAAAGTATGTTCATTTGAAATGGGTGGTTTTCGTTTGTAACATAGTTAATGGTATCGGTTTACGTAGATCGTTGTTCCTCTAAGTTCAAACCATGTCCAGTGTTAATATCCTTGCGAAATATTCCTTCTTTATCGCTGCTTTTCCATAGTTCACTAATACTTCTCGCCTTTGGAGTACTGATCGTTATTCTGGATTTTTAGCGTCGAAATATATCAGAACAATAAATGCCTCATTGATTTTCTTGTTCCATAATATTGGTTTTTAAAGTCTGAATATTGATAACTTTGTCCGTTAATGATACAGTTTATACTGTGCATATTTTTTTCTACTATTATATTAAATTTATTGTATTAAATTATACAGTTTAATGTATATTTTACCAAATTCTATATCTAACTTTATATGTCTTACATAAATTTGCACGAAGGAATTGTAAAAATTTTCTTTACCAGTGATTTTTCTCAGTTGATTTTAGCACTGCACACTGTTATATATCTCATTTTTTTCAACTTTCGCACTATTAGAATTTTCAAAGGTTTTTCTTTTTGTCTGAAAATTGTGATGAGATCACCACAGTCTTGCTGAGAACGGTGGCACCATGGCTGCGAACCACGAACAGAGCTGAACTTCTGCCCAAGGCCTACTACAGAGATTTGAAAACTTATAATAGAAACGCGCAATTTTTTTTTAATCATTCAACTGAGAGTGTCGAGTAATGTCCTCATGTAAAATTTCAGCTCGAAGGGGAATTGCACTTGCTGTATGGGCTAATGATAGAGAACGATCTTTGCAATCTTTGATTAGCGTAGCACAGAGGACCACTGCAGCAAGTGCACCTCCCCTCCTTCAATTGAGCTGAAATTTCGCATAGGGCATAACTTGACATTTTGAGTTGAATGATGGAAAAAAGTTGTCTGCTTATTTTATAAGTTTTCGAGTTTCTGTGATAGGCGTTAGTATTCGATTGTAGAGTGCCGAGTATGGTGGTGGTGCGTACGCAGTGTTGGGCAGGAGTTCAGCTCCGTTCGCAGTTCGCAGTCAGGGTGCGGTCGTTCTCTGCAATTGTGACCAGAGCACTGCGAAAAAGTATTCATTAAAATTTCTTAAGAAGTTGGATTTCGGCACTGGTGTCAATTCATTTGGAAGAGGATTATGCCTTTCTGGCGGAATGTTTCGCTGATATGGATGGTGGTGCTTTTAGCGAATTACTTGTCATCGTTGAAGCGCTCCTCGACCACTCAGAAACTGGCCAGTGCGTTCAGGTCCGTGGCTTATTTGCTTGATATTGACATTTCTTTAGTAAGTTTCATGGTCAGCAAAGATGACAAGTGGATGAAGGAAGAGGAGTTCAGCAGGGATGACTAGGCTCTTTCAAATTGTTCACATTTATTCCTGGGAGATAATTAGCGTATTGTTGCTTTATGTTCAAGTGCAGATCACTTCTGCATGAGGTTGCAGCAGTTATGGACTGCATTTTATCTAGGATATTCTGTAAAGAACGTCCTCCAAACAGCCTAAGAACAGCTGTCATGAACACTTATTTCCAGCTTACTTTATTTCAGTTATGTTTCTATATGCTGCATTTATAACACTAATAAATCCTTTCAAATCAAACAATTTTTCGTTCTCTATTCTACAGTAATTTTGGATCGTCTAACCCAGATGCGTACTAAACGATGTTAGATTTATTCTGCTAAAGTTTATCACGGTTTTTCACTGAAGACTTTTTCGACTATTCATCGGCAAAACGAATGGGATTTTTGAAGTTGAATGCGATAATTCATTTTCTATCAGATTCATTCGAATAACGTTCAATTCTGCATCAACCTTCTTGAACGAATGGAATATGAAATCGGTAAACTGGAATTGCCATCAACAAGTACGAACGATGCCATTAGCAAGGAAAAGACGCTGGAATTCGGCGCAATCGAACGGCTCAGCAATCTTATATCGATTATCTCGTCGCTTGCACTTCGAAGACCACAATTTGATGCACTTCTTCACAGTGAAACAAAGGCCACCACGATCGTGGCACGTTCTCTCGAAGCGGTTACTTTTTTACACTCTGTCATTTCACTTTTCGCCTTTATTTTTTATTTTTTCTATCTTTTTAATGCGGTATCCATTTTGAAGTATGCCAATTAAGAGGGGTCGTTTTTCCTTTACAATTAGAACATTAGATCTGCATCGTCATGTCATCATCTGCTGAACATTTTCGCCATTCGTCATTCATGCAATATCTGCAATATTGCAGATAGTGGACTACGAAATTATAAAAGAGAACGCAAAAGTCTATATCCCGAAGGCACCCGACCGTCCGGTCCCACCGAAGCGGACAAGGAGAGAAGCAATCAAACTGCCATTCGTCAAGAATCTATCTGAGTTGCTCAGGTTTTGTTTTTTTTTTGTCTCATGACTTACAAAGAGTATAATTTTTCTCTTTTCATAGCGAGGTTGCTGTACCCTCATGATGGTAGTATAACTCTTGAAGTGATTATTTGTGAAGTACACGTCTTTTCGTAACTTCAAACGCAATTCGCAGCAAGTGCCAATATTTTAGTGGAATGTAATAAAAGTTATAGTTGGGTACATATGAGCCTCGTTGCCAAGTATCAATTTTGGTACGTGTTATGCCAGCTATGGTGCTTTCATTCATTTTTAGTGTTCTCACCTATGTCTCCTCCCCCCTTGTCTAATGACGAGAAAATCACATCTACCACTTTCTTTTGAGTTTGATTATATATGTNTCCCCCCCCCCCCCACCCCCCATCTCTTCTCTTTACAACCCACTCTCTTCCCAGTTGTTTCCAAGTTAGCATCAATTAATGGTGCTCTATCGGTTCATCTTAATGGTATATTAGAAAATTTTTTCCCTTATATGAAATTTTGAGAAGCGTTCAGTAACTGTTGGAAGTTTTAGCAGATTCGTCGCAGAATAGTTGTGAAACAAAAAATTTGTTGAGCCTGTAAAAACCAGAAATGATGGACGATGATTCTATTAAAGGTACAACGTTGCGGCAGAAGAGCAGATTGCGGAACTGAAGTGCGCGTGTGTGCGTGCACTTGGCAATTTATGCTGTGAAAGTACATCAAATCAACGTATCGTTGGAGAACATGATGGGGTGATCCTTCTTCTGCATTGTGCGAGACGTCTCGACACAGATTCCCCATTTCTGGTGTGTTGTGTGTTAATATTTTAATAGTGTCATAAGGTCATAAGAAGAAACGAGGAGAGAGAGTGAGTTGGAAGGTGAGGGTGGCTGAATGAGGGGAAATGCAACGTCGAGAGGGGTTAATTATCGTCGCAGTAGAAGTCAAAACCTAATTAGTTGGTATGCACGTGAAGTGTTTGATGAGTACTTGGTAGAAGCGTCATTGCATTGGCCAACTGATACTACTGGAGAGTCAGTTCTGCTTGACTCGTCTAGTCATCTAGGTCTCCTTGAGGATCTGCACTCTCTTTCGAGATACGGTCAAATAAACTGTGAGGCGACATAGATATAGAGGCAAACAGTTTATCATACTTATAAAATAAGGTGACAAACAAGTAGGAACTCGTTTACAAGGATGGCTTCGATCGGCGGCACGATCCCGCAGTCGAACTCTTCGTTGCCGCCGATCACCTCTCGCCTCGCACCCCAACGGCCACCCGTAGGCCCATTCGGCCTTGCGAACAATTTAGCAGCTGGAGTGAATATATGAGCATGTCAACCTCTTTTACATCCTCCCGATTCTGCCTCAGGTTAGCCTCACGACACGTGCTGAATAGTCATTTGGTGCGCGTGTGTTGTTAACCTTCTTCGACTTACCTTGTACGGCGGACCACTCCCGCTTGATCTAAAGCACCTGGTCTACCTTACAGTTCTTACAAGTATATTCAGATGCAATGGGCGATTGCTGCTCTTCGGCACGTTTGCATGGGCTGTCCAGAGAATCAACAACGACTCGCTGAAATAGAGCACGTAAGATTTTAGCTACCTCTGCGTAGATATCGTTAGCGTGACTAATTATTTGTAATGATTGTTTTCCAAGTATTTTAATATAGCCTACAGTTACATCATTACGAGGCAGGCAATGTGCCTGATCCGTGGCAATTTATTAAGCGATTTGAAGCTTCAGTACGTATGAAAAATGAACTCATTCATTCATAAGCAATATCGGATACCAAAATCGTTCAATCCGTCAGAAAATTATGAGAATGCCGCTGAATGTTGTGTATCGTTTTTTCACCTCTTTTGGGTTTTTAAGTGCAATTTTTAAAGCATTAAAATATCCTACAAGCTGATCACCATTATGTGAAAATCAAGTCCGGTAGCTTTTTATCACTTAATCAACGATTATTGCAGTGTCCGTCGGCAGTTGTGGATCGCGATCGTCTTCTGTTGCAATTAGGTCTGAAAGCCGTTATCGAAGAGGATACAGGTAAAATCCGATTGGAAAGAATCTCGTGAGCTCGTCATAATTGAAAATATGCTGAATTATCCTGTGATTCATTTATTATAGCCGCTTTCTGGATTCAGTGACGCTCGGACCAGTGGGGGACCTGAATTATTTTAGTGGGTTGTCACCAGTGCGGAATTTGCCAACAATGGGCGTATTTAATGTAGCTTCATTCCATCTTCTGTTTTTCTGTAGTGAATAACGTGATGAATAAGAAACGCAAGCCGAAAAACAGTCGTAGACTTTTGAGGCATTCTTAGACGTGCTACTGTACTTCGGTTCACCACTCATGAACGTCACTTTGCTTCATCCTTTTCTTAAACATTGAAATTCTGGGATGGCTGTTAAAGCGATCAACTGGAAATGGGGTTTGTATTGAGAAATGTAACTTTTGAACGTCTGGGTATGGTCGGCGCCTGGTGAGGTAATTTCCGTCGTAGGGATTGATTCGTCTGTATAGTCGGTGGGCAATGGGCTTCCAGACCAAACCAAACCTGGTCAATGCTTTCTGGCTAAAACTGCTTCTCTTCCTTCGTGGCACCCATAAAAAATAGACGAGGATGTGTGAGGCCAAAGGCCCGCAATGGATAGTCTGCAGACTAGATAGATGTTTGGTGTCTGCAGATGCACCCGTGGGCGTAACTCGACTCCTTCTGGGCCGCAGAAAATCGTTCCCGCCGTAAGCTCACTTCCACGGAACAGAAGTCGCCCGCACGGAGATCATATTTCAGACAAGCGTTCTATAGCGGAAAGAAGTAGAAAAGTTCGACTGTACCCCTTTGCTCTCCTGGACAGAATTAATGTGCACGCTAGATGGTGCTAAAAAGTAGAAGCGGCGGTGCGTCAGGCCAGGCCAAGATTTCTCAATGCTGAATTGAATCCTCCATGAGTGGTCGTAATTACAATACTAAAGAGAAAACCTTGAAGTATGGGTACACAGAAACTTGCAGCAACTGAAAATTTATAGCGATCCGCGGCAAATTAGTCCTTCCCCACGCACAAAACTCTCGTTAGGCAAACTGTTTATTGAGGTAGTAGTGAGGAACCTTTATAAGCAATTCTGTAGGTTGTCGAATTTGCCAGTACAAGCGGCACACAAACGGGGGTCTCCCAATAAATGGGTATCCACCAAAATCTGGCCTTCGCGGTGGCAAAACCTCTAAATAGTTGACAGTGAAAACAAGAGGAAACTGAAGTTTAAACGGTTCCTTGAAATGCAAGACAGAGGGATGTGAACATCAATCGGAAATGAACGTAAAAAGTTAATCAACAATCAACGCAAAGGTAACATGAGTAGTATGCGTTTGGCCTACCATCGGCCTCTTTGCATCCACCCTCCTCCATCATAACCACCTCGAAACGGCGGCCTGCCGTAGCCACGCTCTCCCTGAAATCCCGGGCGCTCTTCAAAACCATGGAAGCCGTGATCTGGCGGCAGTGACATGGGACCACCGTAGTAGCCCTCAGCACTACTACAGTAGCCTTCAGCACTACTATAGTAGCCCTCAGCACCACCATAGTAGCCCTCCCTTCGACTGTAACCGACATCCCTAAAATGAGAATTGTTTGGTGTCTGCAGATGCACCCGTGGGCGTAACTCGACTCCTTCTGGGCCGCAGAAAATCGTTCCCGCCGTAAGCTCACTTCCACGGAACAGAAGTCGCCCGCACGGAGATCATATTTCAGACAAGCGTTCTATAGCGGAAAGAAGTAGAAAAGTTCGACTGTACCCCTTTGCTCTCCTGGACAGAATTAATGTGCACGCTAGATGGTGCTAAAAAGTAGAAGCGGCGGTGCGTCAGGCCAGGCCAAGATTTCTCAATGCTGAATTGAATCCTCCATGAGTGGTCGTAATTACAATACTAAAGAGAAAACCTTGAAGTATGGGTACACAGAAACTTGCAGCAACTGAAAATTTATAGCGATCCGCGGCAAATTAGTCCTTCCCCACGCACAAAACTCTCGTTAGGCAAACTGTTTATTGAGGTAGTAGTGAGGAACCTTTATAAGCAATTCTGTAGGTTGTCGAATTTGCCAGTACAAGCGGCACACAAACGGGGGTCTCCCAATAAATGGGTATCCACCAAAATCTGGCCTTCGCGGTGGCAAAACCTCTAAATAGTTGACAGTGAAAACAAGAGGAAACTGAAGTTTAAACGGTTCCTTGAAATGCAAGACAGAGGGATGTGAACATCAATCGGAAATGAACGTAAAAAGTTAATCAACAATCAACGCAAAGGTAACATGAGTAGTATGCGTTTGGCCTACCATCGGCCTCTTTGCATCCACCCTCCTCCATCATAACCACCTCGAAACGGCGGCCTGCCGTAGCCACGCTCTCCCTGAAATCCCGGGCGCTCTTCAAAACCATGGAAGCCGTGATCTGGCGGCAGTGACATGGGACCACCGTAGTAGCCCTCAGCACTACTACAGTAGCCTTCAGCACTACTATAGTAGCCCTCAGCACCACCATAGTAGCCCTCCCTTCGACTGTAACCGACATCCCTAAAATGAGAATAATAAGGCAGTCCATAATAGCGAGATGGATCCCTAGCACTTCAGACACTATAAGAAAAAGCATAACTATAACTATGTAACTACAACTTCTTGAATAACTACGACCTGTTGAATGGTCTGGTCTAAGAACTGCAAAGAATTTCGTTAACAACCGAGTTCATCACTTCAATTATCAACTATATATTGACGACAGTCGTAACTCTTGCGTAGAAATATGCTCCTTAAAATTCGTTTTAAAAGGAGCAGTCGATGGGGACCTGAATTGTTTAGTTCGTACCTATTTGTCGAATAAACGACGAAAATATCCATCAAATCATCTTTGTAGCAAATGCGAAAAGACGAATGGAAAAGGTAAGGCCCGGAACCTGCTCCAGTCCCACTTGCACAATGATCTTTTATGAAGGACCCTTTACACATGTCTTCTTAATCGATGCCGCTCCTCTGTCGTATGAATAAGCTTACGATATCAAAGAGGACAACTGCACAGAAAGGAGAGGCAGCACTAGCATCAAGGATGTGTACGGATATAACCACAGCAAACACTGAACTGAGAAAGAAAGAACTTACAGGTTCACCGATCTACCATCGTATCTGCCAACGGTGCTTGGCGGAAGCAGTGGATAGGGTATAGGACAATCATATCTTCTTCGCTCGACCTGCCACCTAGTTTCACTTCTTTGAAAACCTCCAGGTCTATACTGAGATGCCATTTCATGAGCTATCATTCTGTGACCCGCATCGCTCAGTCGTCCGCGTTGCACATCTCGGGTGAAGCCGATTTGTGGCCGATAAGCCTGAAAATTGCTGATTCATTACCTTGGGAATGTGCGAGTGACGGCATTACTTTGCCACGAGATCAACAGTGTACCACATGGGAAGCAAGGTGACGAACCTCATTCGAATTCCAGTCACTTGGTTTTAACGTTCGAGGCACCTCCTTCGCACCCATAAGACGTTTCGCAGGGAATATAAAAGACTTTTCGAACTGAGGGTCCTGGTAGATTGCCATTATCGCGCTGTTCGACTGAAAAATTTCTTTTCTTAGCAGGAAAAGAAAAGTAGGCATTACATACAGGAATATCCGGGCAACAATCAAGAGGTATTGGAGAGCGATAGCGTTCACCGATACGTATCACCTTCGAATCAACACCCACACTGCCAGCCATTCCATTCGTGAACGACGGATCAATAGCAATTAAATTGCCCTCGTTTTCTACAACATCACTCACTAAGAGCAATTAGCTGCATTTTGTTTAGATAAGAAAATAATAGGATACGACTCTTTAAACCACTGTAACAAATAAATATTGTACGAAAAGTAAACTGCCACACCCTATACCCACTGTATCGCAGTACTTCCAACAAATTACTGCAAATCGCAAATGCTTGTTGTCCAATTATTCTCACTACATTACATACTACACCAACATTTCTCATTGCGTCTTTTTTACCAGGGCCATTTTTCACATCATACCTCAACCGAAAATCCAGCTGCATAAACGATTAAAGAGGGCAACAATCTTTTAATGGATGTTGCAGAGGGAAGGCATGGCAGTCGTACGCTATAGCGCACCATCTGTCTCCACACTTCGCGTCATCCACATGACAACCACTAAATAATATTTCCTCAAAAAACAAGCTTCTCCGGTTTTTTATGGCTCACTAAGACCTTACGGCAACCTCCGGTGAGGAAAGAAACGTAGATATCTGCCTATCAGAAAAGGAAACCTCCTTTTGATGAGTCGCAAAAAATGTTTTGTTTTCTCATTACAGAATATTTTTGTCCCCAGAATTCGTACAAAAGATTTTCGTTCACTTATTTCAATCAACAGAGCATTCATAAAATAAATGCCTTTTCATAACGCTTCCACCTGCCCTAACCCAATGCCTCTCTGATGCAGTTGGCTCCTGTGGTCTTTAGGTCGGCCTCTACTTCTTGCAAGTCAGTCATGTGAAGGTTGGGGCTTAGGCTCATCTCCTGCTCGTTGGATGCTGACGAGCCGATCCACCGTTGTTACTCTTATGACTGTTGGAACTTATCCGCTGCCCTCGCCCCGATCAGGATGCTGGACGAGGTAGCACGGTTGAGCTGAACCAACAAGTCTGATCGGAGCTCACAACCGACCGCGCAGTAGACAACGGAAAACGATGAACGTACAAAAGATTACGCTACCTAATGTAAAAAAGCAAATGAAAACAAAACCTGGGCAACTGCCTTCATACAGTTGTTGAAGGAATTTCGAGAACGGATGTTTGCGACCCACGAATATTCGATCTGGCCCTCTAGAATTGCGTTCCCTTTCGAAGTCGTCCAGCTTATCATAAACCTTTGAAAGAAATTCAATTGTTTATCCCCTCCAACGGAAATATATCTGCCAATCGACGAATACCTATGCCTTATAGTTCACATGTTAAGTACAAATACCTAAGTGTTAAAGAATTGCTTACAATCGCAAGTGAAAAAATTAAATGAGAGCAGTTAATAGACATAAATAGAGATGAAATTGCAATAGAGAGCGATGGCTTTCTCATAACAATTCGTTGTCTGTCACAAATTCCCTTTCATTCAATAAATCAGCTCATTCAGGCAACATCATAACTCTTTGGCGAAACAAATTTTAGTCACGGCAGTTTGCTTATGTATTTTTTCTCTGCATAGAACACTTAATAAATGAGTAAATAAATAAACAAGCGTGAATATTATGGAAGATGAGCTCGCGTAAAGAACTATATATCAAATTATGGACTAAATACGAAGTAAAAAAAGAAAGAATTCTAAGCCAACTGTACCGTTGCGAGTGTTTCCAGAAGCCGATGTTCATCGACGAACGGCAACAACGCGACTCCCTGCCAAGCGAACTTTTTGCCGTTTAGGTCCACTTGGAAATCCTCCGGGTAGAAGTCAATAATTGGTGATTCATCACTTGTCATCAACTCTTGCCACGGTTCAGGCAGATGCTTTCTAGAAACTCCATACCAATTACTAAGGAAGAAAACAAAGTCATAAAAACTGAGTGACACCACAATGAAAGGCGTCAGTCTTATCAGTCATACAAATACAAAAGTGGAATTCACACTATCTATAAACACCACAGATACCACCAAGATGTACCAGTAAAGGTCAATGATTCTAAACACCCCGTGTGTCAGAAATTTTCATTTAGCCGAGCTGCACTATAAATACAAATCCAACAAAAAAGTTGCCATAACATGGAACAAAGAAGTGCAAAATACACCGAAAAGGAAGAAAAGAAAAGAGGATAAATGCAAAATCTTGAGTAGAAACGAAGAGAAATGAGGAAAAAACAAGGAAGCAGCGGATGTCGTTAATGGATGACACTTTCAATCTAGGGAACACAATGTCTGCTTGTGGTTATGGTTAGGAAGCGTTCCGTTTGCAACCAATATATTGTTGACATGAAAAAAGATTCGATGGTTATCACAAAGACAATTTAAAAAAAACTCACTTGCTAGCAGCGGGGAATACAGCCATAAGCTGTTCGAGCGGTTTGAACGGTTCTGTATGGGCACTGAAATCTGGTCTGAATTGCGATATTGTATCGAAATCCGATGCGAACGGTGCGTAATGATATGGAAAATACCAGTTCCAGCTTGCACAACCCTTCAACAACAGCATTTCTGAATCACACTCATTGTAACCATCAATGATTCACATAAATCCGCAACTTCGAAAAGAATTTACCGCAATTTTATCGAATTTTGAAAAAAAAAAACTTTAAATAAAATCAAATCTACTAAGTGAAGTAAGAGAGGTAGACGATGTTGCCTATATCCCTCCTCTTGTATACCACTGCTAAACATACTCACCATCTAAAGTGAGAATGTCCATTTAATGATCGCCGCAATCAACGAATATGAAATGCACTACAGACATATGCTCCCCTTGTATTTAGGGTATGTTATAAAACATTACAGAAAATTTTACTTCCAATTGATTAGTCTAAAAATTGTCGTATTGCCAATTGCCAAAAGCCAACTGTCAATACGTCATAAACTCCTTATCATCAATAATCGCAATGGCCCATCATCTATCACTATTTCCTCAACATGTCATAAAATGCAGCTCAGTAGGAAATTTTCCATGAGATACAATTCGAGTAAATGCTAATGCAACACATTCTAGTGGTCAACATATTTTGCATCTCTTTATATAATTTTCCTCACACATCAATATCCCTAACATTAATTACAAAATTGATATGAGTGAGGATAAACCTTTCAAAACTTCCAACTATCTCCTTGGATAAATTGCCATTTAACAAAAGTTTCTTATGTTATAGAAATAGCTCTTACCTGATAATAATATTTAAGAACCCAACAAAGTCCTTCGACATAAGCCCAAGCGACCTTTTGTCGGAATGCAATATCATTGCCATCGACCTCAAATTTCGATCGGTAATATCGCTCTTTCCATCCAGTTTCCCACAATCGAACTTCGTCATTTATCTCTTCTTCAGAATCCGAATCCTGGTAAGTCAATATTGCATTTCAATACATCGAGAAGCGAACTTCTACGATGATAGCAACACGTTGATATGCTTGCAAACGACAACGTCGACTATCAAACGTACACCTTCCCGACGATAATATCCGCTAAGCGCCATCTAATCACTAACGCTAATATTAGTCGAACCGGTCTTTAGGATTTCACGGAAAGGGGGAGGGAGGGAGGAGCGTAGGTGCAAATAAAATGAACTCAAATATAAAGTTTCCACAAGCCAAATTTAAAGCACTAAAATTCCAATTCAATGCCTAATTCCTGCTTATATACGTAAACTTGAGTGAAATGACAGATGATAAGGCTTGCAATCACTAAGATCACAGGGAAAAGCATGCACTTCGAAGCAAACAAACGAACTGACCTCCATCTTTCTCTTGCGAGGTCCACTCGCCTGCACTGTTGTTACGGATGCGTTAGCCCTATTTGAAGCGTTCTGATATTCCATTGCCTAAAAAAAAGCATTTCACTCTACGATTTGTTTACAACGGCATCACAATTGCTTGTCATAGAACATGGTTTGCAAAAAAAGTGACGCTGATTTTATATGCAGAACAACATCTACTGGCAGTAAGTCAAGGATCACTCGATTTCCGAAAGACATCGAAAAAACCTCGGAAGTAACACCTTTCCATTCTCACCGTTATTCTCGCAGTGTCTTCATTAGATACGAATGAAAGCACAATGAGAAAACGGAGAAAGTTTGAAATAAATTGTGTAAAATTGCGTTCGAAAATTTTTCGTGTGAAATTTTCTATTTATTAATCGGGAACGGTGGGTCTCATATAAAATAAAGTAAAGCAAGAGTGTACCTGAACTCTTGCATCGCGAGCCAAACGTCTTGTATCAGCACCGCTAAAGGACACTGGCCCATTAGCCTGCGGCGCTAATAGTGATCCACGGACAGGAATATAGGCCGGTGTCGTCGCAGCGCGCTCTCTTCGTCGTTTTGCCTTATTTCGCTCTCGAAATTGCATTTCTTTCTGCTGTAATTACAGAATATTTATAAATCGATATGCTTGAAATTGCTCAATACATCTGTACTGTAAAGCGCAGAGAATATAGCTTGCAATTTTCCACTCAAAGCGATGATCTGTGCAAATAAATTTGCAAAAATTGATAGAAAAAACCTCGAAGATAATGTTTTGATAACAATGTTATAAAAAAAAAAAAACGCGAAAGCACTCACTTGACGGTTTTTGAAGATTTCATCTTCGACCTCGCCCAAGCCATTCAAAATTTTCTGCACTCTATCCATATAGACATCCCCTTGATTTGTTAGATACCTGAAAATATAACTCCACTGAATCATCGCCTCGAATATGCACAACTCGATGGATGAAGACGTTAAGAGCAATACACACGTCGAACAACTTCAGTGAATAAACAAACGCTTTAGATTACCGCAACTCCCATGGAACTGTCAATCGCTAAAAAATCACTCAGTTCTTCTAGCAATGAAACAAAGTCAAATGAAAGTAACCTCGCTTTAGACAATGTGTTAGAGAAGAGAATGCAGATACTTGTATAGAGAAGACTAAAAAAGCTGGACATTCTGCTTTTCTAATAAACTCAATCCTCCGCTTAAAACTATGAAAAGCAGGAGCCTGGGATATCTGCTAAAGTAAATACATATATTACGGATAAGGCATACTTTTAATCTGAAAGCAGATGATCAAACTTTCTACGCGGTACAATCTGCAGACTGACTTTACGCAATAAGTCAGATAGAATAAAAGCAGCCTAGAAATCAGAAGATATCTAAATATTACTGGTCGACTATCCTTCACAAACTTATTTTACCAAATCTATACGATCACACATTGGACTCCGGGGAAATAACATTACAAATTAAACATTCCATCAATAGATCTTTGAACGTCTTAAATAATAGCTGAATAAAAACAAATTTTGAGGTGATTCTCGACATTATCGATTGCTTGCAGATATTTTAGTAAAATGGATTTTTTAGAATGATTGGACGCAACATAATCGAAGAAAAAATCAATTTTTTATGTTCAGGAATAAATATAAAAAATGGCCTACCCTCCAGCTTTTGCAACCATATCTTTATAGAGTCGAATTAATCGATCAATAGCATTCTCCCTTATTTCCAATGAAGGTAAGTGAGGTAGGAAATCATTGCCTACGAAGAAACACATAAACACCTGCAAAGATGTCTTAAATTACTGCGTCAAAATATTACATCCTTTATTACATCATTAACAATGAGAAAACAAACACTAAACAAAGTAATGAATTTGAATTGCCACTTTCTGTTTACTAATAAACGAGAGAAAGGAAAGCAAAATACAGGAAAAAAGAACATCAATAAAAATCGTCAGCAGTAACAAAAAAAAAACAATTACATAAAGAAACTTACAAACTTATCAAGGAAAAGCATCAACAGTGAAATTGGGTATTGTTCCCCCTACAAGAGATAATAAAACTAATTGGAATTCACTGTCAACAGTACGTAGTCGGGTAGATTTGTCACTAAACAAAATTCATAAATAGAGCAATAACAATGAGGAAAACCTACCCAATCATCGATAGCTCTTTCGAGATCGAAAGGAATGGTGGAATTGTTCATCTGCAATTCTCTCTCTAGATATTCCCTCAAAACTGGCAATCGAACAAAGATGAAATTCGTTTCTTTCTGCATTGGATTCTCATCACATTCCGATGCTTCATCCTGTGCTAATCTGAAAACACAAATTTTTAATCAGATAGCATAAGATGAACGCTATAGTCAGCAGAAAATAATTTTCAGCGAAATAAAGGAGATGAGAAGCTAGTGAGTCGGGATGACCTCAATAGAGACATAGCAAAGAAACAATACGAATTGTGAGCTCATCAGCAGCCAGAATCCCTATACCTATATATAAATGCATCATGTGCACCAATACATGTACATAAACATATAAGCTTTACAGACTAGGCCTTCGCTTTGCTCATTATACTTTCCCCGTACTTCAACTTTTAGAACTGGTTATCTAAGTAGGCACAAAGTTGACTTCAACAAAACATTATAAGAAAGCTAAAAAGGAAGGAAATCAACATGCCCTTGACAATCTTTAACTTCGTGTCCGTATTGACCACAGAGTTCACAAGGTCGCTGTTGGTTGGGAATGAACTCTTCTCGGATGATATTGAAGTTGGGTTCGTGTGTGGCCAATCCCAACATAATGAGATCGGCATCTGCACCACATAGACAATGCACCGTATTCGGATCATGCGATGGAGATGCCCTCTGACGACGAATAAAATCCATTATTTTATGTTCACCTTCACCTGGTGCGTTTGCGTCCGATAGAATCACCTTAATAACAATCAACGAATGTTTTGTTTGCCACGTCCTCGAAGTTCCTTACCGCTATGTGCACAAGCTAAATTGCTAAAGTCAATCATAAATCAAGATTGGCGATGAACGGACAAACAATTCATCTGCAAAAGATCTATTCTAAAACGTACCTCTCCGCACTTATTATTGGCAAAAAAAAAGAGGCTTAAAAACTGGAGAGTGAGGGCAGCGAGGGAGGGCAGTGAGGCAGCTTCCCCATTGTTTGCCTGGGTATTGTAGATCAATCCTGCTCTTTACCCATTTGTGGGTTCAATAAACAACTATCAACTATCAGAGTATAAAGAACAAAAAAGAACACTTAAAAAGGAACCTACTTCGATATTCGCCCAACCTGGGTCATTGTTAAGACGCATATGTACGTAATAACGAAGCGCATCGGCAAGCCTTAAGAAGATCAGAAGATTTATTCACCATCCAGACAAGAAGTTACATTATTTTTAAAATAGTTTCTTAGTAAATGACATAGAAAATAAGCAAAACTAATTTTTGAAGTGAACTTTCCGAAAATTCATTCCAATCAATTAGTGATTATTTCGACTGAATTTTGACTTCAAAAACATTTCTATCGATAAATTTCATAAATGCATTTTTCTTGTTTATGACTGAGCAAATAGCGGAAGAGAATAATTGAGATCCATTGCGAAAAGTATTCTGTTGATTACGAAGATATTAAACAAATATGGAAGAGATCAAAAAAGTAGATGAAAACTCTAACGTCATGACGAAAAATCACAACAAATAGTGACAAAACACTGAAAAGGCAGACAATTCTTTACCTGGCCATAAAGGGAGTGCCTGGAGTGATGCAATTACTATCGAAATGTTCGCCTTCATCCTTTTTTGGAGGCAACGGAAATCCTTCCTTCTCAAGACGTTCCCGTACTTCAGCGATTTGTTGCAGCTTCTCTGCTGCCTCCTTCGATGCACGGAAACGTCGACTTCTTTGTTGATTCATCTAATAAAACATGTGCGAGACTACGAAGCAACCAGAAAAGCAGCAATTCCACAAATTAGCCAAGAGAACAACGAAAGAATCGTTGGCTTATGAAATGGCATGCGAAGGGATGTAGTACCGAGTGGTGTTATAACTACTTTATCTTCTTGTCATCAAGGAAAGTATTTTAGATTTTAGTGGTGAGGAGTTTTCAATTCGAAAACTTTGATGAGTGCTGAAAACTAGAAAGCTTGCTAAGTACGCAAAATATGCAAAGAACTTCAAACATTCAAACTTTTTTTTTTGTTCAAGTGAAACAATTTTCAAGAACTTTAAGAAACGACCGTTACCTTTGCTCTTGGTGCGACGCCATCGATTGCCATGTACAATAGACGGCGAGGACGTACAATAGCGAATATCCGATCGATATATTCGAATATGAGTGCCTGCAGAAAAAACAAAAACATTGATGAAGTACAAAAATAAATATACACTTCTCAAAGCGTATCCATGATGGTTTAAATTCACAGCAACATGGGCCAGTTCTTTTATATATACAGTGCTGCGAGGCGTACGTCATTGTTTGCCTGGGTATTGTAGATCAATCCTGCTCTTTACCCATTTGTGGGTTCAATAAACAACTATCAACTATCAGAGTATAAAGAACAAAAAAGAACACTTAAAAAGGAACCTACTTCGATATTCGCCCAACCTGGGTCATTGTTAAGACGCATATGTACGTAATAACGAAGCGCATCGGCAAGCCTTAAGAAGATCAGAAGATTTATTCACCATCCAGACAAGAAGTTACATTATTTTTAAAATAGTTTCTTAGTAAATGACATAGAAAATAAGCAAAACTAATTTTTGAAGTGAACTTTCCGAAAATTCATTCCAATCAATTAGTGATTATTTCGACTGAATTTTGACTTCAAAAACATTTCTATCGATAAATTTCATAAATGCATTTTTCTTGTTTATGACTGAGCAAATAGCGGAAGAGAATAATTGAGATCCATTGCGAAAAGTATTCTGTTGATTACGAAGATATTAAACAAATATGGAAGAGATCAAAAAAGTAGATGAAAACTCTAACGTCATGACGAAAAATCACAACAAATAGTGACAAAACACTGAAAAGGCAGACAATTCTTTACCTGGCCATAAAGGGAGTGCCTGGAGTGATGCAATTACTATCGAAATGTTCGCCTTCATCCTTTTTTGGAGGCAACGGAAATCCTTCCTTCTCAAGACGTTCCCGTACTTCAGCGATTTGTTGCAGCTTCTCTGCTGCCTCCTTCGATGCACGGAAACGTCGACTTCTTTGTTGATTCATCTAATAAAACATGTGCGAGACTATGAAGCAACCAGAAAAGCAGCAATTCCATAATTTAGCCAAGACAACAACAAAAGAATCGTTGGCTTATGAAATGGTATGCAAAGGGATGTAGTACCGAGTGGTGTTATAACTACTTTATCTTCTTGTCATCAAGGAAAGTATTTTAGATTTTAGTGGTGAGGAGTTTTCAATTCGAAAACTTTGATGAGTGCTGAAAACTAGAAAGCTTGCTAAGTACGCAAAATATGCAAAGAACTTCAAACATTCAAACTTTTTTTTTTGTTCAAGTGAAACAATTTTCAAGAACTTTAAGAAACGACCGTTACCTTTGCTCTTGGTGCGACGCCATCGATTGCCATGTACAATAGACGGCGAGGACGTACAATAGCGAATATCCGATCGATATATTCGAATATGAGTGCCTGCAGAAAAAACAAAAACATTGATGAAGTACAAAAATAAATATACACTTCTCAAAGCGTATCCATGATGGTTTAAATTCACAGCAACATGGGCCAGTTCTTTTATATATACAGTGCTGCGAGGCGTACGTTAACTTTAAAAATGGCCGTATATGTAAGCGAATGTTGCGAATATTTATTGAAATGCATTTTCACTTCTGAGTTCTTGCCTTTTACGGACCTACTGAACATTGGAACTTAGATTATCAGGTCTTATATTCAATGGGCAAGCGGGGATGTATAATGGGGTATATGGAATTTATTTTGCGAAACTGACATTACGAACAATTGCGAATATGCATAACGTAATAAATGATTTTAAAAAATGGGTTATATTCAACATTGGCGGCATTACTCATTACCACTACCGGTTATCTTCGCTTACTTATATCTAACGATCGCTCGAGATCTTCGTTTTCTATAATGTAACCACACACAGCGTTATATTATATGCTTAGTAATAAGACAAAAAAATATGACGCATTTACTGTAATAACTATATTGCGATAAACGTTCTACATTATATTTTTAAAAAATGCGTTTTTTATTGCCTCTTGAATATCGTTTTGCTGTCTCCAAAAAAAAAAAAAAGAAAAATAAGTGCACATCATGTATTGAACATATAACATTACATTCGAAAAAAAATCAATGTGGCTAACGAATAATTCTTTTTTATAAATATTCATATAACACTTTTTCATGACAAAAATTTGTATTCATTTCAACATTTTCAAAAAGAAAACAATGTTTTTGTTGAAAGATTTATAAGCGGAAGATAATTTAATAGAGTATCTTTTCATTGCGCGTTTTGTACAGTCAGCGATATCACTCATTGATAAAGGCAGTAAAGGCCTTTGTTGGTGGCAAAGGAATTTTATTCAAACCTTGCTTCTGGCAAAGTGGGCTAAAACATAGAAATTGTTGCAATTTTTAGAATTTTTCTGCGTTGAGTCATCCTCAAGACTTCAAAAATATATCGCAACAATTTAAGAAATATGAATTTTTCAAAAGTATTGCTAAATTGAACGATTTCTCAAAAAAATAAAATAAACCCAAAAATTACTTACAAACATCTGATCTTCGGATTTCGGAGCGGGTCGATTCTCTGGATGCGTACATGGATGGATAATCCCATTCATATCCAAATAAAGATTATCAAACTCCTTAAATACACTTATAAATCCAGGAAACAACAAAGCGCTGCAATCACACAACAGCAGAGATCTGGATTGAATGCTGTCTCAATCGAAATTTCAAAGAGCAGTCCGGATTTAAGCAAAATGTTTCTAGTCGCATCCAATCCGAATTTCCAGAAAAGCATTGAATGCGGCTGGCTTCGACTTGATTTGCTCTAAATTATAGTAACAGTGAAATGACTGCAGCGAAAGCGATCTACACGGAAAGACAAAACTTTGTTTTGGACAACAGCCCCAAACGACTGAAACCCGTATTTGAACTGTCCCTCACCTTACAGCCTTATTCTTCATCTCGATCATCGTCTTTCAACGATGAACGGAAGGGCATTACAATCAAAGAATTCACTAGCGAAATACACGTACCTGAATTCTGCTTATTTTGCAAAATTTATAAGTATGTCGATTTTAGAAGTTATTTATTGCATATTGAATAGAATTGTTAAAAAGAGAAAAAGTGAGCAATAAGAAAAAACAAACTTGGAAGTTGGGGTTGGGTTCCGTTGTTCTAACAGGAATGAGATTCCCATCGAAATCACGTGGCTTTTCTTCAACCGCATTCACGATTACCGAAGGATATTTGCGTGATAACCAACGAAAAAACGCTGGAACACCCATCGTGCGATGATGAACTTCTGAATGCTCAAGCCGTACTCACAGCAACTATCACCTGACCGCAGTAATTAACCTTCCGATACAAATACAAGCCGAGAGACACAGTTAACTTCCCGAGATGCATCAGACGACTTCAGACACCAATCTTTCATTCGACATTACCGAAATTAATACGATTACTATGCCAACGTGACGTAGGAGATGGAGGTATATTATGAATTTAACAAACGACTGCCACTTTCGCAACGAAATTCAGAAATTGGCAACGGTTAAAACAACTGCCACCCAGATGCTAAACGAGTGCCAAATTTCACGGTAAGTTAAATGCACCGTTACTTGCCCGCTGTATAGAGCTGTTACGTGTCATTCTTCTTACGAACGCGAAAAACTTAGGAAAGGATGAGGTTATAAAAATTTTAACTCGCTTTGCCAAACAGGTGTCGTACCTGCGACTTTCACCTCTCGAGTTTCATTCCCCTCGCGAAAAAATTCTTTCTGGACGCGTCTATTAAAAACGGCAGCCTCTTCACAGTCGACGCTTCTCGACAAGAAGCCCACGCCTTGTCCAGCTTAATGGGTAGGAATCTATTTACAAAGAAACCCGTTGGAATGGGAGATGGTACATATACTGCGATTGCATAGAAATGCTTTGCATGCATTAGCAATGATTGATTCACATTGCTGAGCGACAGTATGGCATTGACATCTTTGTGGTGGGATAGCCACATCTGCATAACATTGTTCAACATCTTCTATTTAATTATGCCCAACTCTATCTTGCTTAGACTTCCTTAGATCATAAGGACAATAAGGTTTTGGTTCGATGGCAAATGGCCCCAGCGGAGCGCTTTATTCTGCCCAAACCTCATTGCCAAACGAGTGTCAGCATCAAATAAATCGATATAGCACAATGGTTATGCACAACGATGAGCAAAAGGGTACACTACAAGACATGGTTTCGATCAAAGAAACTCACACCTCTTCTACCACTCTTTTCAACAGTTAGTAAACGAATGATCTTGGAGGGGACACATAATTGATTACCTGAAGTAAGCAACACTTGTAAGAAGAATAAATTCTATGAAATCATAAACAATTGAACATCCAGCTTAAAAACTTCGTAACTAAAAATAATTGCATAATATATGAACAACGCTTGAATAAAGTCGCGGGTGTATCATGTAGAAAATTGATCAGCAGCGATATGCAATCGAAAGCAAAAATAGAAGTGGGAAACAGAAAAGAAAATAGGCATGACACCCGCTTTGACCACTAAGAATTAGAGTTACTAAATAAAAAGAAACGCATCGTCAAAACATCTGCTTTCAAAGAAACATTTGGCGGCATAGTCGTAATCAAAACAAGGCATTTTCTTCGTGATAACATTGTTGTTGTATTGAAAGAAAATAGGCGCTTACATGGTGAAATCTCAAGCGTTAGGACTCGAGCTAAATATATAATAGCACAAAATCATTAATAGCCCACCTCAATGCTAAAATTTTTGATTTTCTCACTTAANACTAACAGCGATCACGAAAGCTAGCAAAATTCCGGCTCGAACACTTCTTTTCTCGAGGTTGTACCGCCTCCTTTCCACAGCCTCATTGCGGTGTAAAAGTGAGCTGCAAAAGCTCTTGCGTTACGAAAGCTACAAAGACCATCACGCCACCGGCGTTGACGAGAGTGGGATTCGAACCCACGCCTCCGAAGAGACTGGTGCCTAAAACCAGCGCCTTAGACCGCTCGGCCATCTCGCCAGCTCCGTATGTTCGTCGGGATTTCCGCAGGTGAAGTATTCGCCCGCCATTCTAACAGAAGAGGTGCCCAGACTGGAATGGAGGGGGGGGGAGGGGGGCTTGAGGGGAAGGGGGGCTTGAGGGTAGGGCGGAGGAAAGGTCTGGAATAGATAGTTGAAAATTGTTTTAACTCTAGTGTTCTCACAATTGGTTCTCTTTTATAGAACGGAGCTGTTGAAGCCTCGAAATAATCGTAGGGAGGAAAATATGCATAAAATGAATCGCTGTTACTCAACAATCACATTTAGCGCTTAAGCAAACATTTCGAATCGTAGAATAAAACAATTCTGTTTTGTTCGTCTTGCATATTTTGCTCTATTTTATAGGTTTGCTCAATTTCAATGTTGATTGCTCTATTATCACCTCGAATCCCGTTTTGCCCTACATTCCGGATTGCTCTACATTAAACCAATACAGATAAGTCTACAGAATGCTTAACGAAAATCAATTTTTAATCTTGATAATAGATTTGCACGAATGAATAAGCTTATCGGCATTCATAGTTATGCTCTTTCTTCATCGATTATTTCTTTCTCCACTTCTGCACCGATATCGTACACCTGAAAATATTATTGCCCAATTATTTTAGCGGTAATTTACTCGTTGATCACATTTTTATTTATCGTGATTGTAATACAGTTCAAGCGAAATGCCTCATTTGAATAGAACAGAAATAGTCTGCAGAACCTATGAATATTTACAGATGAATGGTATTGAGACAGGTTGCTAACACACAAAAGTGATAACAAAAATTCATAGATAGGAGTGGAAAAGCTTATTGAAAGTTGTGTTTAGTTTTATAATTCTTTCTTCTTGTAGTTGAAACGAGTGGTAAATTGGGATTGTGAATGATTTAGATAAACGTACCACGTTACGATGGGTTGTGAAAACGAAAGGCTTCTCCGGTCTTGCGGCTTCCTCTTCTTCTTTCTCCTCCTCATCAACTGCCTCCTTAATGAAGCGTAGTTACGTCGTATTTTTTCCTTGCTTCTAAGAATTCATATATATATA
>QEWY01000898.1:178415-200866 GCA_006503575.1 Baylisascaris schroederi | reverse complement strand
CCCCTCCCCTACCCCTTTCCCGTCCCACTTTCTTCAGTGATCCGATAGCGTTTTCTCGTAGCGCACTGATATGTAATGTCAATATAATTGGATTTGTTTTGTTGTTTAATACTCTTTGCTGCGAATAAAATTAATACTAATAGATGGGATTTTCCAACTTTCTATTAATGTCTTATATGCTATAATTATGCTGTTATCTTGACTAGTTATTGTGTGATAAATGCCAATATTGGATTATAAAAAAATTTTCGAATGATAAAATTGTCGCCAATTATTTGCTTCAACTTTATTTCATGCACCTTTCACAAATATTCCTCATGAAAAATGACTACTAAATTTAATACTTGCACAAATTAATGAGCTATTATAGAGTTAGAGAATATATTAAATATATTAAACATCGTTAAGCAAATTTATTAATTTTATTGACGTTCGTATTGTTTCATTGAATTCGAAAAGGACTATAGGCATCTAATCTTCCTAAAAATTTACATTCATTTCATTATTAGTCATCTCAAATAACGAATTGTTTTGTAGATCTACATCAACGAACAGATCAAATAAAACTCTGAAGCATTCTTATGCATATTTTATCGTTTGCTAATAATTTACGAATTTTTTTTGCAATGACATAAGTAAAATGCAAAAGTGCATATTGTGCTATTGCTCTCTTAGGCTCCTCTTTTTTATATATTCATAAGTGATGGACGATCAGTAATATTAATTAACTCCACTAAAATATAGCATATTTAAAAAGAACGAAAGAGAGATAATGACCAGATGAAATTGTTGAGATGTGATAGGAAGTGGTCCTTTATGTTCGAATTGTGATGCTGACATGAAGATATTTTCCTCTTCTTTCTCTTAAATAAGACTAAACGTTAGGAACAATTAAATAATGCAACGATATCTTATAAGAAATGATTTCTTTAATCTGTTCAATGAATATTAATATGTTTTATATCTTTTTTTTAATGATATTTCAAATAAAATATAAAAGTTTATAATAAGAAAATCCATTGTGTTAGTATTGCTCCATTGTGCTCCGAAGGAACACATTCCCTTTTAGTGATTGTATAGTACGATTAAAGTAACGAAATACATACTAAAGCCTGCAAGGCCTCGTTCACGGAGATCATCAACGATCAATCCGGTTACGAGTGTGATAACAGCGATCATTCCAAATGCAGCAACAATAACTGGTCCTTTACAGTCAGTACAATCGTGTCGTTGTTCACATGTTTTCATCTCATCGTCTAGGATCGGATTTGAATCCCATTTCCCATATATTCTGCAATATATATATTTATATATATATATATATATATATATATATAAATCGATCAGCATAAATCGATTAGTGAGCAGTAGATTTTTCAATAAGTATATGTATATTAAATTTTGTTATTTTTCTCTGTGGGTGAGTAGTAAAGCAAATATTACTCTAAAGAATTATCAAATATCGTTATATAATTCGTTCATTCATATGCGTTTCTGAACGTAAATATTTGCAGATTTGTTTAGCAATCATTCATCTATTGCCATCTTCATAATTGATGATTTCAAAAAAAAATTTGTTGGTGGTAGTATCTATAGTCATAGATGTGTGTGATGGTTTGGATTATAAAGTTGAATAACACTCAAATTGGGAGAATAAAATAAATAATTGGGAATAATTTTGATTGCGCTTGAGTGAATAGATTATAGTCATTAGAAGTATAGTTGTGCAACATTTTTTTATAAATCAAATGAAGTTATAAATTACTAATACATCGAGATCGCGCGTTTAAAAATCTTTAATTGCTAGTCGAGAAATAAAAATCAACGAACATATCGAAAATTCTCCATCTTCAAATGTTTTATGCTTGTAATTTATTCACAATAGCAAAACATTCCTTCCTCTTTCTAATTCCTATTTGCCAATTGATTCCCGCTTTATTCGGTCTTAAAATTAGGGGCAAACCAGTTCTCCTCTTTACTTCTCAAGTAGAAAAATGTGAAGAAAATTTGCTAAATTATTATCTGATTGTTTCTTACTTCACAACTAAACTGTTTCGACGATTTCCCATTGTTGACCAAAAACCATCTCATCATATTTTCGATCGCAAGAAAAAAAAAATTGCTTATAAAACCATATATTATAGCTCATAATGAATAAGTTAAACTAAATTGCCTTTCATATTTTTCTTGAATCGTTTCCCTTTTGACTCTCAAAGGCGCAGCTTCAAATTGTTGACTATTAATAGATGTTTGATTGAAAGCTAACAGCATTGCGTTACTTTGTTGAGATGCTATATCGACTGCATTCGTATATCCACGCCAAATGGCCATACATAATAGAAGCATCATTTTAGCACTTTTTACCGTTATCGACTTGTTGATCATCTATAAGATGGACTATATTTTACCAAAACTTGATTGCAACGTAATAAGTCTTCGTATAGATGGTTGATTTGCTAGCATTAAAATCCACCAGCATTTTCGTTGTATTATATCTCAAAATTATCCACTTTATAAAGCTGAAAGTCATATCCCTTAGAAGTGTTTGATATTTAGTTTGTTCAACGTTGTGTAAGCTATAAAATGAACTTTCACGTAGATCAACTCTAATCATATGTTCAAAAAATCGCAAAATTACAACTAAAATGAAATTAATAACAAGTGTTTAATCTAGATGAACTCCACTTTGATCGTTGATAAATCTAATATTTTTTAATTATTGATGAGTTTTTTCCTTCATTAATCCTATCGTAGTTAGAATAAATATACAATAGTTATTTGAGTAGAAATTCATTCAAATTAGAACTCATTTTCGAGAGTTACAAGAAATAAAAACTCTCAATTAATCTAGCAATGAAGTGATTTTAAAAAAATTATGTGAAAAATATATGCCGCTTTTTTTGAATAGAAACTATATCTGATATGTAAATTTCTTGCTAAATTACCCTAGAAAAAAAAGCCAACAAGTTTCATTCCAACGAAGTACACTAATTCATCCTTACCGCACGCATCAAACTATTACCTGTACTATTCAGGTTTGTAGTAAATTCAAGCATTCTGCTGTTCACAACGAAATGAACCACTAAAGGTTGCATACCGCTGAGCGTCGCATCAACCCGACCACACCACCGTCGCTATAAATAAACACAGGTGAGTAAATTGCTTTTAAAGCTTAGGTTTATTTAGATACATGGAAAATTGGCTGCATAAAAGTGTTATTTTATTTTCTCGTTCGTTATTTTTATTTTTATTTATTTTTTTATGGAAAATGCTTTATTGTTACCGGTAATATAGAATTTTAATCCGTCGTAGTAAGGTTTTATTTTCTTCTCTTCCGTTATCATAAGCACTCATATACATTGCCATCGAAAAGTTGTTCTTAGCTTCTACCGGTGTTTATTAAAATATACCACCTGGCGAATTACCTGCATAAACTACTAAGAGGGACTTAGCTTAAATCTATTTATCAACAAATATCAATTTTAACAGTATCAACACTCATAAACCTCAATTTCCACTCAGCTGTCAGCAACTAATGAATACATCTTTCTTACCTAGGCAATACTATAGTCTCTCTTCTACATCTTGTGCTTTCCACGCACCAGGAGGGTTTAAACCACTGGTTGATGGAATTTGAATTTCACGTTTCTACCCGCTATTTCTGGCTTATAACTGACAACTATATAACCGGCAGATTAGGCTCTAAAGGAACATTTTATGGTTTATTTTAGTGAATGGCAAATAGGGTGTTTCAACTCGAAAAAGTAACGAAAACCTTGCATTCTATAAGCGCTCTCTTCAAAATTTCAAACATTTTATTGTTTGGTCGTTGGACCACCCATCGCTAATAATTCGACTGAATTTTCTTCTTTTTTTTTGCATCTTTTTTTGGTATGTTTATATATAGTGTTAATCTCCTATAATGATTATATAATTTGCTTACCATGTCTGACTAAGACCTTGCGAATACCTTTTTTTCTGAACACACTTAGTGCTTCGGTATATTTTATTTCCGCATTACGATATTGCTGCGTACCGTCATGTTCATATTTGTTCGCTGTTCATGTACCGGTTGTCTAATTTTTGGACACAAATCCGTACTGCAGTGGGAGACATCCACGGCTTTGTCGGTTTTCGTTTGTTTCGTAGGAGTGGGAAGTGGGAAGAGGGGGATAAAGAAAAGAGACAGAGGTGGGAGTGTTGGATATTTTAACTTAACTAATATTTTAAGTTGTAACTTTGGAGATATTTTAACTAATAGCTTCGGAACAGATATTTTCGTTCTTTCCGCGGATCGGTTGATTGTGCTGTTGTTGTGTACCTGTAAGGTCAACATACCTTTCGATATATCCCTTGAAAGGTGGCATTGTTGAAGTGGGCAAGTTGTAAAACCTATACCTATGATCTCTCCGATGGCTTGTTTTATGTTACTTGAGCTGATTAAAAAGTGAAGCGTATCCGGCACGTTGATGAAACTTTTCTATTTTTTCCGGTTGTTTGACGTTTAATTTGTTGTCGTTACAGTCGAAGCACTTTACTTTTCAATGACGGACGTTGATGGAACGTCGAATACAGATGTTTCATTTGATCAACAGCAACCTCATTCAAACAATGTGGCATCCGGAAAGTCGACAGATACGGTCGATGCAACATTCGAAAGCATGCAAAAGAGGATACACAAATGCCGTACAGACTTCACTTTTCTTGCTGAATTAGGTTTGTGTATATTTACGTTGGATTTTGCAATGTTTATATCGAAATCCACCAATAACGATCAGTGTTTGAAAGTAGACAGAGTGGGATTGAATTGGATTCAACGAAGGAAAAGAGTGGGAATTTTTTCTACAAAACGGTTTAGAATGAATATTTTTTTGATTGCAGGTGAGGGATCGTTTTCAACGGTGAGTTTAGCCAAGGAAAAGAGTACAGGTCGAGAGTTTGCTGTGAAGGAATGCTATAAGAAAGTAATTATTCGTGAACGGAAAGTGCAGCAAATATATCGTGAAAAGGAGGTTGGTGAAGTTTTTCTTTAGGCGTTTTTAATTCTGGGGATGTGTTTTTAGCTCGAAAGGTAAGCAGATTTTGCCTCCTTTTTGAGAGCAACTTGTTCGTCGAATTATTCCATTTGTCTACTGATAGAGTGCCCTAAAGTAGCACTCATCGGCGCATATCGAAAAGGCGCAATATCGGTGATATAAAAATATTGTAAGCTTGATTTATGTAGAAGTGGAAAACAGAAAATAGTTAAGGAAAATCTACCTTTACTGACTATATACGCGTTGAATGTCACGTAAATGATATGGCGGAGTTGTATTATAAAGTATTGTATTGCTGTCAGATTACTGAAAGCATTTGCAGCTGGAAAACGTTACACCGAGTAGAAGGCGGGGAAATAGGAAGGGAGAGAGAGAAGGTGGAGAGTGATATGAGACAGTTTAATTTCTTTTCGTCTTCATTAGCAGTGTTTCTTGATAAGAATGTTGAGTGGGGGAAAAATTTTTTCAAAATTTTCTAGGCAATGGCAAGGTTATCACAAAAAGAGAACCATCATCCGTTTATTGTACAGATATATTGCACTTTTCAAGATCGTGACTCACTCTACATCGTCATGACGCTTGCTAAGGTTTGTTTTTTTTTTTAATGTATATATGCAATACAGCTTGAAGTTGGCGGCCGTATCGATCGGAAATTAAACTTGTATAGAGTATAGACCTAATTTGTTGGATTAGCGTAAACTATTGAAGTTTTATGAAGATATTATTGGCGAAATATTTGATTACGAAAATTAGAATGCAATTTTCTTCTGCAATCTTTGCGAAAAAAAGTTTATTGCAATACAGCTTGAAGTTGGCGGCCGTATCGATCGGAAATTAAACTTGTATAGAGTATAGACCTAATTTGTTGGATTAGCGTAAACTATTGAAGTTTTATGAAGATATTATTGGCGAAATATTTGATTACGAAAATTAGAATGCAATTTTCTTCTGCAATCTTTGCGAAAAAAAGTTTAATCAGGCGCTATTTGCGGTTCAAATCTCTAATTGTCGGAAGGCGTCGACACTAACGAAAACGTTATTAGAATGAAGTACGGCTGGATAGCTCTTTAATTAACTGGTGCGGAGATCTTTTTTAGGCTGATGGAGAAGGTCTTTCGACCCTTCCAGCAGCAGTTTCCTCTCACCTCTATCTCTTCTTTCCTTTGAATGAATTTCATTATGCACCTCTCTTGGTCTGTGTAAAGAAAAACACATCAAATTTTCATTCATTGAAGTTTTTAAAGGAAGATAAGTATAAATATTAACTATTAAAATTGCGAATATGATTGAATTTTTTGATTATTTCGCTTTTTGTTCTAATGTGTTTTTAAAAATAGGGAGGCGAACTGTTAAAGAAGCTAAAGAAATACAAAAAATTCGATATGGACACAACACGGTTCTATTCAAGTGAGATCGTCTCAGCGCTTAGTCACATGCATAATCTTGGCATCGTTCACAGGTTTTTTTTTGCTTATTTTTTATATTTATTGTATTTCACATCACATTTAATTTTTTTAACTATGCGTGGGAGTAATCATGAACATAGCTGAATAAAGAATATTTTAATGTGAATATAATTTTTCTATGATTCAAAATAACCGTCTATTTACAGGGATCTTAAACCGGAGAACATACTTCTCGCAGAAAGTGGTCATATTTTAATATCTGATTTCGGATCGGCGAAGATCGTCGGCGCTGATGGCGCCGTGCCAAACGACGCGGGCGATGAGAACGTCCGACGAAGGTGCTTCTTTCGTTATTAAACTTTATTTTTGTGCTTTTTTCACTATGTCAAGAAGGTATATCACAAATACTTAGATTAAATTTGGGCATTCGTTCACAGCTCCCTTAAAAAATTTCCATTTCAATGCTTTCGATCGGTGTTTATGACCATTGTCTCCGGCCAAATTTTCTGTTATCGCTTCTCGGTAGGGGTTGAAGGATCGAAGTTGATAAAGTGCCAGAAGTCAGTTGACATCGTGAAACTGAAGTCAAAATTGCAAGCTGCGGGGCCTGCTAAAAGTTATTTTCCTTGATGTCGAAAATTTTTCGAAACTTTGCCCGCTGGGGTATTTTTCCAAAATTTTTGAGATTTTTCCCTTCCTAGCGGTTATATACCGCCTGACTGCGCACTGTTTCTTGAAAAATCCGAAGGCAGCAGCTAATATTCCTTCTGATCGGTGAAGCGGTAGTGGAGAGCTTGGTCACATATGGTGCAGACTCCCTTTTAATAAAAAGAAGTATGGGCTAGTGATACTTTGCCAATGACAGCCTTAGGCATTTCTTTTTTTCCGATCAGCTAGGCGTCAGACTTCAAGTATCGTCGGCCGAGCTTTTTTCTACGTGATGTTTCTAATGAAGGTGTAAACATTGTTGGATACTGTTTTCAGGAAGCGATTAAGCTCATTTGTGGGTACAGCACAATATGTAAGTCCCGAGGTACTCAACGGGGAAATGGTGCAAGAAACATGCGATTATTGGGCACTTGGTGTTATCATTTATCAGCTACTCACCGGTCGGCATGCTTTTCACGATGAAAGCGAGTATCTTATCTATCGGCGGATATTGCATGCCTCTTACGATATACCGGAAGAGATACCAATTAAAGCGCGTAACATTATCGCAAAATTACTTATCGTTGATGTCACAAAACGATTAGGTTCAATTGAATTAGGTGGTGCAGAAGCAGTTAAAAGGGATGAATTCTTCGTGGGTGTTCCTTGGGATGATCTTGAAAGCGTACAACCTCCTATCCTTGATTAGCAATGATCTTAGAGTTCAGCGCATACGTTTAAAAAAAAAAAAAAGACAATATTTTAGGTTTATTTCTTTAGAGAATGAGAATGCTTCGTATGAAATCTCAAAACATTTATTTTTCTAAGGACAAGATTAACGTCGGGAAATTAGATGTTTTAGAAAAGTAGGCACAAACCTTAGAAAGGTTCCTATCTATGCGCCCTAAATGCCCACTCATATCTAATTTTATTGTTTCTTTAGTATTCATTTTTGCAACATTCTTTATGCATTTATCGATGAAATTCGATGAAAATTTATAAGAAAATTGAATAATAAACTCCACAAATGGAACGTACTTCACACAACAAATAGGAAATTCATACATATAAGTGCGGATGCATTTGTGCGATTATTATTATAGATAGTTATATGGGGAGTAGTATTCTGCTTAGCTAAAGGATGCAAATTCTTGAGTAGAACAATGAAAGCAAATAACAATCTTTTCTATTGTTATTGTTTTTTGTTATCTCTACCTAGATAAAGAGGCTAAAAAATACTAAATAAATGGGTATTCAAATAGAGCACCAGCACATTTCACTCATTACTAGTGCATCAAAGTTTAATCTCTCTATAATTTTGAGGGAGGATAAAAACTTTGATGCACCTCTATCAGCTAAGAACTTGTCATAGAAAGGTCCAAAGGATAGGTGATCACATAGAAATGGAAGAAAAAAGAAAAACAATTTTGCAATGGCACAAAAACGATCACAAAAAAATGCACCTTTCCATAAAAATTCAGTCGACAAGTTGACTATGAGGGCATTTTGTAAGAATACTTTAAACAGCTATAGCTGCTGATCAAACTTTATTGATGCTTAACAGGACGTAAGTATATGTGCAAAACACCTCGGTCTTTCAAAAATACAATTCATCGACGAAGACGACGTGACAAGTGGAGGGGCATTGATGAACTCGTCGAGTAGCACTTCGTGGAAAGGCGCATTTGTCGTATCATTCGCTGTTTCGATTCCAAAAAAGCAAAAAAAAAAACATGTGGTTAAATTATAAGGAAGTAGGTATTCCTGGCCATGAAACTGTCCGCATACTTGAGCATTCAATATCTATGTTTTGATTCCTCACTGTCAGCATCGATCCGTTGAAATGTCGGCTCCAATGGCGATATTCCTAAGATTTACGCTTGGTTATAATTAGCAACAATTTTATTTCAACTAATTTCAAATCGTTTCTATGTTTTATTTTCAGCAATTAGTAAATCCCCTCAAATTCGAGTATATGATACAAATAAAAAGAAAAAGCTTTCAGCTGTTATGTTTATTATTTGTTTTCATTCGACGAATAGTCAATCGTGTTTATTTTAACGCTCATGAAGAATCCTCTGAAGCGCATCCCTCATATATCACTGTTTTTTATGCGTTTTTACGAGAGGACGAGTATGCTGGAGAAGGGGAGGAGTAACGAGAGTATGCAGCCCCGTTTGGCTCCAACTTAAAAACTCCTTCTTTCTCAGACTCATGGTTGATAAAATGTGGGCAGAAATACGAGAGAGGTCATTCGAAATAGTGTTTGGAAGGGAGTCTCCTCGAACAGCAGGGAGGCCCTTGCAAACCCTCGAACAGGGGAGTCCCGTTCGAAGTACGCCTACAACTCAAAATTCGAAACGTCTCACTCTTTACTGGGAATATTCTCTTCTTTTATATTTTCAGAACGGTCGCCTTCATCAATTCAAATTACCCTAGCAGATAGATGCTGATTTCTGATGTGAAGAAAAATTAAATTCTTTTGCCAACCATATTTTACTCTTATCGAATCGAGATACGCTTTGCGTTGCATTCGTCGTTGCTGTTGACGATTCTCCATTGCCAACCGATTCGCCAACTCTTTCGCATGTTTCCTTTCGAATGTGCATTGCATCCATCTCATACGACAACGTTTGCAACGATAGCAACAATAACAGCAACAACAACATAGAATCGAGACGATAATTCCACCGAGTACACTTAACGTTATTGTAAGCATCTTCCAATTCACTGAAACTCTCAGAATCTTATTCTTTTACTATTTATTCCTCCACTTTATTTACACTCAAACCACCATAGCTATTCCTCCATTTTACTTACATTCCATTGAATGGAAACAAATTAATGCAAACATTAAAAGCTACAAAATGAAATGAATTTGAGAAATGAGCACAAATGATCAACTAATGAATAATAACAAAAAAATTATGGATTAATAAAACCTATTAGAATTCTGAAATATTTTCAAATTTAAAGAATTACATCGCATTTGATGCGATCAGAAAACTATCGCTCTTTAAGATTTTCTCCTATTTCTATACAAAGAGTTCATTAATACGCTAAGCATCTAAAATACTTCAAAACATAAAGAAACCCCACCAAGGAAGTTTTATGTTGTAGACGTTTAGTAAATTCAGCGTTCACTAAATCATGACAAGGGCCTTCTAAATAGTGGATGGTCTCTCGGGTCGTGTTGAATTCCTTTCCTATCCTCTTACAACGTTCTTCTCAGACATATTATTAAGATCTTTGAATTTCGATTGATCTTCCCATACAAAAGAGTTGATTCTAACGATTTTAGCTATGCGGGGAATTTCATCTAACGACAGGCGATCCAAAAAGCAGTCTTGAATAGCAAATAGATTAAGCGACCTCCCCGCCGATCACTTGTCGACCAATACAACCGCAGTTCAACTGAACTCCTCTCTGTTCTCGATCCCCCTACCCTTCCCCTCGCTTTTTCGAACATTGTCGGATCAACTGTTGTGACATTTCGCAAGAGACGGAAATTTCAACTCCTCCCCCTCCCTCCCCCCATAAATAAACTCCTCCATTGAACGTGGACACCCGAAAAATTTGAAATATCTGAGGACTTATGTCAGAGGGCCAAGAGGTTGGGAAACACTAATTTCAGGTAACATGACCTTGAACCAGCACCGTTGCCTCACTCTTCGAATTTATTTGAAACTCCGACAACATGATTACGACTCTTCACTCCTAAATACCGTTTTCGAGCAACCGGAAGTGTTAACGCGTATCCTAAATGACAAGAGCTGAACTAGTAAGAAATCTTAAACTTTGCATTAGTTCAAAATCTTTGTGTAAAACTCATATCTACGGAAGCTTGAATCGATTCTAAACAACTCGAAGAGTATGAATATCGTTTATGGAAATATATTAGATAAACCGGAAAATAATAGCAATATCAGTAAGGATCGACTAACCCCGCCTTTGTTAACGCACATTTCGCATGTGGCGTTAATGCTTGCAGGTATATCACAGATTGCTTGTGACACCTCAGTGGTCGATTGTCCACTCTCAAGAGTTGATGCTTCCAGGCTATGCGCGGTATCCGTGTATGTCACAACACAGAGAATACCCACTAAGAGAGCGTTCATGCTTACGGAACGCTGTAGCTGTAGATAGAATCTTCTTCCGGAACGACATGAAAGTGCAATTGGTATAATATGGGCCGTTAATATATATTATATATATATATATATATATATATATATATAACGGTGGTTTTCGTTTTTTTCACCTTTCACAATTTAGGTAGTGTGATCTTTTAGAACAAATCAACTAGTTCAACTTGCTTTGCCTTCAGATAAGAAATTTATAACAAAAGAAACTACATACTCTCTCATCATCTCCACCTCCTTTCCTACCCACTCCCTCTACCGTTTGCCTCTATCGGGAGAAAATACCCTATCCTCCCCAATTCGTCTCCCCTAACCCCATGGTTTATCTCTATCGCACAATTCCGAAACAATCGTTGTGGTGCAACTTAGATGAATGACAACAAAAATAAAGGCCGAGAACCTTTGATGTAGATAGAATCAACGTTCTTTGCTATCCACGAATGATCGCAGCTTTAGTAATAAACTGAAAATGGCGCATATGTCACATGAGTCTTTCAAATATATGAAGAATGAGTAGCTACTACTATTTTACAGAGTCAACATTTAGGTGTGATAAAAAATACGCACAATAAAGATGTATTTAAATGCCACTCAATAGACTTACAGTATTTCTTCATTAAGTCTATGGTGCTAAGGCAACTACGACGTTCAAAATTTTGAAATTGAACTGATGTTTGAGATAAAAGTGGAAAGCATTTTTACAATACTTAGCATTGGCTTATATTCTGAAAGGAGAGCGAATCTTACGTCTTTACAGTTTTTGAAAACCAACAACTATGCAAGTGGGCTTATAAAAGTAGAAATACGGTAGCCACTAAAACGCCGATAAGCAACATGATAAGGCTTTAAAAAAAAGTTCTATTCTCAACTCGATTATCTTTTCTCTCTCTAGGAACCTTCTCTTCCTTTAGACTATTCAATTAATTCCGTGATGGAATTCCAATTTAAGCATTACACTTGTAAAATATTTCATTAACCTATAAGCATTCATATATTTTTTGCTTCCCATGAATGACATTTGTTTCGACTTGCCTCACTTATTCCTAATGCAATCTAGTGGGACGACAACCATAGACGATTCATTTTCTAAGCGGGAAGAAAAGTTCAGCAAATTATTCCTGGGAGGAAAGAGTGAGTTGCAAGATAAATCAACCTTTGACTTCAATATTTTAACCAAAATTAAACTCGCCATCGCCGGACACTCAACCCTCCTGAATTCACTATTTTTGAATATGACACTTTGCGCAAACCTTCCGAGGATTACCCAATTTCTTTCAAGTAGAACTGTTTTTGCCCTTTGTTGACTCTGCGGATATCCCGGCGTCCGACCGAACTCTGCCGGAGATAAACACATCACAGATTTTGCCTCACACCGTCTGCATCAATGTTAGAATGAAAACGCCATAGCCTATTTCCATCGAATAACACTGTCTTTATTTCATAACAATAACAAATCTGCGTAAAACAAGTATGAGATAACTCCACATGGCAAATTGCCCTTTGCAAATTAACACTTTTTTTTTTGCAATAAAAGCTAGGAGATAAATTAAACAGCGTTTTTTTTTTAATTCCAAGCAACTCAATCGTTCGATTATAGCTCAATTGATTTGAAATTTTTGGCAACGTTTCAAAAATGGGAATGCCTCAGGCTATAACCATCATAAAACGATCGCATACACGGTCTACGTCGGAAGCAAATTGCAAGTGTTCAGATATATATCTATGTATACGTATCGTCTATGTGTGTGCATAAGTTCTTAGAGAAAATGTTCTATCTTTCTTCACTAATTTTCCTATCAGAGTTACAGTGCAGCGAAACAAAAATACACAATTTAACCTCGTCTATCGCCCTTTCTTCAATCAATGAGCATATTTATTCTAAATATTTCTACACAAATACAACTTTATAACATCTTTTCGTTCAATAAGAACTCATTGAGGTCAACGTTGCATTCATATAAAAACAAAAATCAACTTTGCAAACACTTCAAAAATCAGGAACAACTTTCATCCCATATTTGCATCTTCCAAAATATATTCGTCCGTAAACATGGTGGTATCATCTCACTGCCTGAAATAACAATTATCAATAATGCATACAATTACTGAAGATAGATTATTTGATCAGTGATAAGTTTTAAGATTACTGACCAGCGATAAGTTTTAAGATTATTGTTCAGTGATAAGTTTTAAGATTATTGTTCAGTGATAAGTTTTTAACCATAAGCAGGTGAATTTCCAGTCAAGTTTCATCTTACTAGCGAGAACTCTCTAAATTATAAGTTGCAATTGAACGAACAACAAAAATATATGAAACATATGAAATATCCTCATTGCTATTGAATGAGATCACTAACAACATAACATATGCAATAGAATGGCAATAAAAAATAAATAAACAAACAATAATAAATAATAACAGTAAATCTTCTAGACATTATATAAATTAATTCCGACAAAAGTAAAGCATAAAACAAGAGAGAATCAGAAAGAAAAGAAAACATACTAAGATGAACTCGTGGAGGCATCAAATTATCGCCTTCTACTGGTAGACGCACTATACCATCCTCATCACGATACTGAAAGAGAAGACAATAAGACAGCATTAGCTCTGACTATAGTGACCAGTCATAAAAGTGGAAATCCCACCGGAAGATAGTGTAGATGAGCTGATTGCATAAATATTAAAGATACCTAATAAACATTCGAAACTATTTAGCAGCATCGGTGGTCAATATTTTCTTGGTCAACAAATTCTGCTTTCCAAGCAGATGCGTTTAAAGGTGAGACCTTTCCAAAATAATATAACACGTCAAGTAAGTCTAAGGTATGCCCCGGATGAGTAATCAGATGGTGGCAAGCGACGAAGAAAATAAGTGGCAAAAAAGGACTTCAAAATTGCATAATGGAACCTCAAAAATATGCAAACACAAAAACATCGGTTTTTTTTTTTTCGATTTACAAAGAGAATAGCTGAAAATCTTCTAAATGCGTGAGATTGCTTAGATATTTCAGTTGATGGAGAAGTTGGCCATGCTATCTTTATGCAGTTATAGACCAAAAGCAATTTTGACCCTTCAATGGTGCATAAGAGAGATGAAACAATGAGGAAGATGGCTGTCACTAAAAATCAAAGCATCGAAGTAGCATCGTTAAGCGACGCAACATAGTGTCACATTGAAGTACAATAAAATGCAGTATCACTATCAACGTATTTATCGCACCACCTAACAATATTATTGAAATAAATAAGAAAACCAATAAAAACAATAACCATTTCATGAATTGGTCCAGTGATAGTATGTGGTTCAATAAAACGTGGCCATATAATAGGTATTCGTTGGTTGATGAGAGTGAGTAACGTTGAGAAATGCGACTGCAGTTGATGTGACTCATCAACGAGATCCACCACAAACAATACACGTAATAGCCCTTTCAACTCATCTACAATATTTTATTTACTTATGAAATATCAATCGTAAAAGAATTTAGTTATAGAAGTTATTTCTTCAATGATATATTTCATTTCTTTCTATTGAAAAATATTTAGAAAATCGACCACTTATATAATGCAATATAGATCTTCAAAATTTCTTAGTTCTTATCAGTGAAACAAAACCGATACTAAATATTTTTACTTTGAGAGGATGGATTATTAAAGTGATGCTTGAAAGAAATTCTCAATCGAGAAAAAAAAAAAGAAATTTCAACAAGCATCATCTGTCAACAAATTCGGCAATGCCATCTGTCAATAAATTCACCACCAATATTACTAGCGGCTGTAACCTATCTTCTATACAATAGCCAAACTCATTGAATAAGCAAATATATAATTCCGTAGATATTTGAAATATGTGACTTCGATGTTGAAACATATTAAATGAAATAAAAGCACAAAATGAGATAGAAATATCGTCTACCTTGCTGCTTGTCAACTACACAGATAATCGCTTTCAGGGCATTCAACAGACCGGCATCTTCGTATTGACTACCCCTTGTTAGTGTCATCTTCTTTCTTAAACATAGATACGGTTGGGTAAATTAAATTAATCGCTACCACTTTGTCCTCTAAAACCGGGCTTCAACTGACAATTAAGGTTTAACGATGACAATGACCACGGCATCTGATGCTTAGCTAAATCTGAGACCATAATTGAACGATCGCAGCACTGAACTTAGAAGATTGCTTCGCGTTAGAAGTCTGTTTCCAATAGAACTGCATGTAAACAAGTCGGTTTTCTTCAAAAACGACAGGTCAATAGCGATGAGACCGTAAAAAAATAACAAGAAAAAAAGCTTAAACATATTCCATTTGTCAGTTTCTTTCCTTGAACAGCAGCACAAGTTTTCTTACTAACAGCAAAAAAAAAAAAATCGCTTAACTGTTGAATTTTAGGTGTAAATAATTTCCCACATTTCCGCTACACACCTCTACAATTTAATAGCACTCCTGGATATGATTAACTATTTTAAGAAGTGATCGATAAAATTATGGAAAGGAATTCTTTCAATAAAAGGATATCAATGAAAATACTAACCGCTCAACACGTTTTTCTCGACGTGAAGCTGTCGATACACGCGAGAAACCACTCATTGTGCTTGACGTCTCGGTTGATATCTGTTAGGAGCAAAATTCACAAATATTTGAACAAAAAAAAAAGAAACGAAATGCGCATGAATTAAAGTATTTCATAGAAAAGCAATCATCGTTCTTTTTTATAGCTTTTCCAAATTGCAACATTTTCACACTCCTCTCCTTTTAGCCCTTTACTTACTAAAGACTCTTCCCCTGTTCCTCCTCCATATCCTGTTCTTCTTTCTGTGTTTTCACTCTATGAAGGTTCGTTTCTTATGAAATCACTTTCTAAAAGTAATATGTAAATTTACGATTGTATGCAGACTCTTAGCAAGTCGTCACGATCGAGCGAGCTTATTTTAGCAGCAAGTGCGCATTTTACCCGCCTGCTTGAAATATCCTAAACAAAACCAATAGAAAAACCCATAAATAAGAGAATATCGTAGAGTTATTCAACGCTATTTATTTACTTAAGTGATGGAAATGTTTTTAATGTAATTCGGACTAGCGTGCATTTCGAATATACTAGGTACTTTTAACAGGATCGAGTATACCTCGAAAATACTGGACGAGTTTTTAGTAAGATCGACTTTCATCCAATATCCCACTTTCTCATTCACTAAACTCACTCCAATATCCCATAAAATCAACAAACTTTTATATCACTCAGAAATTCGAAATGCAAGCCTCTAAAAGAAAGTAACCTCAGAATGTGCATCATCAACGCCATCCTCCCTGCTTGTCGACGTAATAATTGCCGTCTTCTTTTCACGACGAACATGTTCGAGACGATCCGAGTATTCGTTGAGTTGCTTCATCCATACGTTTAAATGTTGATCAATTTCATGAAAACGTTTCATTGCCAATTCACGAACGCAACGTATACCATCTACAATAGTTTAGCAGTGTGATGTTAAACTGTCACCAAAGAAGACTATTTGCTCATGTGTCCTCCAATTAGAAAAAGCGAAATTAACTCGCATCACCTACAGTGTTACAACGTATTTCCTCTATTCGGCTACTGAATGATTTCACATATTATTGCTAATTTCTATCTTTTTTTTGAGAGGTTTTTGTGACTAAATTATTGCAAAATTTCGTCATCATCGAATACTCGAAAGAAATTTCATCCATTCTATCGCCATCTCTTTCCCTTCTCCTTTTCCTATACATCCCATTTTCAGTGAGAAAACATCATAAGCGTCGACGATTTCGATGGTCAGTTCATATTCGATATAAACAAAGCAAAAATAATTTCATTTAAACAGCGTAATGGAAGAAATAGACGTACCCGAATGATGACGGGCGCATCGCATTGCTCGTTCCCATTCGCCTGCAAGGCAATATAACCTTGTCCTTTCCTGTTCATGGTCATCCTCTACCTGCAATCATTACTGCACCTATTTCGCCGTGATCGCTACATCAGTTTCTATAGAACTGAAATCGAAAGCCCGAGATAGCGTACAATAAAGAGGGAAATATATCTATCTAATAAAAGGATAGCCAAGTAACCTCTTCAAACAACATAATTCCACGAAAATTTTATTTATTTCTAACTGCGAGGATTGTCAATGTTCACGAAACACTTTGAGATTTGTTTTCTTAAATTGTTTTTGGGTGGGATATAAAGCGATTTATATATCAAAAATAAGCAACTTTGTATGCTGGCCTATGCCAAAACAGATTATGCTCTTTGCTCATAAAGGCTGTTTTCTACCTTCAACAAATCACTAAATGACTTTTTTTTTTAATCATAAAAGGAAACGAATGTTTTTGAAACGCCTCACAAATTTCATGTCACTTCCACAAAAATTTGATACTGGAAAACGAGATTAATCAAGACCACTATTACTTCTTTTGAAAGATCAAATAATAAAACAAAGGCAACCGTCACATATAAACACATCTACAAACGCAGGAAACTTATAAACACATAATTTTCTGCTTAAGGTTAAGAATATGTAAGAGATAAAGAAAAGCTCCTTCAATTTCTTATTGAAATATTGCAAACCTCCGTTTTCGGATTCCATAAAACGAAGATTACATCAGCCATTTCAGCATTATTCCCGACGATCTCGAAATGTCGTGCTATCTTAGAATACTTAGAACGTCTCTCTTCAGATGTTAGCTTCAATTCACCCTCTAACTCCACAACTTCTCTCCAAAGAAATCCACTTTCAGCGCACTCCATTGCCATTTTATTATCACCTCCTCTCCGAAATAGTAAAACCGCCTCGTCATATATTCGCCTTTTGTAGAGATTCATCGCAAATTCTCGACAAATACGCTGAAATTTAGCAAAGCGAATCGTAAGCGTGCAGCATTTCAATAATTATACATCCTCCGCGCAAGGAAATTCTCGAAGAAGTAAAAGATTCCTATCAATTCATAATCGTTATAGGTTCATATCTGTCAACAAGAGCATTTAAAAAAAAGGATGTAGCTTAGGACAATAGCACAATATATAAGTGTTCCAAACCCAATAGTAAAATGTTGGAGTTCACACACTACCACTCCCGTTATTTTTGCTCCTTACCTCTCCCTTCATATTCAAAATTTGCATAATTTACGACGATCGATGAATCAATCAACTGCCTAAATATTTTTCTGAATTTGAATTTTAAATATTAAAATCACCACATTATCATATATCACTACGTACTTGAATTAGCAATTATAACTCATCCTATATACTGTTAACATTACTCTTTATAACAATAAATATTCGAGCACTTATCCATTTCAATTTAAATGAGAATAAACTCCCATTCTAACCGAATAATGCGCCGTTTCTTTATAGAGTGAAATAGCCTTTGCGAAGAGATGATGACGATGGATTAATGCCACTGCTTCGTTGATATATTCGTCCATTAGAGCAATATTCTCGAGTGCATTCGTGTATCGTTCCAAGTATAAATCGATTTGATAGCGTTGATAAGCTGTTGGCTTATAAGCACGTAATCGATTCAAGATAGGTAAATACTCCATTGGATCCTAAATATTAATCATTTAGATGGTATTATTCTCGAATCCCTTAATCCAATATTAGTTTATTCTCATTTATGATAATATTATATGATGATAAGATAGAGATAATCAATAATACCTGATGTGAATATTGTGCAGCAAGCAATGCAAGTTGGACATCGTAGAGAGTGAGTGCGGCTCGCATTAAATCCGCATACGGCATCATCACTGCTATATATTCAATCCATTGACGCTCGAATTTTCCACGGTCATCCTCTACAAACATCTTCTCTTATGTTATATACGACTGAACTTTAAATCTCAATTGATGTGTCAAAATTTACTTTACTTTAAATCTCCTATCAACTTCACTTTTTTTGCCTTTTCTCCTTTATCTGTGTCAAAATTTACTCCAGAATGGATTTCAGAGGTGCACGGCTATAAATTACAGAAATGATACAGGTGGATGACTATGCATTGCAACAATGATTTTCGTATATTTGAACATCTATAAAAATAGATTAAATTAGCGTCTAACATCTAAGATATTTGAAAATTGACTAGAGAAGAGGAAAATGCTACCAAACGCAAATTATTTCTCTCGCGTCGAATCGGATGTCAAACAAAATACTACGCCTCTTTCCTTCGTTATAAAAACGGAACCTACGTTTTCCGGAACGTATGCTGATATCGCGTAAAGCTTCTGCAACCTGAGATGGCACCAACTTCAGATAGGTTGCAAGAAGAACACCATAAAGTCTCATCATGGAGCACTCTTCCATTGCTAAGAGGCATTCTCGAACTTTCCGGCATACCGTGTTCACCTATGAATGTGACATCACTGCAACTGTTGCGACTGCGTGCGAATGCAAAGAAAACAAGGATATTGCTGACGTTACTCTCAAAAAAGTTTTATTTATCATCCTCGCAATCCACGCTTAGTATAACAACTCTACCAAATCATATGATTAAACAATAACTTCACAAGCCTTTGACTTGTTTTTAACTAACCTGAACCTCCTCCCCCCCCCACTTCCCCCGCTCCTTCTATACCAACTACATTTGATGGTCTCTTTCTACTTCAGCCAAAACCATTATGCAAAGAACGTTTACAAAAAGATTGGTCTTCCAGAATAAATGAAAGTCCGATGGGGAATTCCGGACACCAAGAAGGGAGATGGGAAAGAACCGACACAGTGATTAAACACTTAAAATTTTTTATTAGTTCTAACTGCGAAATACAGGAAGAGCAGAACACTAATGGCGTTAGCACAACCAACAATAAAACCATCCATCAGCTTTACTCCTTTCTATAATAAGTGTACACCAAAATAGGGACGACGCACCTCCTGTTGCTTAACAATTCAGAAATAATTCTAAATTGGCCGTAAAAAGTGCGCATTGAAATAACTCAGCAAAGCACCTTGTATATGTCAAAATTATGCCTAACAAAAAACAAAAGTAAACGAGTGAAATGCATCAACTAACTAACCTTTCCATCGGCTTCGAAACAATCACTACTCGAATAGTTATTTCCTCGTCGATAACTACTTGCATAACGACCCGTTGTCGTATCACCATTATTCAAAGAAAAGAGAAATAAATTCAACAACTCATTATCGTTCACCACTCTTATGAAGTTATACACATTCGCAAGGAACGTCTGCAATATTCCATATATATAATCTAATGCAGCGAATGATCATTGCAAGCATTTGCACGACATATTTCTATAGCATAGTTTTATTCTACTATTAACTTAGTTTTTTTAATATCATCTGAAGACGGCTTGGGACGAACGCCAGAAACTTAATAATAGGAATCGAAATTGGTAAGTTTTTTCAGCTTGCAAAAGGTGTGCTCTCAAAGGTGATTCATTGATCTTTGTAATTACATACCAATAAATTTATGCTAAAGAAGACTTATTATGCGATCTACAATAAACAAATTAACTGAAATGGGCACCTTAGAAATTATTTCAACGAATTATTTGTATTGACTTATAGCTATATGATGGCAAATTAGTTGAATGGAATGAAAACGATGAAAGTTCTCTGAATAAGCAAGCTTCTTATTCTTTTTTCTTTATGCTCTATTTATGAGTGGTTAAAATTTCTTCTCAAAAAAAAAAGGCAGCAGATATTGTGCATGCCTACCAGTATATGTTGATCTATTAGTTGTGCTTCTATCATTCTATTCTATACGTTCCCATCGAAAATATTCTATAATATAAGCGGAAAGTATGAATAACTAAGAGTAAGTAGATTTATTCCCATCGCAACGATGGTCCGTTTGCCCTTTTTTCCAATTATTTTTCTATTCGAGTAAGTGAATGGCGATCACTAATTACAGCAACAAGAAAACATCACCTGCGTATACCTAATATCTATATACCTGTAAAAACTAATATCACCTGCACCTAATATCATGTAAAATATCAAAATTTATAGTTTTAATCTTTTACAAGAAAAATTCAAATGAAACATTACGGATGGATTATGATCGACGATTAAGTTTAGATCAACTCGATGACGTCTCATCTCTTCTAATGCCATTCCATATTGCAACGTATCAAGCATTCTTTTCAATCTGCATAGTAACATTGTACGACAATAAACTTCCTCGATATTTCCTTCAAATAATATAATTGTTGTTTGAGTGCCAACTTCCTCGTTCTATTCCCTCTCTTAGATTGACATATGCCCGTCCAACTCTATGAAAAATAAAAACTACATGCACCCTCATCACTGTAAATAATATGGCATCCAAATTATAAATGCTCACTAATGGTCACTATTACATCCCATATATTCATAGATATGCAAAAGTCACACATAAAGAAAGAGAGAAAAAGAAAACTATGAATTAATTTCGACAAAAATTGCATCATCACAGCATCGTATCGAAAAAAAATCTTAAGTGGGGAATAGTGAAGAGGATAGACTCTCCATACTATTTCTAATAATTTTTTTTTTTCTTTCCCCGATCCATTTATACTTTTCCTTTCCCATATACTAGCTTAAAATCCTTGAAGGGATTGCATTTTTGCATCAGTTTTGCACCCTACATATATCTTTCCGTTATAGTAAATTCAAAGTCTGTGCATATAAATAAGAGTAGAAAATCTGCTAAACGCTTGTAGTACCCGAGTACAATATATCATATAGCAGCAACAAAAATGCGCATCAAAATCAAAGCTTATTTTCTTCATGATAAAAATTGATGCAACTGCTTTAAAAAATGAATTATTAGACCAAATTGTTGAAATATGCACACCTCTTGGCATTTGTAGCCAAACCCGTCCGTTGTCGTCGTCATGCCCAACAATCGCCGCTCCACTTTCGATGTATCTTTCGTTATTGACGCCAATACCACCCACATCGTTATATATTTCCATTGTGAACAGCTGCAGGGAGTGCAATGAGGATCCACTTGCCAAATATACAAGGAAACGATCGCCCAGGCTGTAGCCTTCAACTCCGTTAGCCAGCACCTTGTCATTTACAATCAACGCTTTATTCGCACTTCTTCCAACCAAAAGATCCTGCAAAACAAAACTTCAGATCATTGGGTTTAAAAAAAGGCATAGTAAACCGTAAAGTGCATCTGCTCACTGATTTCTTACCAATCGATTTCACATTATACCATTCAAGCTATATATAAAAAACAATTATTA